>OZ022590.1:16430126-16591289 GCA_963669155.1 Arbacia lixula | reverse complement strand
ATGTCAAACCAGGCAAACACAGCTGAAATTGGAGTGAGATCACTGACATTTTGTCATGAAAATTCATCTGAAACTCCGTTCCGTGGACACTGTCATCTTGAACTGAAAAATAAATTCTGCTCATATGCGCGATATCCGCATTACCGATATTTCAACCAGATAAGAGCACTGGCTTGCGATCGCGAATGTGCGACTGCGCGGTGTGAAATTTATCGTAACAGCTGTGTTTATTTGTGTGTCCACATACCGTATTTACGTGGATTACTACATATGGGAGTGTAATGTGAAAACGTGTGTAAGTGATTGTTGTATGAGTTCTGCACATATACCTGCCGTGGAGCAGCAATGATTTAATTGATTTGCCCATGATTTTGATCGCTACCAGTACACTTGAAACGGCAAAATGAGCACATCTACCAAGAACCCTACCCAGAAATATCGGGCTGATTACTCTAAGGTTTTCTGTATTAACAAGCTCGAAACTGGGAGATCATGGCGCTAGTTCATAACTAAGTGTATCCACGACAGCCTACGGCTATGCGGCTAGTGACAGGTAGCTAGCCACTTAGCCGTCCCGGGGCTATAGGGTGTAAACGGACGCTAATGCAGACCTAGAAATCACTTTTTTGGACGATTCAACGGCAAAGAAGTTGTCTAGGGTTAGACATTTTACTTTTGAAATGCGACTGTTTATAATCCTGTCAGTGTGCTTATAAGTTACATGTATTATGAAAAGCTTTGCCACCTACAAATTACAATGCAATGTGGTGTAGTCAGTGTTATCAATATGTGTTTTTTAAATTCCTCTAGTCTTCTGAAAGTGTCCTATACCTGCCTACATGTAGTGAGCAGAGTCTGCTCCCAACATGCCCAATTATTACGGGAGGTCAGGCGTATGTGTGCTTCATTTCGATAGAAAGCAAGAGTACTACAGTTAGGAGAGTCAGTGCTAAACATGATGGACTCGGATGATTAAAACAAACACTAGTACAGGTGTAACTTGTCAAACTCTGTGTAAATACCTATTGTTATGTTCAGTTGTCCGGTAAAATATGTTATAATTCGGCAGGATAAGGTATGCCGCTTCTGCAGAAAAATTAGTGAAAAACAAAGGTTATAATAAAAGAAAAACGGGCAAGCAGTTTTTCCTCCAGGGCAAGCAAATATTTTTACCGCTTGCCCGACAGGGCAAGCTGTAAAATTTTTTTTTGTAGAGCCCTGAGGTTCTGTACATTCATGCACAATTACTTTAAAAGGCATTAATAGAATCGTCACTGGTCTTCGTTACATGTCATGCTAACAATTCGAGCAAATATTATTTTACTTAAATCTAACAAGGATTGCCAAGTGTTTGTATAATCATACAAAAATATCACGTTATCTCTATTCTTTAGACATTGATTCTTTGCATGACACAGTAACACAGATCAACGCCTGGTACAGCATAACACAGGTCTTGAGTGGGCCATTAATTATCTAGAAAATATTACTCTGTACAATGCACACTGTCAACTTGAACATTTCTTTAATATATCCATCTACATTGTAGATTATGAAGAGGATCTAAACCAACTCATTTCTGAATGGATAAGACTGAGCAGGTGACTATCAGTTGTTAGTGTTTACAAATGTACATGTGGTGTATTCGCAAATAATATCTTTACTTTATTGAAATAAAAATATGTTTCAAGGGGTTTATTCTTAAACTTTTTGCACTCAGGTAGAGGAGTCGAAATGATAAATAAAAAGATCAGTGTGAACAAGATTTGTAAAATTTGTAAAGTTTAACAACTACATGTACTTAGTACAGAATAAAAAAATTCAGGACGCATATCATGCAATATCACTGCCCCTCACAATATTAATGCATGTATCTGTATGGTATAATTTCATTTTGCAGAAAAGTGTCTGAAACAAAGTTACAAAATGTTGGATGCCGGTAGTTCAAATTAAAGTACATGTATACATGATGAAGCATGTGTTCTAAAATGTACTGCAAATCATCAATGAACTTATACAAGCAAAATTGCTCTCTGTAATACATTTTGTACAAATGAAATAGCAGACACATTTGTGTTTATTGAAGGTTGTTCTAGTACAAGATGTATCTGTAGAGAAAATGTACATAAAATGAATGTACATGTACCAGAACAATTTTCATCATGCTTCCAACATGGAGCTACATTGTTTAAAGTATTTACCACAGTACCCACTCATACCCTTTTACTGTAGATATACACTATAGCTCAAAGGAATTGGCATAGGTAAAGGGAAAGGGAAGAAAGGGAAGGTGCCGCAGTTTTAAACCGAGGTATATTTTGTCCAGTTCAGCATGAAACACAATGCTTTAGCCGAAAAAGCATCATGTTTCATGCTGAACTGGACAAAATATTATACACGGTTTACAACTGCAGCTCCTTCCCTTTCTTCCCTTTCCCTTTACCTGATGTCCTTTAAGCTGTAGTGTATACTGGTTTTATGCAAAACAGAGTTCAGGGTGTTTGTTTCATGAGAAAAAGTCACAGCAAGTTTTTCTTTTCCTGATTGGCACAACCTAGACAGACAACTTTTGTGCGGCGATGACACGGCCTCAAACCGTTCTGCTGATTCACATCCTGTCACACATTAGCACATATATGAAGTGTGCTTAAAGACAAATGACAACTTTGGTGACCAAGCACACAATGTAGGTCACATTTACTGTAGTATGGACATCTCTCACACTCATTGCAAAAAAAAAAAATATCTACTGTAATGCGCAGAATAGTAACAAGACACCCCCAGAGAGAAACTGTTATTTCTCATTCGGAAAATGTGAAATATAACTCAAGGTTGTTTGTTTCATGACATCAGACTTTAAAAATATCCCCCCCCCCCCCCCCCCATCCAAAAAGATGTTTTGTTGTTCTTCTGCTACAAATAACTGTTCCGGCACCATACAATTTGAGGTCTACTAGACGAACACTGCACTACATGTACATGTTCCTTCAAAGCTGTATGGCTTAGAATCAACAGTTTCAGTTGAGAAAATCAGGTATATATACTTTAATAATAAATGATCTGTCTTGAAACTATCAAAGTACACACCATGATCTCTGACCAACAGCTCTCTGCAAGAACGTGATTATATTCAAGGCTTGCGCTGAAACCTTATTTTTTCTCCTTTTTGCCATTTGGTGTCAATTATACATGTGTATTTCAACTTTTGTAGCACTTTAAGTTGTCATTGTCATCCATATTGTAGGCTACATTCAACTAGCAAACTTGTCTAGTTTATATCCACTATATGTAGCTATCAAGTCTGTACATGATCGCTGTCTGTACAAGTCTGTCGTGTGGAAAAATAAACTGAACTGAATTGAAATAATCTTTGAAACTATAGTCTTTATTTAAAGAGAGGTCTGCCCCCCCCCCCCCCCCCACACACACACACACACCATACCCTAACAACTAGGAATTTAAACAGGGCCTTGCCTTACACTAAAACCCTAAAAAGGACATCCAAACCCCCTTTGAAAAAGGCAGCTTGGAGCTCTACTGTACAACATACATGTATATGATAGATTCGGCTGTAAACCCACACTCCCACATCTACTTCCGACAGTATAATAAAACTGTCTGATACATATCACTTAAAAGGGTACCAGCAACTGCGTAATTAAGTGCAATATACATCTACAAGGGTAAGAATGAAAGAGTAGCTAACCCACATTGCATAGTTTGCTTGATTTTGTATGATTCCTTGTTGAGCTTATTTTCTACATTCAGCTCTCATCAACTAGATTTGTATCCAACCACTGGATCTGTGAATGGTATGAAACTGTAAGGAGATTTTTATACCAACCTCAAAGAACTTCTGGGTCGGATCCACAAGCATTTCAAGGGTTGCTTTCTGCTCCTCATTCATGACTGCAGAACAAGTGGGAAGGAACAAAGAAGATTATGTCAAGATTTCAAAAGAATGTTTGCTTTAATATAAGGGATACTACTGTAGGGTGGTATTCCAGAACGATCTAAAGTGCTCACTTAGGAGATTTCTTATCCTACGTCTACGATTCTCCTAAGTGATATTCCAGAACGCTCTCAAACACTCCCTGGTTTGAAGAGTCCTAAGAGGATATTCTGGAATACCAATTTCTTGCTCTCTTAGGCACCTCTAAGCTGGGGACTTAAGAGAAAACTTAAGATCATTCTAGAATACCACCCTAGTGAACTAGTGGTATTGATGCAGGACTTGTATCATAATAGGTCCCAGTTTTTGGTTGATTTTGATGACTCCTTCCCATGATCATGAAATCAAAGCAGAGAGACCTGTGGTCAGGGTTAAATGCTTCTGCCACGATTATGAGCCCTGGGGGTGTTTCACCAAGCTGTTCGTAAGTTACTAACAACTGGTGATCCCTTCTTGTGCTAAATGCCTTACCACACTTTGTTCATTGAGAACCTGATTTAGCACAAGAAGGGATCACCAGTCGTTCGTAAAGTCGTTCGTAACTTTAGAACGGCTTGGTGAAACACCACCCTGTTGCGTAATAACTTGCCACTGATGGTAGCTTTGCCATAAATGGCAACTTCCATAGATACCTTGAAATTGATTGGTTGTTGAACGTTATTACCATCATTGTTACAATTGATGACAGAGTTATCATTAATGGAATGTTTTATGCGACGGGGAGCAGTAAGCTTCATCACTTAATGCTTCTATGCTCTTAGCTCCAAACTTGACATTATGTGTTATTTTATCAAGACAGTCAAATATTCCTTTCACAATTGTATGTCCATGTAGCTGCATATGCACTGGACAGTCATAACTTCAAGTAAATAACTGTATGTTATATCTACATGTACATGTACTGAGGCAATACAGATTCTAAAAAAAGAACCAGCAATGATCAGAAGTATGAAAACACTACATCTATCACCTATATATTAAAAAAAAAAAAGTAGCTTCATACTGGAATGTATAGTTCATGTTGTCACACATGTACATTATTCATAAACAAACAGTGCTATGTATACATATTGCAGGTTGTACAGGTTGTATACCAGCTTTGCACCTTTCAAATGTCAAAAGTAAAAGAAATATATTATAAATTTTACCATCTGGATATGGGAACACTTCTGAAGGGTTGATTTGTCCTCGGAATAGACCCATCACAAAAGATTTTGTTTCCTGTAAGGCAACAAATAGAACAGAATGATTATCAATAACACAAATTAATCATATTCAATGCATTATTTGCTATTTAAGATGCTGCTATAATCCTGATGAAATACCTGTTCTTGCAAATGAAAAAAAAAAGAATTATTGAGACCATTTCATATCAATATTAAAGGTTAAGATTTCTGTGTTAACCATCGAGGTACAAAAACGTTTTCATAAATTCCAAGTTCTAGGAGATTAATGTTGCTTTTTGTGTGTAAATGTTCAAAGTTATTAACGGCAGAAAGAAAACATCATATAGAGCCGAAGTGTGATTTCATCTCTGCAATGTATAACGCCTGTGTGAAAAAAAAATATTTTCTTCATGGGGTAAGATACACCTTTAGAATGTTTATTCTATCATATCAGAGTCCTTATAATCATTCAAAGTTATGAACGATCTGAATCTATTGCAAGTCCAATTTCTTTCTCTCATGTACAGGGTGACAATTGATATCATGTCTAGTTGTGAGTTGCAGCGAGCAACACTCGCAATTTTGAAGAGACATTTTTTTGCAGAGCACTAACCTCTGGTTTGGGGGCAGCAGGAGCCTGCGTGGTCTCCTGTGGCTCTGCTGCAGAAGCCTTGTGGCGCTGCATCTGGCTCCATGCTACTGCTCCAGGTCTGTGTGGTGGATCAAACACAATGTCAAACTCAATGTCAAACACAATGTCAAACTCAATGTCAAACACAATGTCAAACACAATGACAAATGAAAAAAACAATGTCAAATGCAATTCAAACACAAAGGAACAATTCATTAACATGGTGATATTAGTTCCTTTCTTTGTAAAATATATTATGCTTAAAGCAGTGACCACATTCTCAGCTCAGGGCCATTTACTCCAGTTGAAATGCATCAAAGAGTCACCTAAATATAAAGATCCCTGAGAAACCTTGACATTTGTTTTTCTCTGAATAATGGGTAGCATGATCATGGCCCTTACTGGCATCATGCTCGAAAACAGCAAAATCAGTCAATGGTTAAATGTCATTGGATCTGCTGTCATCATATCAGGCTCCTAATTATGGTGCAACGCCGCAGAAAATCGATTGTTGCTTTTCTTTTTTGGGGGGGGGTTTACCGGTAAATGTAACTTAATTATGTTAAGCAATACAAAGTGCACCAGCAATCAACCAACATGATATATACACCAAAATCAAAAGGAAAAGTATGAGTTTGATTAATTCCAGCAAGAAATATCGTCAAAAAAGTGGAGGATTTATTTCAATCCGATGATATGCGGACGCGGAAGAACGCAGTCCTTCGTTGTCGGGATTTTGGGGAGATATACGATCAGATTTTGACCGAAAAAGTCAATTCATTCCTTTCTATTTTTTTAGGAAATATAGCCATATATATGTGAGAGGATGAGTTTATCCTCTCATGTTTTTCTAATTTTACAACGCATGCACAGATTACGCATGCTGTTACCATGGCTGTGCGCGTGATTTGCGCGCGCTGCCCTAAGCTTTTTGTTTTTACTACAATATGTACACAAGACAAGACAAGAGACAAAATGTCTATTTTGTTCGAGACCTGCATGTAAGTTAAAATGTAATTGTTTTTAGGCTTAATTGATTGTTTATATTCAGGATTTTATGTTAATAGTTCCATATGTTGTAGTATAAAATAGTTGTATGATATGATATGTTCATTGTGTAATATATATTATGTGTGTGTATGTGTGTAGTTTAATTTAAACATTTGATTACAATGTAAATTGATTTGTACATGTACGTGACGAATGAAATGATGATAATATCAATGTGTATGATTGTGAATGAAAATGATCCACGTAATTAATAAGACCTATTCAATCACGAGAGAGGTTTATGATATTCATTGATTTATGTATTTATGTATTTATATATTCACAATGATTTTGTATTGATAGCTATTTACAGCTGATAGTCCATTTATTCTTATTGTGTCTGTTACAGCGGCTCCGGAGCGAAACTCGGCACAAGTCGGCACGACGGTTGCTGTGTTGGTTTTCTTTCTTGGGTTTCTTTGTAGTTTTTCTTACGTTTTCTCTGGTTTTTGGCTATCGTATCATTTCGCTGATTGTTTATCTATTTGTTTTAATAAAGGCCTTGTGTCATTTCAAATCTATAAAATAGTCTTCCTTTTCGCCTTTTCTTTGTGTGTTTGTTCCAGGGAAATTAAGTTGAACTATTTGTAGGCAAATTACGGGGAGAGTTTCGTCAATTTAATTAATGTACACATAGCTATGTACATGTACCAGTTTTATCTGTAACATATATATATTTTCCAAATCATGAAGAAATGGAAGACTAAAGCAAAAAATCATGGAGAAACTGAATGTGTGCAGCATGACCAAAAAGTGGGTCAACTCGTAAAAGTGGAACGGGATCACCGTGAACATGGGATGGGTATGATCAGAATTAGACCTTTTTTCTCTCGTTTGTAAGAGTTTTCCTACTTCTTTCGTATACATGACAAGAAAAATACATTTTTCAAACCCTTTATGAAAAAATATAAGGTATAAAGTTGAACAATTATGAGAATTCATGTGAAAAAAAGTGGAGCGCCTTGACCAAAAAGTGAGACGACTTGTCCAAAAAGTGGGGCGACTTGACCAAAAAGTGGGGCGAGTTGGTCGTGGTGCGAGTTGACATGGATTCCATGCTGGCATGCACACAGGAGAATTTATACTTCAACAGACAGCCATTAATTTCCATATGAGATGGTTATTCCTTGTTAAACTAGTTTAGACTTTAAAGTACTCTAGTCTAAGTTTGGAAGCAGCCAATATGCACCATTCACTCAAAGAACTCATGAAAACAATATTTACTATACTTTAATTATTACTTTAATTTTTATCATCAAGAAGCTGTTACGATAATGCGGAAAGGTAGATTATGAACAGGGCATGTGGACAGGTCCTAGCACGTAATAACCCCAGGGGGTGCAGTTTCACCAAGCTGTTTGTAAGTAACGAACGACTTTATGAATGACTGGTGATCCCTTCTTGTGCTAAATCAGATTCTCAATGAACAAAGTGTGGTATCGCATTAAGCACTAGACCGAAAAATCAGTCTCTATAGGACGTTGGATCCGCTGAGATTGCATCTGGCTCCTCTGAACGCCCTATTTAGGGGGGTATGTCCAAAAATGTCATTTTGATTAAAGAATGCCCCCGAATGAGATGGTTATTCCTGTCTAATTTAGCACAAGAAGGGATTACCAGTCATTTGTAAAGTCGTTCGTAACTTCTGAACAGCCTTGGCTTGGTGAAACACCCAGCTGGTTTAATAAAAGTATACTACTATGGTAAATGTTTAGAAACACGAATCACTATGGCATGCAATGCTTAACATATTGTTGAAAATGCTGTCATCTGTCATGTTGGATCACTGACTACATGTATACGAATTGTATAGTCTACTGTACATTGCCATGGCATGGGGCAGTCTCATAGGGCCCTTCCCGGCCCGGCCAGGGCCGGGCGGCCTATGGCTATGTGTTAGGACCTGTCCACATACGCTGTTAATAATCTACCTTTCCGCATTATTCCGATTATCGTAACAATTTCTTGATGATAGAAATTAAAGTACCATTCTTACCGTAATACTGCAGAATTCTGAACCAGAGTGTTCTGTAGCCGACATGCAAGTCTTGCTGAGTGCATCATCTTGTCAAGTTTCAATGGCAAATATAACTACAAAATGTCACTTTTAGGCGTTGTTTCACCTTTCTCAGCGCAGTTGATTGGAGACTGTTTATGTAATCTGACCGATTACGTGTGTGTTGGTAGCATGCTGCTATGCTCGCTACGTATACGCGATACGCATTTTCCCTACGTAACAATACACACGCCCGGTATGACGGCTTCGAGGTCGAGGAAGTTGAATGAATGACGTATTGCTATGAAAGTCAACTCAAAGTCGCCGGACTAGACTTGCTTACAAAGTTGACACTCACCCGACCTGTCAGTCAGGACCATAGAGTTAAATACGTAACAGACCAGTCCAGTAGGGTAGGTCTAACCAGAGAGGTGCCATCTCTCTGGTCTAACTTTAGTCAATGGGACTGCCGCCCCCCCCCCCCCCCCCACACACACACACAAAAACACGGGAATATGCATGACAGAACTATTCCCGAAGAAGGAAAGATAATAATTAAAGAGCTTGAAAAATTATGTACCGCGGACGCGAAAGGTTTACCACACTTTTTTCATTGTATTTAGCCGATAATTTAATGCAATGTAAGAAAACATGCCTCATACTATGAATCAAAATGGTTTGAAATGTTTAGATAGTTCACCCGTTGGTTTTAATAAAAAAACAGAAACATGAAAGAAACATGAGTTTTATGAGATGCGTCAAAAGATAATAAAGTTATCTTTTACAATTTTTATTTTGTGACGTCACGTACGAGGTGCTCGAGTGCGCTGTACATATAATTCTATAAATTGCTCTTTTTCTGTTTTTGATGTAGACCGAGCTAAGGGATAGTTTTTTTTGTTTGTTTTTTTTTTCGTAGAGGTACATATAGGCCTATGTAAAAACGATCTTCTAATCAAATGCACATATACAATTATGCATGTATAATAAGTTATGAAAAAAAAAATAGTCAATCAAAAAGAAAGGAGTACACAACATAGAATTAATATTATGGGGAAGCATATCGCATCTGATGTCACAAAATCAAAACTTAAAACAATCGTAGCTTTCTTATATTCTTTAACAGATTTGCACCAAATTAAACCTTTGGCTTCATATGTTTTTTCATGATTTGTTTTATTTTATCAAATTCACTTAATTTGGGAATAAGCTATCCATTTCAGAAATGTTTAAGTGAGGTGAAGTAACGGGTCAGGCCTATATCACTTAAAAGGTTTAGTAGGCATGTATATCACAAACAGCATTTATAATCGGCAGCGTATACTTCGCGGGTTCACCGTTAAAAAATAATTAAATGGTTTGTTCTGTGCCTATCGTTTAGCAGGAATTCCACTTACATCGGATATGAACTCATATTTTGTTAACATAATATTCATGTGTACATGATTTACGTTGTGAAATTTGTGACATTTCTTTAACTCCATGTGTTCCGGACAAATTTGTGCATAAAATGTTTTATGAAAGTTTCCATGGTGAGAGTGTACTAATAAATACAGATAATAGTAAAAATCTCGGTAATACACCACTTCGGATACCCACAAATGAGGAAGAAAGGAAAGGAAAGTCAAAAGAGAAGAGGTGATTGTTTATATTTGATAACACTTACACAATACCGGTTTTGTTTTGTTTTATTTTGTTATTTGCTTTAGTTTTCGGTGCTTTAAACTTGTGTATAAAATTGTTTTTGCAAAAATTCATTACAGCGCATATTGGAAATAGCTCATTTTGGATAGCTAGATTCGCCCCCGCCCCTCCCCGGCTCCTCTTTCTCTATACGTACATATCTCTCTGAGCCTCTGGGAAGATTCCTCCCCCACCCCTGCATTCTTCTTCTTCTTCTTCTTCTTTTTCTTCTTCTTCTTCTTCTTCTTCTTCTCCTTCTTCTCCTTCTTCTTCTTCTTCTTCTTCTTCTTCTTCTTCTTCTTCTTCTTCTTCTTCTCCTTCTTCTTCTTCTTATCTCTCTCCTCTCTCCTTCTCTCTCTCTCTCCCTTTCTTTCTCTCTCTCTCTCTCTCTCTCTCTCTCTCTCTCTCTCTCTCTCTCTCTCCCTCTCTCTCTCTCTCTCTCTCTCTCAGGCTCTCTCTCTCTGCATGGTGCAGTCTCCGCTCTGGCCTTTCCTGCCCCAATCAAAATTCCGGTACATGTATTGCATGGTTTCTAACATGGTAATCATTTTTATTTCTATTGGTTATAATAAGAGCCACTTTTATAATATGGATGTTATACACGTGTTGACTGTTGTTATCATCGATCCATATGAGGTCCATTTTGATAGGCTGATCCTATTGATTCGATTGACTAACATAAAGCGGCAGAAAATTGGTGTAATCAAATTTCTCTTTTAAGGTTATTATTGAATCGTTCGTTTACCAACTAAAAAACACAACAAAAAAGTAAGTCCCCACCCCAAGCAAAATAACATTACTTTTTACCCCAGAGGTTCTGAGCAACATAACTTGGCAGGATTGTACCTTTACTTCTTGACTAACTTCCGTGTGAAAAATCACATTAATCCACTTGTCATGCATGAATGAGCACACATTAAAGGCAAAAATGTCACTTTTTTCAAAAGTCACAATTAGGGTAATTGCTTATGCCGTTATAATGTCAGTACATTTTGGCGTTTCTTGTAAGACTTTTATAGTGTATTAACTCAACTATGACATGAAAATAACTTGTTATGTTCACATAACAGGTCACGCTACATCTTTGTCAACATATCCAAAGTTTCATTTTTCCACAAAAATAAAGTGTTTTTTTTTTTTTTTTTTAAGTTCCAAACTCAAGAGGGATGAATATTTTTTAAACTGTGAACCAGAACACTGGGTTAAGTGTCGGGATAGCGTCGAGAGATAAATGATAAGACATAAATTATGCACCAGAAATTGAATTAATTAAAAATTCCGATTTTATGATAGAATCCCAAAATTACCCTAAGTGGCTTTTAAAAAGTGACAATTTTGCCTTAATTGTGTGCTCACTCATGCATGACTAAGTGGATTAATGTGATTTTCACACGAAAGTTAATCAATATTAAAGTGAAGGTACAATCCTGCCAAGTTAGGTTGCTATTTTGCTTAAGGGCCGGGGGGGGGGGGGGGGGGGGGGGGGACTTAATTACTTTTTGTTGCGGAAAAAACGGCCTCACGATCGAATGATAGAAGCATGCGCGCGATCAGAAATCTACAATATAAACAACAACAACAACAACAACAGTTTGCAATGGGCGCAAATCGGAGTCGGTGGAAAGCAACTGTTTTCTGTGATTAAACTGTAATTGAAAATCGAGCTGGAATTGTGAGTAGGTGCATAAGGAATCCTTACCCATATTTTCATTTGGAGCTTTATGTTGAATTATTGGATTAAGCAGGATATTTTGGCATGTTTTCTTAATTACCCGCCACCAAATTCCACAATCATATTGCTTGGTCGGTCCCATTCGATTAAAATTATGTTAGAACTATAGCATTGAATTAGACAAATTTGAATGTCTACTCAAGACTTGAGTAGACATTCAAATTTGTAGTGTAGCATCGATTAGCTTTATGAAGACAAGTGACAATTTCAAGGCTGTTGATAACATTTTGTTGATTGTTCTTCCTAGATCTAGGTGATTCCATGGGCAGGATAAAGTGGCTTTTTTTTTAATATTGTGTACTGTAGACTTGTAAAAGTGTAGAATAAACTAAAGTAATATAATTATAGACCTGGTGGCATACATGCATGCACGGCCATGACGACGCAGAGATGTGCATGTGCCATGGTGAAGAAGTGCCAATTTGTCTGCATTTTACTGGGGCAGAGTTTGAGGAAAGAACACAACATATTCTTTTTTTTGGTGCAGTAGTCTGACTCTGTGCAGAGAAGGCTTAGGTCTTAGGGTCGGGGTCAGGCTCAAGTTATTCTATTAAATTTGATCATTTTTTTGTTTACTTTGATAAGATCTTTGGGGATGATTAATGGGGCATACAAAATCGCAAGTTTAGTTTCTCATATAGTGTTGACCGCTGGGTATTATGCAATATACTACAACCCGGTATATGGTACAGCTTTGTTCTTCTCTTATCTGAGATGAGCTGTTTCTCCTTCTGACCATTTCGTTGATCTCTAACTTGTTAGATAGAATATGACTGCATTTTTAGTCTGTGAGTGTCTGATACTGTTGATTTATAATTAATTTATTTCTCTCTGTTTGCTGAATTTCAGATTGTGATCCCGATCTGCTGCTTACATCATAGGTTGTTTCCTATTGTACATTTACTTGCCCGATGATACCAAAGTAACCACATCCAATTTCAAGTTGGAAAGCATCTTGGCGAAACAACGATGGCACTCGTGCCAAAGAAATGTGGCATTCGGGTCAACCCGCCGACGCTGATAGTGACCTACATTGACGAGCAGTCTGGCAAGAAGCGCCAGCGCTCGCTGCCACTCCGCCAGTTCACCAAGCAGTCGGACATCAAGGGTGCCCTCGATGGGCTGAGAGCACGGCCCAAGCACCGGGAGCTTATCGACCGCATCAACCAGCGCCAGCTGGAGAAGCTTCTCCGCGTCATCCAGGAGCGCCAAGGCGGAGTGCGGCTGGACGAAGCAATCCGCAAGGTCGAGGTCGACATGGAGGTGGTGATTGACCCTGACGAGAACCTGAATAAGCTGGACGACGGCGCGCTTCAGGAGAAGAAGGCCATCATGGATGAGACGTTTGAGAAGAACCGCAAGAAGCCCGGTGATCCTGGCTTCCAATACGAGGTGGAGTTTGACTTTGAGAAGGAGGGCCCTGCTATTGAATCAAGCGGCTGGGACTCAGATGGGGATTCAGACCCTGTGTTCTAACGTGTTCGGCTGAAATATTCAACATACTTCACCTTTAGCTTCATACTCAGTAATAGTAATCCTCAATTTGTTTTGGACCTGAATACATGTATATATTTAGATATTGTCTCTAAATTATTTGGTACCTTACTGTAAGTAAGATCACTGCATCTAAAACATGTAGGAATATAGTACTATATCTGATGATGAAGTATGCGTACCGTGGCACTGCTCAATATAAATCCAGCTTTGCACTGGTAGTTAAAGGGCATATACTGTACTGGGAAGGCAAAAAAGCCTTCAAAATGTAATTGTTAGAAATCTTCTTGCCAATGGTCTTCAATTCATGTATTTACCATTTTAGAAGTTTGCTGAAAGTTATTTGCCCTCAAATGATCCACATATGGAGTGATTAATGATAAATGATTAAATCATCAATTACTCCAAATATAGATCATTTGAGGGCAAATAATTTTCAGCAAGCTTCTAAAATAGACAATACATGAATTTAAGACAATTGGCAAGAAGATTGCTAACAATTACATTTTGAAGGCTTTTTGCCTTCCCAGTACAGTATATGCCCTTTAACATGTAGATGGTATTCACCTGTGACTAATGAACTTCCAGCACACCTTTATGTTGGATATGTGATCATTGGATCATCTGTAACATGTAAGAAGAAATTGAAACTGGAAGAGTGTAAAGAAACAAAACAGTCCCTCATTCAGCATTTATGGGAGAACCTGGGAAAGTGATGGAGAATGCTTCTTTCATTGGAATACTGTACATTTGCTACTGAAAGAATTTCCTCAGTAACCATAGTGATTAATGACTTGTAACATGGATTATTTGTGGAGTGTTTTGCAGTGCTTGTTTACCCATGTTTCCTAAAAAGCAGATAATCTGCCCGAGGCTCAATAAATTGTTGTCACTGTATACCATCTCATATCAGGCCACTTATATATATAAAAAAAAATATGATTATTATTTATTAACACCTCACAAAATATTTATCTATTTACTGTGTAATATAAATTTCCGGCCCCCCAATTCACATGTAAGACTCAGATTTAAGTTGTCATTTTAATACTCATCCTGTGTTTCGAGACCAAGTTGGATTTGATGCTTATTTGACATCGGCACTCCTCAGCATACGCATGAAACGGGTGTCAGTAACTTCATAATTCTATGTTATATCTCAATTTTGAAATTACTTTTTGTATACATGCTGCAGATTTGTATTTTGTCATACTGAATGCTAGTACTTTATGTCAATATGATTTTACAATATATTATTGTAAAAGTGGTAATATATGCCGCATACATTGCATACCAGTAAGATGCACAATTGCTCACATTCCACCGTTATCTTTAACATGTGTACCATTTAGCAGTGACTTTCACAAGTATAATTTCAAATGTTAATTTTGTATTTATTTTAAATGAAGGTAAATTACTCTGCACGTTATATTTTTGTAGAAATGTACAAATAATTTGTCCTTGTCAGTGATTTTTTTGCGGTGAACTACAGTACTTAATTTCTGTCACACTCTTAATGCTATGAAGGTGCTACATGCTTATGTTTATGTTCACAATGTTGTTATTTTTGCTACTCAATTGTTCATTTTTTTCATTGATTGTTTCCTTGTGTTATATGTATACATATTTTGATTACATGTATAGAATGTCAAGAGTGCAATAAAAATGTCTGTAGGACAAAGATGAATGAATGTAGTCTGCTATTGAGGCAGAATATACTCATCCTGTACATTGATAACTTTGCAATTGTATTCTCCTTGTTGTAAATATCACTATGTCCTCTTCTGCACTTAGAAATACATGTACATTCAAGTGAAATGTTAAGCAATCATTTTTGTGTTCAAATTCTTAAACTTGGATGAATCCCTGATAATAAGTTGAATTTAATAAAAACAGACAAACCAGAGAAATCAGAATATTCTTCCATTTTTGTGGTTTTACAAAGTTTCACACTATCCACGTGCACAAGCGCTACCCTGTTTTTATGCTATTTGTGTTTTAAACTCTTAATCACTAGCCCTGTAATATTGCTCTGATAATGGATACTCTGGGTATTGTATTGTTTACACATGGTTCACAAGAGCAATTCTGCCCTACTCTGACAAAAGGAGGCAAGTGACAAATCACTCAAATCTGAGTTATTGGTATTCTTAGATTGTACTCACCATTCCCTACATACAGCCAAAATCTGGACAAGAAATATTAATCTTGCTGTGAGATATTCAATCTAACATGAAGTGGAGGTGCACTGATGCCAATGTAAGTGAGAGACACATTTTGCTCATTTACAAGAATAGTCTCTTTTGTTACTTGCTTCCTGTTGTCAAATTAGGGCAGAATTGATGCTGTATGTTCAGAATTTAGGGCACATACGTTGTAATTTTGTACATTTTTTAATGTTTTTGATTTTTGCTTAACAAATGTCCACATCTCTGTATTTAAAATTTTTATTTTGTTGTGAATTTTTCTGATCTGTTTCTCTGATTAGTTTGCCTTAATTCATGTCATTTTATCAGGGTTTAATTTCCTTTTAATCTCTTGTGTCCGAGAAAAATGTATAATTTATAGGAACTGTAGTTATTACCTGTGCCAAAATTAATATGTGGTGCATAACCCATTTGTGTGCCAATGAAATATTGTTCCACGGCATACGGAAAGTTAAGAGTTTCATGGGAAAAAAAACATGCTTCAGTTGATTTTGTGACATCCCACGTTTTCGTAATACTTTGTTTGTTTATTAAATAAATAAACCATGCTATTCATTTAGCACCACATGTATATGGGTTAATTCATAATTATGATGTGTTTGTATTCCACTATCAATTCCTTTTAGGGAGACTCCAATATTAATACATGCTTGAACATGTAATTAATAACTTCCTTGTCTTTGCTATACCAGGAGTACCATGGGCGGAAATCCCGGGGGGGACGTGGGGGGGGGGGGGTGGGGGGGGACGTGGGGGTGGGGGTGGGGGGTCGCGTCCCCCCCGGGATTTCCGCCCATGGTACTCGATAAACGTCTTAACCCCCCCCCCCCCCCCCCCCCCCCCCCACTGAGAGCATTTTCAGAGACTGGGCGGGATAAAAAAAATGAAGGAAAAAAAAACACCTCCCCAAAATCCCATCACTACCCCCCCTCGTGTCCCCTCCACCTTCGGGGAGCGATTTCCGCCCATGAGGAGTACAACCAGTGAAATGTTAAAGAGATGTTCGTTAATGTGGATGAGTTTTGTATTTAATCGGTATAATTTATTTATTGACATTGCTTTCATTAAATATCCCTTATGTATTCCATGCACACTTGTATGTATTATCTTCACATGTTTCTTCATTTGTCCAAATGGCCCTATCAACATGGGCCTGGCATGAACTTCCTTTCCTTTTTTTCCTTTTTCCCCCCTGTTTGATCAATACTTAAGGATTAATAGAAAGAGAGAGTGTGTGTGTGTGTTCAGGGGGGGGGGATGGGTGTGTGTGTGTGGGGGGGGGGGGATTGGGAGATATTCAGCGGGATTGATATTATTTGACTCTTTCTCTCTGGGGAGTGTGTGAGAGAGAGAGAGTGTGTACAATATAATCAATGGGATTTAATGTATTGTGTATTTGATTTTATGTCTTATCAAAAGAAATTAAATCAAATAATAATATTTGCAGAATTATATGAGAATAATCAAGGAGAGAGGAGAGCTAAGTGCCAGTAGGAGAGACCAGGACAGAGAGAAAATATATATGCTTCCATTGATTTGTGAATTGATGATTTGCGATTTTATGAGAGGAGAGGGAGGCGGAGAGCCAGTCCCGCCCACCTCTTACCCTCTCTCTCTTTTTTTTTTTTTTTTTTTTTTGTATTGGAAGGGCGTGACTACATCGGTCATGTCTCAACTTAAAAACCCTGGAAGCGAGGCTAGCAATCAATGCAACGTGATGCGGCGCCGCGTATGTATGCTTTCCGCACCGTACACAATCACGCGAGGGGAAATACAATTTACAACGTACGACTTAGGACTAGCACAAAATTCAATACGTGGGACTGTAATATGTGAAGGTTGTTTACAGGTGACTTTGGTCTCTGCTGCTTGGCGTTGAGTTAGATCAAACATAGATCTACAACGTATTCATTGCCGAAGGCATGAAGTCCACAAGAATTAGAAGTGCTCCGAGGAAGGAAGAGAGAGCGAGGTAAGATAAATTATTAAATAAGGACAAATTTCAGAGCCGGTGTTGCAGATTTCATTAGGCGGGTATGTTCTTTTGTTTTTTTCAATCAATTGGAAGAAACTAAAGTTACTAAAGACTGAGGTGAAGTTTAAACTTTCGTTTGAGTCTATAACAAATGAATGCATCTAATTTGGTTAGTAATATTTTCATGCAGCCTTCTTCATGTTCTTGTATGTAACAACATGAACAAGTAGTGACAAGTACAAATCTCAATTAAAGAAGCCAGAAGGCACTTTTCTCCCTCAGTTGAACGCTTGTAATTATCTTAAGTGAAACTGTTTAATTCTAAAAAAGTAAAGACTAAACCGATACAAATGTGGGCACCAATGCACATTCGTATCACACAAATTTTTAGGCATTATACAACCTAACCCAGACCATAAATCCAACCCTAGACCCATTGTGCGTAGTTTAATTCGTCCAAAAAAAAAGTGATTTCTAGCTCTTTTTCTGCCGACAAATATCAGCATCGCGTTCCCATTGACATTGTCTGCATTGTGAGTGCGCCATTAGTACCCAAATTTGTTTCATGACACCGGGGGGGGGGGGGGTTTCACCAAGCTGTTCTAAAGCTACCAACGTCTTTACGACCCTTTCTTGTGCTATACGCCTTTACGGTAATTAGAGTCTCAATTATTTTGATTCCCATCAGCTTAATAAATAGTATCTGAATACAAAGATTATTATTTGTCAAATTTGATTCATAAGGATTGTTGGGAATTAACTCCCACTATGCTTAACAGGAATTGGGATATATCTAATTTAGCACACGAATGGGTCACCAGTCGTGCGTAAAGTAGTTCTTAGCTTACAAACACGGAACAGCTTCGTGAAACACCCCCCAAGGCAGGCTTGTAGTTGAAAAGTAGCCCAAGCATTTATATCTGGCGTTTTCCCATGATAGACCTCCGGATGCTGCGGGGGATGAAGGCGTTGCACCCAGGAAGCAGCCCGCAAACCTGCAGTGCTGGACCCCTTCCTCCGGAGCCGCCCTCAAAGTGCTGATGGCATCCCGCTTCTGTGCCGCGCTCCTCAGCAACATCTCGGACTGTGACGAGACCTATAACTACTGGGAGCCGGTGAGTGGTTGGTTGGTTACTGTAGTAGCACACTGTGTTCGGACAAGCCTGGACATGTACGCAGCTTTTAAGCTGATGACCTTCTGGATTGTGTTTCTCATTCGCTCATTAATTCTTGTTCATTTATGTAACAAAAAATAACAAGAAGCTGTATGTGCCTTTGTTTTACTAGTAAAGTTCAATATTTTACATGAAAGGGCAGAATGTCTCTTTTTTGTCAGATATCTGCGCTGGATATGGCTAGTTGATGTACATGATTTATAACAAAAGGAAAACACTGTCAAGACTTGTACTTGTTTGTGTTGCAGACACATTTCTTGATCTACGGCAAAGGTTTCCAGACATGGGAGTATTCTCCGACATATGCCATCCGTTCCTATGCCTACCTTTTCCTCCACGCCCTCCCTGGGAAACTGTACTCATGGATTCTGGACTCCAATAAGGTATTTCAGTTTTTAACTCTTTATGTACCAAGTACTCAAGTTCACCTTGCCATGTTAATGTTCTATATTTTCTTTAAAAAAAACCTCTTTCGTTCATTAGAACCAGCATTTTGATTCATGTCTGCATTCCTTTTTATGTGTTCCCCTCTTCCTTTTTCTCACATATTTCTGTTGGTTTATTTTCCTGAAAGAATCCTCATTGTGATATGGAATATTTTATTGTTTGTAGCTCCATCTCACTCCTACTCAGAACATTTATTTTATTTGTTACTGTTCTCTCCTGCAACTGTGTTCTTGTCTTTGTTCCTTCTCAGATTCTTGTCTTCTATTTCATCCGCTGTCTTCTGGGGATGATATGTGCTCTGAATGAGTTCTACTTTTACAGGTAAGACTGACCTCCAAGCAGCCTGCCTCAAACTCACTGTAGTCTGTTACTCTGTTTGGCAAGTATCTAAAAGAAACTAGCTTCTAAGCCACTGAATGCACAAAGCTGCTGAACATTTTGATATTGAAGGAATGGTTTCTTTTTGTGGTCAGCCAACTCCATCAGATTGTAGAAGTGCATTATTATGACAATGTAAATAAATGCAAAATCCTTATACCTATCCTTCACTGTACTTAAGTAAAATTCAAAATTATGAAATCTACAGAAAATGCATTTACCCATATTTGTTTAAAGCTGATCGTCTTTCTTTAAGGTTTGACTTTAATTTCAGTTCCTGGATCTACTGGTATAAAGTCAGTGGTTCTGAAAGTGGTTGTAGGACTAGACTGCATTTGAACAGTTGACAAAAAGTGAGGTACTTTTACTCTTTGGAAGAGGTGTTAAAACACAACATTTGACACTTGAAAATAATAACAAAAAAGTTGCAACTTGAGCCAAACTCAACTTTGAACATAAAGCAAAAGGATGTCCATTTTATTTAGAGTTCGTTTTGTGAAATTTATCAAAAGAAATATTCTAGTAATCATTTTTGTAATTAGACAATTTAGAAAATGCTAATTCTCATAATAAAAACAACCCGCTATTCTTCTTCTTATCAATTATCTTGTCTCATTTTTTTTGTCTTTGATGACAAATTAAAAAAAAATACATATTCTTGTAATGAAGACAACCCACCATTCTCCTTCTCTCCAATTCCCTTGTTTGTGTGTTGGTCTTTGATGACAGGGGTGTGTGCAAGAACTTTGGAGCCAGTGTCGGCAGATTAACCCTGGCATTCCTCCTCCTCAGCACAGGAATGTTCATCTCAAGTGCAGGTAATTCATCACCCCTCCCCCAGCCACCACCCCTTTACCCCAAAATGTGTCTTTATTTCTAGAATTGTTTATTTCACCCTTTGAAAAAAAAAAAAAGATCCTATAATATGTAGGACATTCCTTGGCTTACAAATTGGCAACACAATATTCTTCCTCACTTTGGAAACTGCAAACGGCTGTTTGTTGTTTGTTTGATGAATGAATTGTGGGATACGTACAGTATGCATTTTATTGTGTTCTGAACAAGATCATTGCCAAACTGTGACTTGCAAAGTTCACCTGTAGGGTTTGAAATTCAACTCTTTGTTTGGTCAGTACCCACCTTGAACTTGCCAAGTTAATCAACCTTGTTTCCCACCATGTTACCAATTAAAAGGGACTTGGACATGGCTTTTTTTATGCCCGAGAGTGCATGAATGGCTGACAAGCAGTAAACCTTGCAAGTTGGAGATTTGATTGGCCCTTCTATTGTTTAAACAAAAAGACCTCTGCTGATGATGATTGACCAATTAAGCAAGCAAACAGACTACTTACCATTATCATTGGTCTATCTCTCTCCCGTTTGTCTTACAGCATACTTACCCAGCAGTTTCTCCATGTATATGACCATGCTGTCCCTGGGCGGATGGTATACAAACAGCCTGCATGTAAGTTACATTTAGATACCCATAATCTTGTTCTTTCTTTTGGGAGGAGGTTGGGGTAGGAGGGTAGGAAGGTTGGTGACAAGAATTTATGTTTTGCTAAATATTTTTTTTGTGGAAGATGACATGCTGTTGTCTCTTTCGTGTGCTCTATAATAATGAAAATTGTAAGCATTTTACATTCTGAACTGCACATATATGATTGTATTGGCTGTGTTGGTGATTTGAATGATAAGAATGTGTTGATACAATCAAAAAGTATTTTAAAATATCAGTCAAATTTCAACAGTACTGTTTGTAAACTTTGAAATGTCCTTACGACTAACGTTTTCACACTTAGCTGAGATGGGTGCATTTAGGATGTCTTTAAAGGGATTATACTCTACTGGGCAGACAAAAAACCTTCAAAAGGGTGATCGTGAGCAATCTTCTTGCCAATGATCTTAAATTCATGTATTATGCATTTACAGTATAGTCCCTTTAACCTTTGTGTTTCAGAACAACTGCTACTCGATGGGAGTGTATTTACACTCAGAAACTTATCCAACATATCCAAGATATAAGATGTGTTCAGACAAACTGTTTATGATTGAAGTCATATTGTGACACTGATCAAATTGGCAACACTCTAATGTCACTTAGGAGGACTCATACAAAAATTAAGAGAGTATATGGATGTTTGTGTTTTTTATTCAGATAGCGATTCTTGGAACAGCTATAAGTACTTTTATCAGCTGGCCTTTTGCAGTCGCTATTGGGTAAGTCTAGTTTTGATCCCATGTTCTGTACTACTTTGCAAAAGCGTGGCAAAATATCCAGTGGACCCAATGGCAGTGCTTGTGAGCAACCAGTTGCTATCGACATTCATCTTTTGTTTGTCAATAGTGTGCACACGCATGGTACGCAGGTACAGTGGCTGGGTAGCTCAAAATAATCTTGTTTCTGGTTGTGAGCACTGGTCTAAAATTTGTGTAGTATAAGGGTTAGTAGATACGCGCAGTTTCATGCAAACTGCTGTAATGGATTGAAATTAAGTGGTGCTGACTGGTGGTCTTGATAAACAGCGGTCCTCATAAACAGTTTTGACTGTGATGTATTCTTCCTTTCTTAATTTGTCCCTTCAGGGTACCCATAGCTCTGGATATTCTTCTGAGGAGGCAGCACATGGTTTACTTCATCCAATGGTGTGTCATCGCCGTCCTCGTCATTCTTGTGAGTAGATATTTCAAGTTGCCTTCATTCCAGTGCCGTAGATTAGTGGAAGAAAGTCGCTAGGATCCCACCCGTGGGATCTCAAATAAAACAAGGGGGTAATCAGGGGTAGGGGATTAACCCTACCCCCCACCCCTTGGGATCTAGAAAAAAAGAAAAAAAAGGGAAAATATTTGCTGATAGAACAAAAAAAAAATCCCCCGCTTAGCTTAGCGACTCCGGGCGGTTTTGAAAGGGATCACTTTTTTTGTACGACAGAACACCCATGTGCAAAATCTCATGCCTAGCTGGTCTCTCCCTAGAAAAAAGTTACATCTGTCCCTGGAAATCGAATTAATCAAAACTTTGCTACGAACTGAGTAGTACCACATTATTACATTCACCGGCATCTTTTGATGATTCAGTTTCAGTAGATGTGACGCACTCTGAATCTATTGATTACTGCTAACCTGACAAACCATGCACAAGGTTTGGGGTTACCATAAGGCACAATTTGAATACACACACACAAAAAATGGTCTGTTGAATGCGATTGAAAATTGGACAAAGGTGAGACAGTCTCTCTCTCTCTCTTCATCCTGCAGATACCTCAAGTGATGGTTGACAGCTACATGTATGGCAAGCTGGTCATTGCTCCTCTCAACATCATCACATACAATGTCTTCAGCGAACACGGCCCAGATATATACGGTGGGAATCCTGTTCCTTTACAAACTGTTTTTTTACACCCTCTCTCTTCTTCCTCTAACAAGGATAATCATTTGAAAATGTAATGATGATATACAGCATTTAAAATGGGAATAACATGATTATATCTTACAATCATTTCCAAATATTACAATGGTAAACGGTATTTATAAAGCATATTGAAATTATGTCTCAATCATTTCAAAATATAATAATGCTATACAGCATTTATGATAAGCATATAACAATGCGCTGGGAAAATAAGACTCAAACAGATAAGAATTAGATCAAAGTAGAGACAAATTACATGAAATAAGTTCAGCAGACATGCACAGGTGTACATGTAATAACAAAATTGATAGTTTTTACATAATACAAGTTTTAAAAAGGTCCATCCTTTTCCATTGAGATTTGCAACTTCCTGTAGTTTGATTAAGCATGAAATATGTAAAGAATAGTTTACCTAATTAGTGTTCCTATGGAGAGGACATTCTGAGAAACAATTTGGGGAAAAGTTGGGTTAGACTGTTTAGATTGATACATCAAATTGATAGGCTTATCCAATTTTACTTTTTATGAAAGTGACTTTCCATTAGGGTGAGCTATGATCCCTGTAATCTGCGATACATTTCTAAAAAGATTTCATTGAGATCCCCTCGTCTCTAATTCTGTTCCATAGGAGTCGAACCGTGGACTTTTTACTTCCTGAACGGATTCCTCAACTTCAACCTCGTCTTTCCACTCGCTCTTGTGTCACTTCCCCTTGCAGTGAGTTACTTTACCATTTCTAATTGTCCACTAGTAATAGAAGTGCTCAAGATTACAGGACCTGGGCACTATTGCATAGAACTTACCATTAATGGTAACTCTGCCATCAATTGTAACTACCATGGTAGCATCGATAGACAGCCAATCAAATTCAAGGTTTACATAGAAGTTGCCATTGATGGCAAACTTACCATCAATAGTAAGTTTTATGCAACAGGGCCCTGGGGGGTGTTTCACCAAGCTGTTCGTAAGCTACGAACAACTTTACGCATGACTGGTGATCCCTCCTTGTGTTAAATCCGATACCACACGTTCCTGTTTTAACATATTGGGAGTTAATTTCCAACAATCCTTATAAAATTTTACAAATCGTAAGCTTCGTATTTAGACATTTGTTAACAACAAGAATTTTCATTTATAAATGTCACATTTGAACTTAAGCTGATGGGAATCAAAATCATTGAGAATCTGATTTAGTACAAGAAGGGGTAGCCTAGGTACTAGGCTATGAGGTGCATGGACACTACCCAGTATGTTAACAACTATGTCTGGTAACACAGACTAATTAAATCACAAATCCTCAAAATGTTTGGGCCGAACATTTTGAGTAATAACTAATTACTCCAAATTTGGATCATTTGAAGGAAAATAACTTGCAGCAAGTTTCTAAAATGGACAATACATGATTTTAAGACCATTGGAAAGAAGAATGCTCATGGACACCTTTTTGAAGGCTTTTGGTCTTCCCAGTACAGTATATGCCCTTTAATGTAACTATAATCTCTGTTCATTTTGTCAGATGTTTGTGAACTGGCTGTCAAACAGCAGTGTGGTAGGCAACAAGAAAGTCATCCCCCTTTACCTCAGCATGGCTTCCCTTTACATCTGGTGCCTCGTCTTCTTCACCAGACCCCACAAGGTATGGTAGCAATAGAAAACATGAACTTCTCATCTTTTAAGCAATATATATATATTCCATTTATTGCAACCACTTTACATCTATTTGTACAAATGCCAATGATTGGATTAAAAAATACAATAATGATCATACCTATAATGTCACAATAATTAACCTATATTAAACACAATAATGAAAATACAAAACTTGTTTATGCTGAATTATTAAACATGATATCGACTCTGGTCACCATAGATACAGTCCTGTCTATGTAGATCTTCCGTCTAAATATAATGTGCTATCTTCTGCACCAGAACCCACAAGGAATGATACCAATAAAAAATACAATAGTTATACTGGTCACCATGGAGACCGTCTTGTCTATGTAGGTATTGCATCTAAATATAATGTCTGATCCTCTTCACAAGACCCCACAAGGTATGGTAGAACTAAAATGAGTCATCATGTCACTTCTCTCACACACTGATCACCATAAAGAATATCTTGTGTACTGTTTCCCTTATTTATAAGGCCATGGCGCTACACTGCTTGGTGGTGACCATGTACTGTATACTGTGCTTAGCTTCTCTCCCTGTACATTGAATTAGAGTAAACATTGTATAATCCATCAATTAAATACTTTTTTAATTCGTTGACCTACACTTGCTGAAAGACGGGGAGTTAGACAGCTGGATCCGCCATGTTTAAGATTTGTGTTCCATGTCAGTCTCATATTATGATGCCAGGCACTGTTCTGTAGATTGGTGCTCGGCTGTGATGGCGACCCCGAAGTTGGAAATTAGCCTGTCTGCTGCAACCCATGGGTGGCGCACAGTATTGTGAATCCACCGAATTTCATTGTTCTTGCAGGAGGAACGGTTTCTGTTCCCGATCTATCCTCTGATCTGTCTTGGGGGCGGGGTGTCAGTGTCGGCTTGTCAGGTAATACAGGAGGGCATTCATGCTGCCAGCTAGCCTGGCCTCAAGCCTTTTGGACATGGCTAATTTAAGATTGAAAGATGGTAATCTAGTACTCGTAAGACTAGTCATTCTTTCATTCTCCTCTTTTCTCCCTGTTTGTGCCAAGCGGAGAAAGAATTGAGAATGATTAGTCTACCGCTGCCAGACCCGTTTATTGAATATTGTAATTTGGTTTGAAAATGACCAACTGCAAGCTTTCATCACAAGATGAACAGCTATAAGAAAACAGTTACATTGTATTGGGTGAGAATAAGCCATTTTCGTCACATGTTCACAATACACCCTCATTATAATTACATTTACCTAATTACATTTAGTGATGCAGTTTGATGTGTGGAATTCAATCTCAATCTATTAGTTGTTGCTAGTCAGACAAACCTTAGGCAATCATTTGTGCTACTTTTTATAATTTATAAATTGTTTGAATGACATGCATACAGTTCGCATAGTAATAATGATAAGTGTCTATTGTACCATGCCATTTGCTCTAGTTACATTCCTACAAGCATAAGATAATATTTAGGGGTTAGGTTTAAGGATCAGAATTAGTTTTAGGATTTAGGATTACAGTAAGAGTGATATCTTTGTATTTTGGTTGTAGTCATAAATTGTAGTTTGAAGCTATTGCTAAAAGACAAAATAGGGAGAACATGTATTTAATAATCAGACTGAAGTAATTTTACTGAAAAAATCTTGAAGTAATAATTTTATTCTTTTACTTGCTTATCCTTCATCTCCAGTGACACATTTTGTGAACAAAAATTAAGTTTTTTTTGCTTATCCTTCATCTCCAGTGACACATTTTGTGAACAAAAATTAAGTTTGTAACATTCTGATTGGTAAATCAGTGGTGGAAGGACATCATTTTGTTGTTTGTTCAGCTTGTCTTGTAGGTCTTTTTGCAGTTGTGAGTCTGCAGAAAATCTAGACAACATGTTTTGAGTCAAGATTAATTAGTGTTGTCTGTGTGAAAATGCTGTTGGTGTGATTCACACATAAAATATTTGTATTTTTCTTTCCTTTTCAGAAACTGTATCACATGCTCTTTACCTCTCGCCTTGCTCAGCACTACACCTACTCCTCCAACCATCTCGCCGTTGCTTTCACCTTTCTGTTTGGGACTCTTTCTCTTATGAGAACAGGCTTGCTGTTCTATGGTAAGTTAGAAACCTGCGTAACAATGGATATGACAACACCACTTCGGTATTCGATGAGTCTTGAATTTGGGAACCGGCACCTTGAGATCTTCAGTCACATTTCACAATCTCTTTACCAAGAATCTTCCGCGGCTCTATGGGATTTGTTGTATAATTGGTAAATAGACCATTTCGTAATTACACCATGGTCGGACAATGCACTGAATAAATGCTACTAGACTACTGACTGGGATTGTTTCATGAAACTGTGTTGGATAGTGGATGTAAAGACATTTTACTGTGTGCCCAGAACAACAATAGAAGCAGATGCACATGATGGAATGGTCTTTCACTACCTTCTCAGAGCTGAATAGCTGTTGCCATATTTGCACGATAATAGATTGAAATGTGGTCGACTATCTGATGAATTTCCATTTTACTCTGTGAGTTTGGGAATTGACCTGAGGTCATTTACTAAAAGCAATAATCTGCTCATGCGCAAATTGCAGTTACGAAATGGCTTATTGATCCACACATGGCATGTTAAAAACAGGGCAGCCCTTGTGCGGGTCTAAATGGAACATTTTGTTAAAAACATGAAAAATGGAAGAATATGCTGTGTAAGTACTTCTCTTCCAATCTTAGAACTGGAAACTGACTAGTTTCCAGTCAGTTAGACGGTCGTCCAAAACCTGCCAGTTCCTGTTGCCTAGAGGTCGGAGACCACTGCACGCTATGGTCCACACCACACTGCGATCGATACTTGCTCTCCGAGGCAACACGCATTGACAGGGGCGGTACGAATGTAGACTATAGTCGTTATGTGTCAAACAAGGATAGTTTTTCACTTTTCCTGAAAATGTCTGTGAAGTTTTGCATGCAAGATTTCATACATTTAATTGTTACAGTGTACTTCTAATCCAAGCAGAATTTCATGATTTTTGTAAAGGGCCGCTCTGTCTTCAAGTGTTAATCCATCTCTTGTTCTCCCTGTTAGCATACCACGCACCTCTGGACCTCTACCCTGACCTGAAGACCATCGCTAACAGTCCCAACATCCACACCCTGTCCCCGGACAAGACGGTCAATGTCTGCGTAGGCAAGGAGTGGTATCGCTTCCCAAGCAGCTTCTTCCTCCCAGACAAGTAAGTATGTCTCACACAATGTGTGCACCATCTCCACTCCCAGGGGTCCCCCACTCCCCTTCACAGTTGCTGTTTCCCTTGAGCAATGCCTTTCATTGAAAGTTGTATCAAAGTAATCTGTACATAAAAAAGTACCTGCTTATAAATATCACATTTCCTGTCACCCATGACATTTTACTTTGATTGGCCCAATAGACCAGTTTACTAAGATATTCAAATTGTATGCATACCAGTTTAACAAAGGTTGCCTCTGACAACCGGTAAGCTTGCCCGGGGTTTGCCCAACATAGCAAAAACTAATGTATGCAAAGTGGATTCCAAGTACTGACATACCATTGTCAGGTACAGGTTAATGGAACAACTTGTTACTAGGCCCCGTGCGAAGAAACATCCATAAATTTGACTATGTTAGTAAACCGGTCTGTTCTATCCAGAAATATTGTGAAAAAAAGCAGGATAATATTAAGAATAATTGCAACTGAATGCCCTTCTCCCTGTCCAGTTGGAGGTTACAGTTCATTGAGTCAGAGTTCAGAGGTCAGCTGCCGAAGCCCTATGAGAATCATCCTGATGCCACAACCTTCATCCCGTCCCACATGAATGATATGAACAAAGAAGAAACCTCCAGATATGTAAGTTCCCCCCACAAACAAACAAAAACCAGCTTAAGCTCTCACTTTTCTGTGCCATGACTTTTCATTTCTTTTTTGCCATTATTATCATTGAGCTGAATCATCACAACATATGTCAGGTTTTGCAGTTGTCTGTCCATCCCATGTCTATTTCTGCATTATCTTAAGATCCATTCAATAGATTTACTTGAAACTGTTGACATATGTAAAAATCGAAATTGTTAACCCTATATAGCCCCTGGGGGGGGGGGGGGGGGGGGGCAAAAACACCCCCCCCCCCCCCCCCCCCAAGATCTCAACTGTTCAGGTCAGAGGTCAAAGGTCGATGAACTTTATGAAAAAATACAAAAAAATTATATTTTTCACAATAAATTCAAATCCAAGGATTCAGTTCTCATTAAATATGGGACAAAGATGGATCACTATTAGGGGTACACTGGTGACACTTTTGGTGAAATTTGCTGGAAGGTCAGAGGTCAAAGGTCAATGAACTTTGAAAAAAATATATATATTTTCACCATAAATCCAAATCCAAATCCAAATCCAATGCTGCAATTCTAAGTAAACATGGTACAAAGATGTATCATTTCATGCAGGTAGACTGGTGAAAGATTGGGTAAAATTCCTGAAAGTTCAAAGGTCAAAGTTCAATGAACTTTGCAAAGAATTAGCCAAAACTTGCCCTAAATAAAGCTAAATCCAATGGTGCAATACCAACCAAACATGGTGCAAAGATGGATCACTACTTGGGGGAAGACTGATGACATTTTTGGTTGAAATTTCTCAAAGGTTATTATTTATTGTTATTTTTCACATTGAATCAAAATCTAGTGATTCAATTCAAACCAAACATGGTACAGTGATGTATCACTTCATGGAGGTACACTGGTAAAAGTTTGAAACAAGGATGGATGTAGGCAGACTGGTTACAGTGGAAGTCAAAGGTCAATGAACATTGTCAAACTTGGCTAAACATGGAAAAACATAATATTATATTTTGAATTCACACCTATAGGAATTCAATGGTACATTGCCCACCAAACATACAGATTTTCTAAGAATAAATCTAAATCGATCTAGAAAAGAGGCGGAAGCATCTTTATCGACTGCGTGACAGTCGAATTGCTCTAGATTTTTTTAAGACATTGTTTTACCCTTTGACTCCACTGTTTAGCTGTGGTATTCAGGGTGACTTTCCTCTTGTAAGACAGGACTGCATTGATAGTATATTGTTTAGCTCTGTTATTCACAGTGACTTTTCTCTGTATAAGACATTGTTTACCCCTTTGACTCTGCTGTTTAGCTGTGGCATTCAGGGTGACTTGACATAAGTCCGTCCAAAATTGCCCAAAATGGGCCTTTTTCACAATAAATCCAAATCCAGGGATGGAAGATCAGAGGTCAAAGTTCAAAGAACTTTGCAAAAATTTACTAAAAAGTCCCCCCAAATTGATATTTTTCATGATAAACCAAAATGCAAATCTAAATCCAATAGAGCGTTCCCAGGAGCAGCCATATTAGAGGACAAAACAATAAGAACCTGTGCATGAGACGATGATGACTTTACATGGTCTGATGCACAGGTTTTTATTGTTTGTCCTGCAGTATGCCTGCTCCTGAGAACGCTTTATGGTGCGACTCTAGCCAAACATGGTACAGAGATGAAGCACTTCATGGCCAAACATGGAAAAACAGAATATGATATTTTCATTTCCCATCGGAATTAAATGGTACACTGCCCACCAAACATACACGTTTTCTGAGAATAAATATAAATGGAGCTAGCAAATAGGCGGGGGCATGTCGAATTGCGTGGCAGTCGAATTGCTCTAGTTGAAGCACTCATTTTCTATCAGCGCTTCATTCCTGTCTTTTTTGCTGGTTGCGTAGGTGGACATTGCGCGGTGTCACTACCTGATTGATCTAGACATGCCAGAGGAAACACCGCGCGAGCCGAGATATGCCAACAGAACCGACGAATGGCAGACCATCGGTGCCCAGAACTTCATGGATACCGCCAAGTAAGGCTCTCAGCTCTCTTAAATCACTCAGTCCCATAGGCTGTAAACTGTGTTGATATGGACTTCAGAATATCAATTTAGGCATTGAGGGATTTAACTCTGTTTTCAGTGTGCAGTAAACAGGTTGATTTTAAGTGATATCCTCGTCTAAGAAGTAACTAACAACCATGAATTTCGGACAACGTGACTACTTTGTCTCATGCAATTCAGGAAGATGCTACTCAAAAAGTGTTGATGATTGACTCTGGAAAATGCTCTGTTTACTCAATCGCAAGATTGACCTTTTTTTAGGTCAGCTTTTAGGTCGCTGGATCTTTTAGCTTCCTCTGACAAAGCTTCATGAAAAATTATCAGTGGATGAGGAAAAATGGAAACTATTTTCTTTGTTCTCATCTCTTTAACAGCTCATACAAGTGGTGCCGCTCCTTTTACATCCCGCTCTGCACGAGACGCCATGCACGCTTTAGGAAGTACGTCATACTCAAGACCAAGCGGAGGAAGAGCGCCCCCAAGGTTCAAAAGAAGAAGCAGTCCTCCACGAAACCAAGGAAAACAGACCCCAATGGCGAATTATGATACAAGGGAGGCCAATTGGTTTAACTAGCCTGAATAATTTAGGGTATTTTTGTATCATGGTAACAGATTTGTCATAAAATGCCGTGAAGAAAAAGTAAGATTTGAAGGCAAAGGGTATATGCATGATAATTCACACCAATTGTGTGACAGAATTATATTATACAATCGAGTGTTGCCATGTAATCATATGAAAGCATATATTTTCTGTATACATTTGTCAAAATTCACATTCTACACAACATACTGTTGTATGTCATATTTTGTCAAGGTGACAAAAGGTCTAATTTTACAAGGAGATAAAGGAAAATTCATTAATAATCTTTACGATTGAGGTTGTCTCTACAATCTCACAAAAAAAATTTTTTGACTCATTATTGGCCTCTGAACTTTTCCTTAGTAGACTAGCCAATTGTAATAGGATTTATGGATAGTTCCATGCATTTGAAACTGTATACTTCATTGGATACTAGAAATTCTGGTAATATACCAGTCAGCAATACATTTCTGTAAATGTAAAGTAAATGTATTTAACTCCATTTTTGGAATTGCACTTAATGTTTTTTGTGTCCAATGTATCATCAATTTGCGAAGATGTGACAGTAATTTGCCAGGAAAAGAACTGCTTATATACCTTTACTATGTATGCACATATATTGTCTTTTTTAGCATTGCCAACAAACATCTTGGATGTCTCTTCTTTCTTTCTTCCATTTTAACAAATGTTTAATATCAGCAGCTTCTTTCATGTACATTTTACATATTTTACCTTGGTTTGTTTTTTCGTGGTAAAAGACGTACAATCAGGGCAGACATAAACTCCTTCAAACAGATGTGTGTTGGACCCCAAACTTAGAGGTACAGCAAACATTGCCAATGACAACATTTAAGTTCTTCTAGATTTTAGTGGAAGGGCTTTCTGGGGTAATTTCAATTTACAAAGAAATTTTAGGCTTTCACCCAGGAGTAAGGATAGCGTGCTCTATCCTGTAAATGAACGAAAAACAAGTCAGACAAAAATCTTGGAACCAGGCGGGATTTGAACCTGCAATCTACTGCTTACCGGGCAGCGACTTAACCACGCAAGCTATTTCTAGTTCACGGGTCAAGACACGACAACATGGAAACAAATACCGAAAGAGTCTCATTTCATCTGACTAATTAATATTCATGAGTAGTCCGCCATAGGGACAATTCGGCTAGATTTTAGTGAAAGGGCTTTCTGGGGTAATTTAAATTTACAAAGAAATTTTTCGATATTTGTTTCCATGTTGTGTCTTGACCTATGAACTAGAAATAGCTTGCGTGGTTAAGTCGCTGCCCGGTAAGCAGTAGATTGCAGGTTCAAATCCTGTTGTCTTTCATTTACAGGATGGAGCACGCTATCCTTACTACTGGGTGTATGCCTAATATTTCTTTGTAAATTTAAGTTCTTTCTGTTCTAAGCTTACTGTATAATTATGAGGTCTTATATAGAGTACAACAAAACATTTGAAACTGCACATACACTTTATCAATGCTTGCCAAACTTTCATTCCAATCAATCGACCATGGTCTAGTTTGTGGGAATAGCTTCTTTGTCTGATTGATGATGTTATTGCTTGGCGCCATCTTGTCATTTATTGTTAACTTTTGCAGAAGTGCATACGTTTGGAAGTTAAGTTAGGATTTGCAATTCCACTGGTTCATTAATTGTGGTATAAATATGTTTTGCATATCTCAGCTCTAATGAAGAAATAAATAAGAATAAAAGAAAACACCAGTAAAATATTGCAATAAATCTTGTGTCTCGATACAGATTGCCAACTACCTGTATATGTGTTCACATGTGCAGGGTATTTTTCTAATTACTGTAGAAGTACTTATGTATATCTTGGATAGCGAGATATTTTGGAATTATTGACTGTAAAACAATAAAATTGAAGGAAACTAAAAATAATGTGTTTTGTTTGATTCTCTCTAATCTTGCATACAGGCAGACTCCACTCCACAATATCAGGAGAATGAATTACAACTATCAGGAAGATTTTGGAAAATTTCATCTGAAATGAGGGAGATGCCTATCAAATGCATACAACCTAATGACAACAATCTATCAATAATCAGGGAGATTGGGTGATGTGATGAAATCCAATGCAGTTTTCTTGGTCTACTTTCAGGGAGTCTCCTGCGAAATCAAGGAGACTTGACAGCTCCGGGGATAGAAATCATGTTACTGTATCACATGAAGGAATTGTCTGAAATTGATATCGTTGATGAAATTAAATGAGACAGAGACCAACGGTGACAGTAGAACAGTGCTATCATGATTACTTCCCCTTACCTTCAAGTCATCTAGAAATACGTTTTTGTTAAAATTTTGCATTGATTTAAAAATCAAACTTTCAGTTGTATTGTAATAGGTGTGAACCATTCTTGCTTTAGCCAATGGAGTACTGAAGTGGTGTCGTCATATCCATAATTATGCCGGTTTCTGTGACGTCATATGAGCATGCTGTCAAGACACCTGGTTCTAAACTATGTGGGTAAGGCAAACCATGGTGATCACAGCAGGATCTCTCAATCAATGCCCGACACCAGCCCAATAGATACTGTCGTACCAGTGAAACATTCACTTCAGTGATGTTGTGTAGAAACCTGAACCAGAATCCTGCATATAACAATGGATGTGACGAGACTACTTTGGTTACTCTATAAATAGTCTACCTGGATTAACCCTCTCAGTACCGATCCCTGAAGGTCCCATCTCAATTCTAACAAAATGTGCTGCCTGTGGGACTGAGAGAGTTAAATTCATAGTGGAAGTGATTACATAGGAAATGGGCTTGCAGGGTTGATTCATCCTGTATGTTACAAAATACAATGTAAAATAGAACATTTTATATGACACCTAGATAGATCCCCGTCATTTGATTGGTTGTTTCGATCATTCAGACTACCAGTACAGTACTCGCGTGTATTGTGTATGCGAACTGCGACCGCTCAGCAGCTGTACTTGTGCATCTGCATATCGAGCTAATTTGCCTATAATTTAGGTGTCATATAAAATAAATAATGAATGTATTTTCATTTGGGCAATAGACAGAATATTTCATTCGGTGAAAGATGAAATTAATAATCCAAAGATGGATCTTTTCAGCTTTCACCTCATGAAATATTCTGTCCATTGCACTCATAAACATTCATTATTTGTATAACATTTTTCTTTATTATAACTACTCCACAAAAGAACAAGGCAAACAGACAGTGATTGAGTACATAACATTAGTTTTAATTGTGTGTTCCAATAACACACTTTTACAACACAGAACTCTTGGCATTCAATGCCAGTACACATCCAACAAATCTAATTTTTTTAACTAAAAATTCACAAATATGAATCTTGCTCTACAGATAGATCAATAACATTCCCTGTTACATCTATGAAATCATGAGAATGCAGTCTACAACTGGTCAAAATAGTGTTAATTATCTTAATCCCATACATAACAAACTGTGTTGTTAGTGACATGGGGATTTTACTGAATGGTACGATGGGGGTAAGATTTCTATTGTGATATTAAAGTTAAGCTCAATACACATTTATATCAGCTTGCAATACACCGTTTTGCACCAAACTTTTTACAAATCTGGCTATTCTTTCTCTAATTTCTTACAGAACATGCCTTTTTTGTACAACTGAGCTCGCGTAAAAGAATGTTTTTGCATGACGTTAAAATTGCGCACTCAACTTCTCTTTTCTTTCCCTACTTTCATGGTGATGAAACATTCAACTGTAAAAGACATTTTTTTTCTTATACCTTCCTTCTTTAATTGAACTTTTTCTGCTCGTCATATCCTGTCAATAGTCAATCTATTCATCATATCCTTAACAAAATAAAGGTGCAAAATATCTAAAGCTTTTATTTTTTTTCAATCTATATTATCTGTTTCAACTAGGTTAAACCAGTTTTGATACATACACATAGGAACTGGAATAAAGCTGGTTAACATGGAAAAAAAATACTCCAGATTTACCATCGATAAATTTACACCAGGATTTATATTACACTCTGCCTTTCATGACGTCAACCTGTGTTGCAACATTTTGAATACACAAAGGCAACTTGCTCATGAAGAACTATCATAGTCTTAGTCATACAATGAGTGTGCAGGTAAGTGGGATCTGCTGATTTGAGTGTGCCATTTAACAATTCATCTAATGTTTCCACTTTACAATGACGGAGTGAGAAGGAGCAGAAGATAGGGGGGCGCAGTGCTCTTGCCGAAATTGGTTTTACGTGTGGTCCAAAAACCTCACTGGCAGAGGAAAGGCTGACTTTGACAAGTCTCCATGTATTTTGTATGTGGGTGTTGTCACTTTTGTTTTAATGTGGTGGGAAGAGGGGAAAGAAGAGTGGAGGGGAGAGGGGTTTCCCAGACAGTGGTAGGTGCTGGTATCTGCTTGGTAACCGTCTATGCATTGGTCCATTCAAAGGGCTTAGGCTTTATGTAGCTGTGTATATGTGTCTTCAACTCCTGTCAAAGCTAGGGTGGGGTAAAGGAGTAGGGTAGGATAGAGTTGGTAGGAGGTACAAGGTAGGAGATGAGGGGAGAGAGTGGGGTAGGTGCTGGTGTCTGTTTGGTAGCCATCTATTAATCGGTCCATTCCAACGGTTCTAGGGGCTCACTTTATATTGCTGTGTATGTGTGTCTTCAACTCCTTTCAAAGGTAGGGTGGAGTAATGGGGAAGAGTATGGGGGGGGGGGGGGGGGTAGAAGAGGGTGGCATGGGGTGTTTCCTAGAAGATAGTTGGTGCTGGTGTCTGCTTGGTAGGGTAGCCATCTATTCATCGGTCCATTCAAACGGTTCTGGTGGCTCTGGCTCCTCTTCCTCCTCTGCCTTCTTGGGCCCACCGGCTGAACAAAGTGAGACAAAGATGAAGGGCAATTAAAACCGGATTCAAATTTGAAATAAAAACAAATCTGCACCCCGTCTTATTGATCGCAACTTGATTTGCGATTGATAGCAATCGTAACTCTGCACATCAGAGGTAAGGGATTGGACCTGTGATCAATGCAGATCAATTAGAGCTCTTTATGAGACGGGGCCTGGAAGAGATTATGTTTCAAAACTCATTAGCCTTGTACTCTTGCTCTATGATTGACTGATGTAGACAAGCGACACTGGTTGTGTACGGTACTAAGAAACAACAAAAAGACACATAGTATGCTAGAGAGGAATCAGTGGAGCTGCCAATGAATAATAATGGTTCTTTAATAAATCAAAATTTGTGTTATATGCATTTTAGATACATTATTTTGACCATGCACCATACTTGACTTTTAAATACTTGGAGGAGAGAAGAAGCGAGGGAACGTAAAATAAAAAAGATCATTATGTAATATAGACGGAAGGAAGATGAGGGAAGAGAAAAAAGATGGGAAAAGAGAAAGAGGAAGGCATGTGCATATAGGTATGTTTGTGTGGGGATTATGTAGAGAAACAGAGGAAGAAAGAAAGCAGGGGAAAACAGTTACTTCAATTGCATTATATAAAACCACTCCTTTCTCACCTGCCACATCTTTGACAATGACTTTGGGTTCCGATCCCTTCAGGTCCTTCACCATTAGGATTCCTCCGATGGAAGTCTGTCAGGAAGATGGAAGAAAGACAGGAAGGCAGGGAGTCAGAAGTTGGCATTTTTACTTGCTTTACCAAGCAAATTATAAATATAATTCCTGCAGTAGATATGTACAAGGGAAGAGAGCTGAAATGCAAGAACTTGAAAGTTCAGCAGGTTTCTTCATATCTCATTAAGTATTGTTTTCCCTTTAATAGTGATGTCTTATTCTAGTGCAGCAACGTTTTGAAAATTGCTGAAAATATACATTTTAATACTGTTGATTTTAATTATTCCATCAAACAATACCTCCAATTCATATGTTTTTGAAAGTCTTAAAAAAGTCATTTATTTGTTTATTTACAAGATATATTGCATAACTTTGATGAGGTGGATGAATGGTGAATGTTGATTCTTTTATTGTTTAAAAATTATGAATCAAGGTGAAGACTTGCTGAAGTGTTAGCTCTACTCAGCTTTGGGTAGGTGAATGGTGAATCTTGACGCAGTACTTTCTGGGCCCTGCTTTGAGATGTTATTTTAAAGGCTAAGGGGGATAAATGGTTGATCTTGATTGCAGCAATTTGTAGGAAGAAAGTGGAAACTTCATGCAGACGGGGTCAATGTTTCAGATTTTGAGATGTTAGCTCTCATTTTAAAGGCTAATATGGATTAATGGTTAATCTTCATGCAGCAATTTGTATAAAATAAGTTTAAAGACATCATGCAGGTGGGGTCAATGTTCCACTTTGAAGCTGCTTTGGGATTTTAGCTCTCATTTTAAAGGCCAAGAGGGATTAATGGTGATTCTTGATGCAGTATTGTTTATGGAAAGGTAAAGAGAAGATTTGATGTGAATGGGGTCAATGTTCAAGATTAACTGCTGCTTTGAGGATGTAAAGCGCTCATTTCACATGACTTTGCTAAGATGAATAAAGGTGGAGACTTGAGGAGGGGGCCAGGTTAGGTTCAGGGTTATGACCGGTGAGATGTCGGCGCTTACCGATTTGATGGTCTGGTAGCGCGAGTCATCGGGCATCGAGAGCACCTTGAGCTGAGCGGGCATCACCCGGGCAGGGTTCCCTAGCATCTCAAAGAGTGGCTCCGGCTCCTTCTTCTCCTTCTTTTCTTTCTCCTTCTCCTCCTTCTCTCCTTCCTTGGCCGGCTTCTCGTCCTTCCCGCCCTTCTTCTCCTTCTCCTCCTTCTTCTCCTCTTTCTCCTCCTTCTTCTCCTCCTTGATCGCAGGCTTCTTCTCCTCCTTCACGTCCTCCTTCTTGATGGCTTTATCATCCTCCTTGCTCGGTTCAGCCTCGTCCTTGTGAATGATGTGTAAAGAATATACATGAGTACCCTCCTTCATAAAGCTAATGCAACAGAAATGCAAGTCTACCACTTCAGCCTCATGATATCACACGGCAGACCTGTTCATTCAGAGACACAATATCTTAGGAGAGTTGCTACTTCCCCCTTAGAACTATCAACGTCTTCATTAAAGCTGCTATTCAGAAAATCAGCTATGACAGCAGAGTAAAAAATCGACATCAATCAAGCAACGATTATGTATACAGAGAGTATCAACAAAGTACATTACCATAACTATAATTATCATAATTTTTTTGTATTTACAGGGAATTTTATTATCATTATAACTATTTAAGCAATCATCACCATTATATAATCATGCTTCTTACCACTTGCATCTTCTCCTCGGCATCCTTCTTCTCCTTCTTCTTGGCCCGGGCGGTGATGGAGAGCACAGCAGTGGCAACCTTCTCCTTCTCCTTCTCGCGGGGGACCTCCAGGGGGGGTGGGTAGGCGTACTGAGAGGGCTTCGCCCCAGAACGGAACTCCATCACTGGCATCTACAAAAACAAAACACAGATATAATTATGTGCTCCGTGTAGGCATTTGGTTCTGTGCAAGTGCTTGTGTTAGCCTTTTGCTTGAATCCATAATATTTTCTTGAGCAGTACGGTATGTATGAATGTAGACTACAGTCGCGAAGAAACAAGGTGTTACAAATATAAACAAGGACAGTTTTTCACTTTTCCTCGAAAGGTTTTAGACGCTACATGTATTTGCCCCAGAACAGAACTCCATCACTGGCATCTACAAAAACAAACAAAACAGATACTAGTGGATGGGCCTTCTGGAGTAATTTCAATTTGAAAATAAATTTTGGGCATACACCCAGAAAATTACCCCAGACAGCCCTTTCTCTAAAATCTAGCAGAGTGGTCTTTTAGGTGAGCTACTCATGAATATTAATGAGTCAGATTGAATGAGACTCTTGGGTATTTGTTTCCATGTTATCGTGTCTTAAACCATGAACCAGAAATAGGTTGGGTTGTTAAGTCGCTGCCCGGTAAGCAGTAGATTGCAGGTTTAAATCCCTCTGGTTCCAAGATATTTGTATGATTTACAAGATGGAGCACGCCATCCTTACTACTCCTGGCTGAATGCCTAACATTTCTTTAACCAAAACCCAGATACATCTATCTTTTAAATCCTTTTATTCAAATATATAGATAGATAGAACACAAGGTAACACAGAGCTCAGGATACATGTTGATCAACAATATACAGGGCATAATTTACAAAGTGCATTTACCAAAGAAAATTAACAAACACTTGACAAACGTAATAAGATTGACTTATTGATTGACTGCATCTTGGGTAGAAGGGGTGGGGGTGGGGGTGGGAGTATGACACAGGAAGGGAAATCATCACAGCTCTCCACACCAAGGCGAGCAGTGAACCATTCTGCCCTACTCTGACAAAAGGAAGCAACTAACAAAATAGACTTTTCATGTAAATGAGCAAAATGTGTCTGTCACTTGCATTGGTATCAGTGCAACACCACATCATGTTAGATTGAATATCTCGCAGCAAGATATATATTTCTTGTCCGAATTTTGGCCATATGTAAGGAATGCTGGGTACAATCCAAGAATACCAATAACCCAGATTTGAGTGATTTCTCACTTGCTTCCTTTTGTCAGAGTAGGGCAGCATTGACTAGAGCAATACGGTATATGAATGTAGAATGTGGCCGCTGAGCAACGGGGTGTTTAAAATGTAAACAAGGATAGTTTTTCACTTTTCCTGAAAAGGTTTGCGAAGCTATGACTATGAGATGTCATACATAGTAATCAAAAGGGTGTACTTCTGATCTATGCCTATTTTTTTTACTTTTGTAAAAGAGGCCCACTATCTCTACTTCGTCCTTGGTGTATTATCCTCAGTAAGCATCTGCAAGGGAATTTTAACAAGAGGTGCATATCTGAGTGTGGATGGGTGGTTACCAAAGTTTGTATCAATCAAGTCAGACAGACTGATAGATAGACAGACAGACAGACAGACAGACAGACAGACAAACAGACAGACAGACAGATAGACAGACACACATACCTCCAGGTCTGAGTTGAGAGCGACGACAGCCGTGGAGGTGAAGGCCAGGGACAGGAAATGGGCCAGGGGGAACCAGTACCAGAAGTGTAGGAAGACCAGCATGCCCACCACCGAGGCCAGGTGGGTGTGGCCCGTACGGGACTGCAGGCAGATGGTCACATTGCGGCCACCTGTCAAACGATACACACCACAAATTAAGGTTCAAACACATGAGCATAAAGGTGAGATTGAAGGAAACTGGAGGAGACCCTATGAGGAGACTAAGAGGAGGGAACAGAGCAAAAGATAACAAATAAAACTTAGTGAGGAACGACGAGGTGAGTGTGGGCTGTACGGGACTGCAGGCAGATGGTCACCTGTGAAACGGCCATTTGTGAAACGATACACATCGCAAACAGTAAGCATGGTTTGCATACACATTGAGATTTGAATTTCTGTATATGTAGCTCTTAATATGTATATTCTAACGAACTTGTATTCATATCGTTGAAACTAATTTAAAAAAAAACCACTTTCATATAAATTTATCTGTGCAGTTAAGAAAATTAATTTGTAATTCGCTTCTAAACCTTTTCTTAATTTTTTCCTTACACTTATTTCAAGGATTAGTTTATCAATTGAAAAATGTGTATATCATGCTTCATTGACTTACTTTATTTGTTTGCTTTCTAAGATGTCATTATGATGAATGAAAATAAAATAAATGGAACAATCAATCAATCAATCAAGAGCATATGAAAGTGAAGATGGAATGGGAGCAAATTGGGGCTGACAGAGAAAGGGGGATACAATGGGGAGGAAAGTAAGACAAAAAGGAGGCTGTAGAAGCAGATGATAACAGATGAGAATGAGTCAGGATTGAGAGACGACTCATTCCAGACAGGTAGCTTACCAGCGTCGATGATTCCTTGGGCTAAGATGGCACCAAACTTGGCCATCAGGTCCTCATGCTTGTCACTGATCGTCTTGCTGTACATGCTGCGGAAATGCGCTACCTGCACACACAGGGAAGAAAGAAAACAGATTTGAAACATTAATTATATGTGTAATAGCGCCACCCTGTGTTAGAAGCATGAATGATTTAGGATACCGCACAGTCCAAAACCAGGTACCAATGTGTCCACTCATAATGTTGATGTCAAGAAGAAAAAAAAGGTTTCCAGAAGTTGCTACTTAAAGCATCATAGCAGATTTACATGTTTATTATAAGAAAAGTAACTTTGTCACTCAATAAGTGCCATATTTCTTAAATACATGAATTGAGTTGTTTTTGCAACCCTGGTGTAAACAACATGATCTCACTCCTCCCAGAGATGTTGTTACAAGAGTCTACTGCCCTCTCCAGTTAAAAGAACTACAATGTAGGTCTGACTTGTAGTTCACTGAAAATCACTTAAAACTTTTAGAGTGACGCAAATATACAGCCTGGGATTCAGTAGAATTGCAAGGACTAAAAATCCTTTTAATACAATCAATTGATATAAATCACATAAGTAGTAAATAGGCAAAACATCAATTGAGAAAAATCAAACACAGGCAAAGTCCAATTACTAGTAATTGCACACTTGTAGACATCAAAATTCTTTGGTAAACCCTATTACTTCCTTGCTCAAAAGGAAATCAGATTCTCTCCTTTATATACCATGTCAAAAGGCAGGCAGGGTGGATGGGGGATGCGACATTAATTAGTGTTTATTTTCCGCTTTATTGGGATCCTGCTGTGCTTTAAGAAAAAGAAAGTGGTATTCTTCGTCACAATGGAACCTTGAGTTTTGGCATTACAGTTTCCTTCTGGAACTGCACACAGCCGTCTTCGTCACCTTGAAGTGGTGAAATAGCAAGCTGTTTTGTGATCGTGTTGGCAAGTCAGTTCACAGAATAGCCACTTATTTGCATCTTCATCAGCCTGAAACTTTCTTGATCCCATCATGCATTAGGACGTGCAGCTGAGTATGTTTAACAGCTGGTCCGTTATATTTATCTATCGGTGGTCGCTAAAGCGGGTGTGTGGTGGGATGATTTATCATTAAAAAGTACAGCGAGAGATGTATATATAACCTGGGCCATGTTGTGTAAAAGTTTTCAATTACTGTAACTTACCATTAATGGTAACTAACATGGCAACAGCCAATGTGGTCACATTATTGCATCTGTTGCTATGGTAGTTACCACTGATGGTAAGTTACAATAATTGAAAACCCATATGCAACATGGCCCAGGAACTGCATACCGGTACATGAAACCTTATTGAACCCTCAAGTTACTGACAGGATATTCAGCCAGATTCATTTTCAGCAACCACCTGGGCCCTGTTGCATTAAACTTTCCATTGAAGGTAACTTTGCTATCAATGGCAACTTCTATGGAACCCTTGAATTTGATTGGCTGTCCAGCGATGTTACCATGGTAGTTACCATGCATTGATGGCAAAGTTACCGTTAATGGTAAGTTTTATGCAACAGGGCCCTGGTCTATCGAGGTGTCATGAATGTGGCCCCTGGACTCCATTAGAAGAGAAACGGGACTTCGTCAATATTCAAAGGGAGAACGGATCCATGTGGAGAGTACTTTTGTGTAATAATGTAGGTTTTAATGGTGACCATTGTGGGCTGCAATTGTGGACAATATATGCAATTAGCAACACAATAGCATCATTAACCTTTGGACATTTGTGGTTATGTTCTTTTTGCATGAGTTGTCAAGGCTGTGGATTGATTGGTGTCAGGGAGCAGCTGAGAGATCCATGTTTGTGCTCATTAATGGAATTCTGGCAAAATATTTTTTTAAATTGCATGATTATGAAAAGTGGTTTAGGAGTGAGCACGATGAGATGGAAGAAGAAGCAGAGAAGAAGAGGAGAAGGGAGAAGAGGATGAGAAATAGGGGGAGGTGGGGTGGAAGAAAAATATGACGAGAAGGAGGAGGGGGAGGAGGGGGAGGAGGGGGAGGAGGGGGAGGAGGGGGAGGAGGAGAATGAGAATGAGGAGGAGGAGAATGAGGGGGAGGAGAATGAGGAGGAGGAGGAATGGGAGGAGGAGGAGGAATGGAAGGAGGAGGAGGAGGAGGAGGAGGAGGAGGAGGAGGAGGAGGAGGAGGAGGAGGAGGAGGAGGAGAAGTGATAAAGGATACTAGCATGAGAGTGAAGAAGGAGGGTTAAGAAGAGAGCAAAATGGGAGAGATGGGAAAACAGAAGAGATAATAAGCAGAAGGAGATTATGATACAAGAAGTACATGAAAAAGAAGAGCAAGATAGATAGGGAGATGAACAAACCCTCAAAAGAGCAATACAAACACACAAAAGTATTGCAAATAGAAAAGTACAAAGGAATACACAAGCAACTGAGGAAGAATTTAACATGGAATGAAATAACACTTCTGTGACACGCCTACGTGCATGGGGATAGTGGGCAAGAGATTATAGCACATGGTCTATCCTTGAGAATGTAAAGGGATTACAATAGGTGCGAAGATTTGCTGAAGTTTGGGATTAGACATCAGGGTAAGAAATGTTCTCTTCTACAGAGTCATTTGTGAGGGTTTGTGTGAGTTGGTCTCTCGCCATCAATGGATGATTGCGACGTTATTGTGTGGAATGGTGTCACATGACAAGGACATCGTGATTGAATATAGTCTCATGATTAGACGCAGCAGAGTCTTTTAATCTGGCAGATTTCTTTCACACACTTCATAATACTTGATTTCACTGAGTTCTTATTCAAATCAAATTGCAATATGCCATGGTCTTTGAGAACTAATACTGGATGGGACACCATTTTTTTGCTCATTCCACCTTTGGACTATATTTGCCTGGTTTGAAAAAAGATATGGATTCGGAGTTGTGGTACGTCACAAAAATTGCTCCAACCCTGTAGAATCACCCAGATGCAACATCCTGAACATTTCACCTCCACAGAAAAGTGGCCTCCAGACTTTCAAGATGCAAGAAAGTCAAGGAGGCGACTCAGTAAAATGTTGAGGAAAATTGGGGGTCATAAAGAAGTTAAAAAAGCTACGTCTTATATCAATGCATTATTCAATTTGGTCTTATCCATAAATCAACTCATCTTCCCTTTTAGCTATTTTTTTTTGTGGGGGTGGCATATATATATATATATATTTCCTGGACAGAGTCCATTATAAACTAATTGTGGAGAGTTCTCTACACATATCTTTCTGGATTACTGAGCGGTGGAAAAAGATCCTAATAGGGCAATATGTCAGCCTTGTGACCAACTGCAAAGTTTTTCGTAAAATCACACAAGAAAAGCCAATGAATGGCATTTTCCAGGGATTAAACCTCTGAAAGCGAGACTACTTTAATACACCCATCAATACGGATTAAGCTTATCCTGCTGTGCAAACGCTGGCTGATCTGGGCTCCAGCCACCATTTAACTCTCACTTTTATTGTGCTTGGACAAACCAAGGGAAACATAACAATTTGTAAGAGCCAACAGATTCACAACTTTTCGAGGAAGAGGCATATTAAGCTGAATCATTGGATGTATACAGATATGTCATGAATGTAAGGGCTTACAAGAAACCCTGACTTCAAAGGTAAGAAGTAGAAATGGTCAAAATTACAGGTGTTACTCTTGGCAGAACTGTCCTGCCATGAACACCAGGGTCTGAATTATGTTTAAATTTGAACAGTTTTATAATCTAGAGACGATTCCTTCCTCATTACCGAAACCCAAATGGGCATGGGATCCCTGGCCATAGCAGAACAAAAAACTTTGATTCGAGTCTTTCCCACTTCTACCCTATACCTGAAGTAAGTAAACAGTAAATTCTGAAAAATAATATGGACATCTGGCAAGCAGGAATAGTATGCAGTGTTTGATGTCTTCCTTTGAATTATTATGGAATATTGCAATAAAAAAAATAAGTTTTGTCAGGATGGGTGACAGAACATCAGAAAGAACTCTTGAATTAATGTTCCATTGTGTTTGATATCCTACAGTATCTTTCATATTCAGGGAAATTCTCTGAAATTTTCTATTCTCATTTAAGTTTAGTAAAAGTATTTATATTCACGCCAAGAGTGTAAATCTAATTGAAACTTTATGATACAAAGCCATAAAGAAATCTGGGCTTAAACTGGAAATGCAACATTTTTGCAAATAACAAGCTGTCTTGATGAATGAATGAATGAATTCATTTATTTAGCATTTTATTGATTCATTAATAAACTACATGTATTTTTATTGAATCTCTTTAGTCATTTATCTCTATATCCATTCATCTATCACTAGTAATATATTCATGATATTTATTTATTCATCTCTTTTATTTCTTGTTGTACTGGGTGCTGGTTGTACCTTGACCACCTACACTAGTAAAACATTAAAATAATCATCAATCTAATTCAATCACCACCTATCAAATAGCAAAGCCACCAAGATCATCATCTAGTTTTCCTGTGAAAACAAATAAGACCTTGCATCTCTGTTGTGAAAAGAAATACCTTCTTGGTAACATTAACCTAGAACATTAACCTTTCTCATAGTCCTGCATCCTCCCACTCACACAATGACACAGCTATTCATCACATCTCTGAGAGCTAAAGAGATTGCTCCTTCCTTCATTGACATTATGATTTCAAAGACCATTCTGTTCAGAATATGTAAAGGCCTGGAGACCATTTCATGATAGTTGTCAGCACTGACAAGTTGTCTTTCTCCAACAGTTACCATAAACAGTCAGAGGCTAGTGCCTCACAGCCAATCAAAACCGAGGATTTCACTGAAATTGTTGACAACTGACAAGTGCTGACAACTTTCATGAAACGCCCCCCTGGATTCGGAGAAGGAATTGAGACATGATTAGTCGACTGCAGCCAGACCCGTTTCAGTAGTTTGGATTGGAAATGCCCAAAAGGCTGAATGTTAGGCTAGATATGTAGCCATGTTACAACTATGCTATACACTTTGCAGAGGAATGGTGCATGGCCATATATGGCCAAACCTGTACATAAAGACCATCCCATGGGAAACAGAAGATTGTAAGGACAAGTGGTCCTTAGAAACAGGTGCAATTACATATTATACACATTGCTCTGTAGGGATTCAAGTTGAGTAGTCCTTAAAGACAGGTGTTCTTTACTGAGAGTGGTCTTTGTAGACAAGTTTTAGTGTTATAAGAAAATACATGTCTAGTATAGTAAAATAACGCCAAGGTCATACCAATCCTTCAGTTACTCTGTGAGACATATCTTTTTCAACAGTGTGCACAGGTATGCAAATATGCCCCTCATTGGAGCACCTACCAAGCTGTAGGTCTTTTCAGTGTACATAACATGCCCCCCTCATTGATGAAGCACCTTTCAAACTGTCTATACTGGCACATTATACGTCTGTTCAAACATGTATGTGAACACATCCCCTCATTGATGAAATAACCATACTATAAGAATTAATTTCAAGTCTTTTCGAATAATGTGGACAGGTGAACTTGCCCCATCATTGATGAAGTACCCATACTAGCACATTTTGGCTCTTTTCAAATGATGTGCACGTGTGAACATGCCCCCTTATTGATGGAGTACCCATAAAGCTGTTGATATAGGTTTTCAAATGATGTGCTCATGTAAACATGCCCCTCATTGATGAAGTACCTATCAAGCTGTTTATAATCTGTTGCTGATGAGTGTAGCCATGGACTGGTTGCCTTCAAGAGCACGTACCAGCTCATCTCCTGAACACATCACTCTCAATGATCGCACAGGAGGTGATGCAAAGCCTTCAAAAACACACTGGCCTCAATTCTCAGCGAGGTTTAACCCTCTCAGTACCAAGCGAGGAAATGCCTATTGATTTATTACACAGACCACATTAATTTCAAAGATCAAACAGGAGGTGATACAAAGCGTTCAAAAACACACTGGCCTCACTACTCAAAGAAGGTTTAACCATCTCAGTACCTCCTTTTTTCCGCCTATTTTGCGGCTAATTTACTGACCGAGACCTAAAAATAATACCGCAATATTGCGGTAAGGGAATCTTATAAAAATCAAAATAGCTGTATATGTTGCACCTTGTGCATCACACTCTGGCTAATCACACCGCTTGTATGGCAATTAGCAGAACATATCGGGGATGTGGAGAAAGTCCAGCTCTTCAAAACACCACAATATTACGGCTTTCGGTGTATATGAACGGTGTTTTTAGAGGCTCGCTAGAAACTTCCTTACCAACGTGCATGAGTAATAATAGCGGTATTATCATCATTGTACATGCACGGGGCTATTGGGAGTGCCTGACACTAGCCTGCTAGTCAATGTCAGGCCAGTGAAACTCTCACTTGAGCGATGCTGTTTAGAACCACAAACGTGCATAACAACAGATAAAACAACACCACTTCAGTGCTCTACTGCCTTTGCAAGATATAAAAACAGAACAAACAAGTAAAAAACAACACACAAATGTGTTTGTTTCATACTGAAGTTACATGTATGAAAGGCAATAGTAATGTTGGTCACCGCAGCAAAACAATTCTAGGAATATGAATCTGCCAAACACCTTTGTATAAACGTGCAATAAAAAAAAAAAAACGACCCTAGCCACAAGATAAAACGAGGCTTCCCATGCAGTTAGCCACATTCATCATTGTACAATGTCAGCTGGAATTAGGTCAATTAAATATTCCAAGAACTTGACCTAATTCTATCACGCCTGAGCTGTCATTCAAAAGAAGCACACACGATTTTGCAAAAGTACACATGCGTCATTAACTGGGGGGAGAAGATGTGCATCAGGGCTTTGCGAAAGGCCCGTTGATCTGTCCACATCGATCGCACACATTACATGCTCATCATACTGGTAACATAAAAGGTACTCTACGAGGGTGACCGCAATGAGGGTTCGATCAGGGGGGCATTTCATGAAAGTTGTCAGCACTGACTAAATAGTCAGTGCCAGCAATTTCAGTGAAATCCTCGGTTTTGATTGGCTGAGAGGCACTAGCCTTTGACTGTTACTATGGTAACTGTCGGAGAAAGACAACTTGTCAGTGCTGACAACTTTCATGAAATGCCCCCCAGATGGCTATGCTGCAATGCTCACACACACGTGCACACACCACTCATTGTGTGTACATGCGTTGTAGCGTATCAAAGATTGCTGCTGATATTGCACATGCTGGAGATGGTGATTATCAACGTTTTACCTATCATAAGGGTGGGGCTGATAGCGCCATCCGCGAATACATCGCCCCCTCTATAAATGATATCGCACCATAAGAGCTCAGTTGTAAGGAGATAGAGAGAGAGGGAGAGAGAGATAGAAATAGGGGAAAGACAAAGAGAGGGACAGTCAGAATGATGGAGAGAGAGAGAGAGACAGAAAGACAGACAGACAGAAAGAGGGGGGGGGGAGAGAATGCAGGCGATGAAGACAACTATAGACAGGGGTCTTGTCAGTGTTGATTTTAGAGAGTGGACAGAAAAAGTGATGGGAGAGGGAGAGAGAGAAAGAGAGAAAGGAAGAGAGAAAGAAAGAGAGAAAGGGAGAGAGGAAGAGAGGAGGAAGAGAGAGAGGAAGAGGGAAAGGGAGAGAGGAAGAGAGAAAGGGAGAGAGGAAGAAAGGGAGAGAGGAAGAGAGAAAGGGAGAGAGGAAGAGAGAAAGGGAGAGAGGAAGAGAGAAAGGGAGAGAGGAAGAGAGAAAGGGAGAGAGGAAGAGAGAAAGGGAGAGAGGAAGAGAGAAAAGGAGAGAGGAAGAGAGAAAGGGAGAGAGGAGAGAAAGGTAGAGAGGAAGAGAGAAAGGGGGAGAGAGAGAGGAAGAGAGAGAGGAAGAGAGAAAGGAAGAGAGAAAGGAAGAGAGAAAGGGAGAGAGGAAGAGAGGAGGAAGAGAGAGAGGAAGAGAGAAAGGGAGGGAAAAAATCTCAGTAAGCCCCCTAATAAGAGGAACAGCAGAGAGAGCTTTGTCAGGCTCAGTGTAGCACTACAATTAAAACAACGAAAAAGGGCATATCATTTTAAAATCCCAACGGTCAAAACGCACGTGTGCAGAATGGAGAAATGAAATCTCTGAAAATTAATCTTCGCATATCTTCGTTATTTTTCCATCAAAATTCATGTAACTTTCACCACGGATGTAGACATATCATATCATATCATACTTTTCAATAAATATGACACAGTACTTTTTTTTAATGAATATTTGATTTGATTGAACGAGCGAAGGTTTTCATTTTTTCCCGACACAAGTTTGCGACCAAATAAATCTTCAAATGATTGACATGTTACTAGAGTTTAGACCCCAGTCTCACTCTCCACGAAGTTTCGTGTTGGAGCAATTAGGATTTCTGTCAAATTTTGAGCAAAGAAACCTTGGACTTTTTACGAAAATGCTGGAGTTTTACATCTACGATTGAGCAATGCGCTCGCCCAGTGCACGCTGCGTGTCGAGGGATGCGTATTTCCCGCAAATGTAGGCTTATTATTGTCAAAAGCTAGTGAGATTCCACACTCATGACCCATACACTTGTGTTGGTATTAAAGTAAGTTTAGGCGTATTTTGTTTATTTTCCACAATCTCTTTCAATTGTGACATTGATCTGTATGTTTTGCACTAAAATGCTCCAGCATGAAAATGTATTAAGGAATTCACATGCTCATGGGTAAATTCTTATTCTTACAGTTACAGAGGCATGTATACCCATAGATGGTTCTGACATAGTCATGTCTACACCCATACATCAGCTCACTTCTTGGTTAGGCTGCTTCCATACCGAACCAATGCACGCTTTGTACGCACTTTGCCAATGGACCACTCCGATATTCGAGGGGTCGACTATGGGGTTGCTTTTGTTTTTTAACGACACAACCGTGCGACGAAAAAATCATAAAATGAAATTTGGGACATACATGTAGTTAGAATGTACTTTGATAAATCATATACTGCAATTCATTTTTTGGAGCAATTACTATACATGGAATTTAAAGCATTTTTTAAAAGCTTTTTTTTAGTGCTATGTTTCATCCATATTTCCATGATGTTTCATGAAATGAAACTCCCCAAAATGTAATTACAATTGAGAACAACTCTTTCCTGTTAACATACCGTTGAGATTTGGTTATTGGGAGTTATTTTGAGCGAGATAGCACAATTCTGCTAGGACACTTTCCTGGCGGTTTCGAGGAAAACACGATGCGATTCAGCGGAATTTGAGTACACCAAAGAAATGCTTTCGCCCGCTAATCATAGTGCTACGTTGAGACTGTTGTAGGCAACATGCGTGCCACCTGATGGTTTGCCTATCTTTCCCTCTTAAACATCACATTTTAATGATGTAGCATTCTTTCTCCTAGCCTTCACACATCCATGTGTTCATTCATTCGTCCGGTCCTTTGAATCTACCACCGGCAATCCTTGAATCCAACATCAAAAGAAATTGATGAGACTGTGCGGTTCCCAGGCGCATGGGTCTCAGCTACCTCTATTAAGGTACGTTTACATACGAGGTTTGCTGCTGTCGATCGCAATAAAAAAACAACTTCTTTCATCCATCCCTTTAACTCTTTGTCTGCCATGTACTACAAATACACCACAAATTCCATGGAGGAGCACTCTGAAAAGGGTAAATTGGTATATGAAGGATGATCTAGCTGTGCGGCAGTGGGAAAAGCCCTGGTGTCAAATTACAGACAACCAGCAGCAGTTTCAAACCGCTTCAAGTGTGAACGCAGCTTGATGCAGGTGCCACCCTAATCAGACTGTATTCATGTCCCTATAATCAGATTACACTCCAGCTCAGCTCTCCAGGAGTCAGTAATTCTATTATTGAAAACCACCATGTGGAGTTTATAAAAAAAAAATCATCAACGCGTTATCTATTTGTAAGGATGGGCTCGGTGACTGTTGGGATGCTGATCTTCTTTTTCCTGAGAATGAATCAAGTTTTCATAACAGGTTTGCTACCCATGGTCCATACCTGCTACCCATCCGAGGCAGAATTCAGAGAGTATAAGTAGATTTTGCCATTCTCCCTCTTGGTACTTTTCGATGCATTTGATACATCATTAGAAACGCATTTTTACAAACATAACTCTTTGGGAAAAAAAATGATTCCTTCATCAAAAACAGAAAAAGGCACATATCATGGAAGAGCACCTCGTACGTGACATAACAAAATTGACATTTCAAAAGATAATCTACAAAGTTGTAGAGCTAAATTTACGAAAGTCCTTAATTTTTTTAATATTTTATCATATGCTAATTTATGCAAGAAATCATAGATTTGGGCATTTCTCACTAAATAAAGCCTCAGGAGTAACATTTTTTTTTGCAAATGCCTTTCATAACTCCTTCATCAATTCCTGAAAGAAAAAGATAGGTTGTAGTAATTATTTATTATGTATTTATTTGTTTTTCGTCAAGCATTTTTTGCTATTTGACAAAATTACAACCACATTTCATTTTATATTGCTCAATAATACACTTGTATCAAACATTGCACTGTATGTATTTACATAAAATGGAAAAAGCTCCTGATTTTGTCCATAGGGTTATACACAGTCATATAGAGAAATAGCAAAATTTTAGTGACATGTGTTCGGTAAACGTAACCTGACACTCGCACGGTAGGTCTAATCGCCATAAATTTGGTATCAAAATGTGTGGGAAGGATCAGAGAAAAAAGTCATGAAATTTTGTTTTGAAATATTGATGCATTAGGATGTACCGACAAAAATTCGGGAGTATTAGGGTTAACTTAAGGGCATGGCACTGAATGAGTTAGAAAGGGACAATATGAGGTGATCAACAGGCCTCTCCAATCTCCATTAGAATCCAATCCATCCAGGTTACATTTAGGTGTCACCAACTGGGGCGCATGCAGCAGTAAGATTCTCATTAAAGTTGATATTCATAGAAAATCCAAAAATATAGCGATCCATATATCAATGGAAAGCTGAAAGTGTGTAGAAGTCAAATTTATTCATTATTTCGCTTATAAAATAACACAAAAGAAATAAAAACAGTTTTTGTAACGCATCTCATAATGCTACGAACCCTGCCGTTTGCCGTCCGCGAAAAGAGCAATTTTTGATGACGTAAGGCGAATGGGCACGTAAGCCATCTCCAGCCGCTACATTACGTGTTTTATACGTATAGCTCTAGTATATCGTCCTGACTAAATATACCATTTAAGGCTATATTTCACTGTCTTTTAGATTTTTCTTGTTAGTAACATTTGAGTAAGTCTTGCACAAATCTAAGAAAAATAATCTCAGCAATAATAAAGTAAGAAAAATGAAAATATTCTGACCTTTATCGGGAGGTTTTCCATTGAAATACGAAGTCGAGTCTACTGAATTTAATACGAGCTGTCGTTCGGAAAAGTTAGTTTTCTTGCACTTGTACGTTTTGTAGAGGTTATGCCATCTAACGACCTTTCAATTAAGGCTTACAGATATCTCAAATAATGTTGATAGAAGACTTGAGATAATATAATCTAGATATCAAACACTCTATAGACCCATTTATATTTTTCTCGAAAGATTTGTGTACGATTATGCACGCGCGCGTACGTCATTATAGCCCATGCATATCGCGACTGCATATCGTACAGTATAGCCTTACTGGTGCATTCGCATTCCATGATTACAATGCATGCTCACGATCTCAAGTAAGTGTCTACACGTAACTGCACATCAACATTTTATGTTCAGCCTGAAGTGAAAGGGAAAGACAATCAACTGACAACAACTTCTGCATGTATGTACATTGTGTACTATACTTGTGGTCTCTTATTGCGCGAAATATAAACTGGTTTGTCAACATGAACGGTATCATAGTACATGTACATGTCTGCATCGTAGTTTATCTTATACAATTTCATCAGGATTGTTGACAGAACAATCGAGTCCTGTTCTGTTTTTCTGTTTCGTCCCGGCCGACCGGTAGCTAGCTCGACTTTAGCGCTACTGCTACGGCTACGCTGAGCTACTGCACGGATCGGGCCCACGGTTATTGCAAACTCGCGCACTAAGTTTTTGAAAAAATATATACCCTCTAGTCTAAATCATTTCAACTACATACCAATTTTCGGTGCTGTTTGGATCAAGCCTGGCATGATCCTGGTTGCCCCTTGGCCTAGCATCCCCGTAGTTTTCCATTTGTAGATCGAGATCGACATCTTCTTGAAGTTCAGGTTCTGGTTCATGCCGGTAAGCAATATCTACAGCATCCGTAACAACACCATTCGTACTCGCAGCTTGAGCCTGAGGAGCGTGTGATTCATCATCAAAATCTCCCACTTCACCTTCATCTAAATATCTGGTCCACTACTACAGCTAATACTCTCGTCTTCAAGTTCTTCTTCAAAATTGTCGATTTCAAAATCTAAATCGAGGTCCAACTCATCCATTGTTGAAGTCTAAAAAATAGTTCAGTTCGCGAAACGTAATTTGCTGTTCGGTACGTACACTAAAGCTGCACGTGACCGATTATCAAATGAAATCATGGACATTCAGTTACGTCATGCATTGTGGCCTATTTTACGGGACGTAAATTGGGCAGATTTCGAGAGGGAATTTGAGTAGTTTTTGTTTGCATATTTCTGCGCTCCTGGTTTGTTTTAAAGTTTGGGATTAGCGTTATAATGATCATCAAGTCATAAACTTTACAATGATATCAAATTCAACCGCATTTAAAATCAATGAATATCAACTTTAAGATAGCATAGAGAGCTGGTAATGGGATAGGCACTTATTAACCATTACATTACCAGGCCTTCAAAACCTCATTGGCTTAATACACATCTTCATGCCAATGGTAATGACAGACTTAACCCTGACATTACCAGGCCTTAAAAACCCCATTGCCTTACTACACATCTTCATGCCAATGGTAATGATAGAGTTAACCCTTACATTACCAGGCCTTGAAAACCACATTGGCTTACTACACATCTTCATGCCAATGGTAATGATTGACCCTTATATCACCAGGCCTTGAAAACCCCCATTGGCTTAATCATCATGCCAATGAGAGAGTTAACCCTGACATTACCAGGCTTTGAAAACCCCATTGGCTTATTACACATCTTCATGCCAATGGTAATGAGAGAGTTAACCCTGACATTACTAGGCCTTGAAAACTCCATTGGCTTACTACACATCTTCATGCCAATGGTTATGAGAGAGTTAACCCTGACATTACTAGACCTTGAAAACCTCATTGGCTTACTACACACCATCAGGCCAATGGTAATGAGAGAGTTAATCCTTACATTACTAGGCCTTGAAAACTCCATTGGCTTACTACACATCTTCATGACAATGGTTATGAGAGAGTTAACCCTGACATTACTGGACCTTGAAAACCCCATTGGCTTACTACACACCATCAGGCCAATGGTAATGAGAGAGTTAATCCTTACATTACCAGGCCTTGAAAACCCCATTGGCTTACTACACATCTTCATCATGCCAATGGTAATGGGAGCCAGTTAAACCCTACAATTGACATACATACCTATGTGCAAAGGAATAGACAATTGGACAACTGGATTTTATATTCTTCATTTACACTCCAGCTCAAAGGAATTGGCATAGGGAATGCCAATTCATTTGAGCTGTAGTGTAGATATTAACAACAATTGCCACTGAATATGATATAACTCTCAATTCCAACAGCCATCTGGCTAGAATATTTCCAGGCCTTGAAAGACCTGCAAAAGGGTCACCTTGTCTTTAACCCTAACCCTAACCCCTAAATGTGCTCACATGCAAAATGGGAGTTGACCTACATGTTAAGACAATGCTCTGATCACTATAAAAACCCTACACTGCCTTTATGATTGTCAAAAGAATCAATATTGTATCTTCATTCAGAAATAACTACGGCCAGTTGGCCAATCAACCCAAATGAAGTCTTGTGTTAATCACAGTTCATTTAGACAGACACCTAGCCAGCGAGCCAGGCCCAGCTAGTAATCAGAGAATGGACCTTCACCTTTGCTATCCCTTCCTTGAACCCTAACCATAACCCCTATTAAATGTACTCATATGCAAAATGGGAGTTGACCTAATGACAATGCACTGGTCATTATACAGACACTATCATGTCTTTATAATTGTCAGAAGAATCAATATTGTATCTTCATTCAGAAATAAGTACCAGCCACTTAGCCAATCAACCGGAAGACGTCTTGTGTAAAAATCACTGCTCAATTTCACAGACACCTGACCAGCGAACCGGACCCAAGCTCGTAATTAAGACTGTCCTTACGGCCATGAGTGTTAAGTGCTTGGGTCACTTAAAGTAATACAAGTCTCTGACGGCATCATTACAATGCGCTATGGCGCTGAAATAGATCACCGGGGACTGCTTTAGCACGGGTGGGTCTATAATTAGAAGACCTAACAAGAGAAGCCTCCACACATGAAGGTGATGCGTGTTTTTTAATTGGTGGTTCTTTAACTAGCTTATTCACCACCAGGATCTTATCAATAGCTAAAACAATAATTACCTTCACTTTTAAATTGGCCAGACCTGCCATTCTAAAAGCTAAATAATCAAGATAATAGCCTATTCGCGACCAGGATCTTATCATCATATAATAATATCAAAACAATTATTATCTTCACTCTCAAACTGGCAATACCTGCTATCATAAAAGCTGAATAATCAAGATTATGTAAATAAAGTGTAAATTAAGATAATTCAAATAAAATATAAATTCATGTAATGAAAATTTAATGTTAATTAAGGTTATGTAAATTAAGTGTAAATTAAGAATATGCAAATTATTACAATCTACAGCAGAGCAGAAGCAGGTTGGCATCTGCATAGTGTGTGGTAATTACACATCTAAAATTGTTACTTAAAAGGTAACATATATTACTACACACCACAAATGGATTAATCTTGTACAGAAAGCTGTGCTCATTCATTTCATTCATTTCATTTATTTTTTTTTTATATATTTGTAATACTCAAAAATTTAAAGTTGTAGCCCCAAACCACACACCCTGTGGTGACTGATCTTATGGTATTACAGTGAAACTATACATAAAAACTGCTGAAGGGAGACACAACATGTGGTCCGGAGAAAAAATTCATTCAAATTTTCTGGGGCTACTTTTTTATCACATTGGCCGATTTGGCTACAATTCTTCATAGTGTCTATGGGAATTTGGGGGGGTTCTTTTAAGCATTTTGGGGTCAGAATTGCCCCGAGCCCCCATGTATTTTTTTCTCTGATGTGGTCTTTATGTATAGGTTTCTTAACCCATTCTTTATTGAGCCCGTATAAACGTGGGATGGCTGTTTTCCACTCAGATAATAAGTAGCATGATTCCCATACAATCTGCTGTTCGGACAATACACAACAGCCTAGGAAAAAACTTCAAATACCCTTTAGGACACAATAAAGCCTTACCCCTTTAGTTACCATAGTTTCACTGCAAATGTTGACATCCTGACTGGAACAGGGTTCACAAAGCCAGAAAGTCTAACAGCAAGCAACGGGTTAATACAGGTTTCAATGAAAAACGGTTTTAGTCTTGACACACTTTGACACAGATCTCTCATCTCTCATTGAATGACCTTCTCACCTTTGGGCATGTGACCTCGTTCTGTTGGATCAGCACCATAGCGGAGGCAATGAGGGCGCCCTGTCGAACGTAGTTCACCGAATCGTTCAGCATCGGCTCCAGGATACTCAGCGCATCCTGAAATTTAAAAAAAAATCAGATAATTCAGATCAGAGCCTTCATGGTTAAAATTGGCTACATGTTATTGCTTATTCAAATTGTATATCCCAAGAAACTGTTGTATGGTGGAAGGATATTTTATATGAATTCATAGGAGCCTCCTCCTCCTATTTTTCTGTAACTTCTTATTATCTGGCAATATTCAGAATTCAATCAATGAGTACTTGTTAAGTTTGCTTACTTCTCTGATGATAAATTGAAAACACTCTAAACTGCATTCCCCTTCAAAAAATCTTTTTGCATATTTTTTCTTTGTAGTATTTATTTTAGTCAGGGTACTTTAAATTTCAGAATAGAATCCTTTAGTTCTTCTGAGAATTAATGATTTGAGTCATCCCTATATCGGAATGGAATGTACCTTGTTCCCAGTTCCAGCACATGCAATACCCAGAGCCATGGCTGCTCCATAGCGAACATGGGGGTTGTAGCTCTCTGACAGGAGGGACACAACGGTTGGGCATTGCTCTGGAGTTCTGGAAAGAGAAGAAAAGGAGAGATAATTGAGCTTGGCTAACTATGGAAGGCATGATATTGTCAACAAAAAACAACTTGGTCATTCCAGTGTGGAATGAATAAACAGAAAATGAGAGAAAGACACAAAAAGAGAGAAACAAAAACAAAAGGGAAAATGATTAAGGGAAATAGAAGGATGAGGAAGGACTAAGAAGGAAAGACATAAGAAAAGGTTAAGGCCTTATAAGGAGGAAGGAAAAGACAAAGCTGTGTCTAATGATTGAATGCCTCAAAGAGAAGGTGAGATAGAGAGATAGATGGAAAGCTCTTAACACAGAAGAGAAATAAAGCCCAGGGCCCTGTCTTATAAAGAACTGCAATTGAACACAAGTTGACTTGCAATTGATATCAATCGTAAAGTCTGTACATTAGAGATACATGTAGGTGATAGATTTGAATCAATTGTAAGTTTCATCCTCTATTTCTAATGATGACTTGTGATTGGTGTCAAGCATAACTCTGTGCATGAGACATAGGGAATATGACTTGCGATAGATTCAGATCAATCATAACTCTTTATAAGACTGGGCCCAACATAAAATAGGATATGGAGAGACAGGGGGGATGAAGCTCTAGAGAGGGAGAAAGAGGAAGAGTTGGGGGAGGGAGGGAGATAGAGAGAAATAGAGGAGAGCGAGATAGTGTATGAGTGTGTGTGTGTATATGTTTGTGTGTGTGGGTGTGTGTGCGCGTGTTTGTGTGTGAGACACAGTGAGTATAGAGACAGAAACAGAGAGATACAGATAGATAGATGGAGAGAGAGAGAGCCAAAAAACAGAGACAAAGATCAAAAAGATTTATAAAATATAAATTGACAGATGAAGAAAACAGACGGGCATTACTGATATTTCTTGTAGACACAGATCAACTCAGATCCACAGCATGTAGATGTTCAATGACAAATAAACAACAAATATTTCATATTCTCCTGATGAATGCCAAAATGAAAATGTAAGCAATCAGTCTTTTCACCTCTCTGGCCTCTCTCTCAACACAACACTACCAAACCATATGCACTTCTCACTATTCGACCCCGTCGGCTTTTAGCTAAGCGTGCTGAGAATATCTTAAATATTTAATGCTGCAGGCACTATCTGCTTTTCCTAAATCTTCTTTTGATTGGCTTCTCCGTTGGGCAACACTCTGATTCTATGACAGTAGATACCTCATCAACCATGCAGTGACCTTGTTTAAGTTATTCAATAAGTTCAGACCATTACAAAACTGACCCTTCTAAATGAATGACATCAGCATTCAAACTGAAGCGAGTACAAGGCCTACTTGTTTTGCATGCTTACAAATTTTATTTTTGATACTCAAGAACATAATTTTGTATATTGCAACTATGACTCTAAACAAATGTACGCGGATTTCTCAGTTTTGAGTTCCAGTGTGCTATTTCAGTGTATGCTATCAACTCAAGTAGAACGCAATGATGTATTTGACAGATTTTTTTTTTCTAAATTGTTTTTATTTGACAATGAAAAATAAGTCAGAAAGAAGAGTCTTGGGCATTTCTGGTCAATGGATAAATAATATTGACATAGTAACATCTACGTAACAGTCTGAGTCGTTTGTATCTAATTAACATTAAGTAGTTTAATGTAAGGACAATTCGGCTAGACGCTTCATTGTTTTTGGTGGACGAAGACAAAACAATTTACCTAGAGCATCACCTGCCTACCTTGAATTTATTATTAATGTCGGGTGTATAATGTTGAGACTGACGTCACAAGCGGTGATTTAAAAGCAAAATGTTAGTGTGACCAGTTGAGGGCGCTGTAACAATGTGATGCTAATTTTCCGGTGTTGGGAAGATTTCGTTGCCTGAAGATGCCATTGATTTTCGTCTAATTTTCGTATACAAGCCCAATGATGTGAGTAAATGATCATTTAACCTTGAAGCTAAATAGTTTATCTGTCATTATAACCAATTTGCTTGGAATGTCATGAGTTATAAGAATGATAATTTGTGATGCCAAATTGTAGTATCATGTTGGTGAAAATGAATGTGAATGCCGCACGCTATGTACAATGTGTATTACATGTGTTATCGTGGGCGTGTTTATTAAGGCGTCGCCGTAGAGTGCGCTATTGCACATTAGGAAACGGTGCCGTATGGCGCTGCTATGAAAATGGGAGATTTATCCTTCAAGATTCCATTATTGTCAGTTTATAACTATGAAGGCTATATTACCTGTAGAGATTTAGAATACAGTTTATTCAGTTCATATGAGATTAAAGAACAATGAAAGAGAAGGTTTATTTAGGTATTTTAGGGCTTGAAATAACTCCTGAAAATGTTGTAGAACAAAACCTTGACAATTTATACTGGCTTAAACAATTGCTGTATTGAAAGGAAATACATGCAGATTAATGCATCTTTACCGACGTAATATTCACTTCTAGTTTGGAAGGAAATTATTATTTCTATGATACATGTGAACAGTTATAAGATTCAGACATGTGTGACTAAATAAGTCTTTATTGTTTACATTAAATTGCAGACTGAACCTGTTGCACTGATGCAAGGTATCTCTTCATGGTTTGGCTAGTTTTGTCGTCAATGGTGTCGGGGAGTTGTACGCCACAATTAAAGCAAGCAGATTACAGGGTAAGTGAGTCAAGATTTTGAAGCACAAATAACTTCCTTATAGTGTACATGTAAGACATGTCTCAGGTATACTGGTAATCAAACAGGTACCATACATAAATGATCTACTGTCAATAATAAAAACTCTTTTACTCTTAATTGGCCAATGAGGCGATTTTCCTCCAGGAATGCACACTATTCCCATACAGAGCTACCAACATTGAAATTCAACAATCAGGAAGATTTGGGGGAATTTATCAGAAATCAGGGAGATGTCTATCAAATGCATACAACCTAATGACAAAAATCAATCAATAATCAGGGAGATTGGGTTAAAGAATGAAATGAATGAAATCCAGTGCAGTAGGTACTATTGGTCTATTTTCAGGGAGTCTCCTGCGAAATCAGAAAGACTTGGCTGCTCTGCCCATACAGCATTACGTTGCCTGGGCACAGACATTATATTGTCCTGCCTTCAGCATACAACTTCCAAGATCACTCATATTAATTCCTGGTGACACCCCATAAAAACATGTTGTCTTCCTAGTGAATCTCCATGTACTCTTGCAACTACTACGTCAAATAAGTCAAATCAAGGTTCTACAGAGATTGCAACTATATTGCCATAACAAAGAAAATTCTTAAAAGATTTATCTCATTTCAAAGAGGATCTGGATGTCTTTTTTTTTTTTTAATTTTTGTGTATAGACCCCTGCTAAATTTTCCTACATTTCAGGGTATGGAAATTCTAATTTGGATGCCCATGTTAAACGGGCAATTTGCTAGTGTTGAGCCCTGCAGTATGTATCCTAAACTTGGTGGCGTTCTCAGGCTTGGCCTCTAAAGTGTGAACACACCAGCCTTCGCCTCTGTTCGCACTCAGTGACGCATTTCGCATTGCACGGCCAATCAGGTCAGTCTCAGCCTTGCATACTAGCCTTAATTGATTATGTGCAGGTGTACGAGCAGCGAGACATTGTATCCCAAGGGCTGTCTTGACTGGACTGACATGGCAAGACTAGCGCGCTATTTCCCATCCAGAACATTACCCTGATCACAAAGATAGGGAGCAATTTGGCTTTGAGTAATATGACAAAACCAAATAATGTTGTTGTTTTTTTCATCTGGAAATCTTACAATGAAATATTGGGCTTGGAAAACATTGCGCTTCTTCAGGATGCTCTTCATTTCAGCCCGAGAGCATTGGTTAAAACTTTCCCCCATAGTTTGCCATACTCATACATTAAATATCATGAACGCATTGCATTATGCAACAGCAGTAGCAACAGGGGAGATTTATCACTGCCAAAGTGGTTAAAAGCAAAAGAGATACTTTCTTATGTAGAAGTGATCCACATCCACGCAGTTTCACAAGCTCAGGCTCTTTTCACCGCTCAGAGGAATGATCAGGTCATTTCACAATTTCGGTCTCATAACAACACCCATTCTCTGGCTGCCAAGAAGCTGACCCTCATTGATGATCTTTAGCGTTTAGTCGGTTACCAACCTTTCTCAATTAGGTCGTTTACAATCACTCTTGCTTTGTCTTCTTGATTGTGATGCGTGTAATGTTTACATCCTCATCTCTCGTCACAGGTATCAATAAGAAAGGCATGTGACCCCGCTTATGCTCAGTTCAGGGAATCCCTTGAACTTTGTTATGTGATTGAAATAATGTGTCAACTGTTATCAACTACATGACAAATCTATTCTTTGATGGTGTTTTGGTTTTCTTCCTCTATATTTCTGACACTCTGAAAGTCAGCATCCACACTTACTAATTAATCAATTCATATTTTTTTTATTTGTGCATTCATTCATTCACTCCTGCCTCCCACCCTCCCTCCGTCCCCCTTCAATCAATCAATCAATCAATCAATCAATCAATCAGTCAGACAGTCATTCATCCATTCATTCATTCGTTCATTCATTCATTCATTCATTCATTCGTTCATTCATTCATTCATTCATTCATTCATTCATTCATTCATTCATTCGTTCGTTCGTTCATTCATTCATTCATTCATTCATTTATTCAAACATTCTACAATCATATCTCCCATATGTCATGCAAGCTGTATTTGCCCAAGTTTGTCAAACTATCAATTTTGTTTTTTGTTAAACGTACAGTAATAAAAATTGATAGAATAACAATGTTAGATAATTGTTGTCATGCTTCAAATTTAACAAAGACAGAAATGCAAGAACCAAAAGTGAGGGGGGAGAGGGGGGGGGGGGAGAGAAAAAGTGTGAGAAAGGGGGAACAAAGAGTTTCAGAGACAGAAACAAAGAGAAAGAAAAGGGTGAGAACGTACACGCAAGTTTTAAAGAAGGATAACAGTAAAATCCCATATTAATTCTCTTAATTCCTAAACCCTCGGATAAATCCTTAGACTGGAATAGAACTTACAGATTCATTTTGTCACCTCAATAGTCCTATCTTGTTCACCGCACTCAGTCTTGTATTCAATCTATTCACACACGAGTGGCCAAGAGCAAGCCTAGTATGGCTTCGAGACTCTCCCCTTTAATAACACACTCCACTGATCACCTTCAACGACTTTTGTTCATTGTCATGCCATACAGTGGGATAACCTCGACTTTGTTCAGGTATCAGTGGCAGAAGGAGGAAGTCTGGAATCGAGAACAGAGCCGCCCAAACTATTAACCCTGTGCGTGCCAGACTAAATGCTGCTGTATGGGATTTATGTGTATTGCTTGGGGAAAATTAACACATGTATGCACATAAAGAGTTGACATAAATCTGTACAGACTAACTGATCACTCACTCATTCCACATGAAAGAAGGAGAAGAAAAAAAGAGCAGACTTGGACTGGATATAGATCAGACGGCCGACTGGACTGAGTGCACACATTACAACCAATCTACCGCTGGAGTGGACATTCAGGCTGAACTCATTATTAAAAGCCTGACCACTTAAAGCTTATCACTAGCTAACAAACACCAGAGATACCAGAACTCAGTCCAGCCACACTCGCTCGTCTGGTCACGGAACACTTCTCCCTGGATATCACAGAAAATTGATTTCATCTCTCTACTCTCCTCATTGCCACGGAGCGAGAATTGTTTCCGGTCAACACAATATTTACCTAACGGAGAAACTACACACATTGACTTCTCTTTTTTTGTTGCCATTGAAGTTGCCGACTGGGAGTGCTAGCTTTCTCTCAGGCGAAAATTTGGAAATGCATCTGATTTTGCTGGAGAGACGTGCTCCACGCTTGATTCCGCTGCTTCAGACTTTGACCTTTGTTTGAGGTTCTAACACAAGGGATGTGCTGGTACTTCTGAAAGGTATTTTACAATGATTACTATGAATTCTTGTGTAAACACCAAAGACATACAATACCCCCTGAGAAAAATATCTCAGTAATATGAATAATTACTTCTGGGTGGCATTTCAAATGAAATTTGAAAAACAGAAGGGTGTTATAGTTATTGTTGATGTTGTTTTATGGATTGGTGGTGGTAAATGATTATGCAATTTGGGAAAGACATTTCAAGTGAAAGGCATTAAATATTTAATAGAATGTTGCTGTTGTTGTAGGTGTGATGGCTGGGGGTGTGGTGCATGTATGTATGAACTGATGTCTTCGGATTGAGTTCTTTCGATCCCAGTGAGCAGCACTGACCTAGCCAAAACTCCCCACTACAAACGGGTCTCTTTGAAATCGTCTCCTGCATCAGAACGCGCCCAGCACCCTTCACAGGAACTCTGCAGGCGAGCAGCCTTGGGTCAAAGACTGCTCCGCCCCCAACTCACTGTGATATCTCCTTTGACAACGCACGTCCATCATTTCTTCCCTGCGGTCAGTGTCAACATGCACTGAGAGAAGGATTGGAGGAGCTCTCTTGATTAATACCCTCATCATATCATCTTCTTTCAAACAAAGAATAGAATCCTAAATTGAGCCAGGCTAAAACAAAAAAAAAACCTTGTTTAGGGTGATCAAGAGCCACCCCTCCCCCCACCCCCAAGTCCTCTATGGTCACAAACCCAAAATTTAACACTGAATACAACTGTTACTTTTGAAAGAGTGAAAAAGCCAGAGCTCACAATTGCGGTCATTGTACACCAATATTGTACATACTAAGAATATACGATAGGTCAAAGTTGACTGATTATGTTTAAATGTGAAGAATTATATTGTCAACCTCCATGTATTTCACCATTTATATCATTAAGTATAAGTGTGCTGGTTGATTTAAACGGATGACGAGGAGATGTGAAAGGTAACAGCAGCTGACGGATTTATTAAAGATAATATGATTTTACATCAAGAGTAGCTGCTATCACTCTCCATTAGGTTTCCAGGCTGTTGTGGGCATTTTCAATCCAAACTACGATCTTCAACAAACAGGTCTGGCTGCAGTAGACTAATCATTCTCAAATCCTTCTACAGCCTGCCCACACAGACTGAGAACAGAGCAGAATGATGCAGTGACTAGTCTTTGATTACTAGACTCTAAATTGTCAGTTTGGATCAGATAATTCCTATGGCCTGGAAGCCAGGCTATTGTGAAGGGAGAAGAAGCCCTAGTTTGTAACGACGCTTTGGAAAGCCTTGCATCTCCAAGTCCAGTTGATTTGTGTTCGGAAGCGATCTGACAGAATCCTAGACCACAGGGGACATGGTCATCATCGCATGAAGGAAAGAGAATGTTTGTCTAAAGGTAAAGAAGTCCTAAGTGTGATGGAAAGTACGTCAAACCCATCTATGCAGACTTGACTTTCTTTCTGTTTGAGCAATTATAATAATGTACATGTATGTGAAACCTTGCATTTAATGAAAAAAATCTGTGGACAAACTTAAGAATTGGCTCAGCTGTGCAGGTAATATGTTAATGAGATTATATGGACAGGTAGGATGAGACAGGGGAATGTCAGAGAGAGAGAGAGAGAGAGAGAGAGAGAGAGAGAGAGAGAGAGAGAGAGAGAGAGAGAGAGAGAGAGAGAGAGAGAGAGAGAGAGAGAGAGAGAAGGAGAGAGAGGGAGATGGTGAAGAGGGGGAGAGGGGGGAAAGGGAGAGAGTGATAATGGAGAGGGGAGGGTAAAGAGAGGAAGGAAAAGAGAAAAGTGAGAAAGAGAGCAAAAATGAGGTGAGGAAAGGGGAGGATAAGGTAGAGAGAGGGGGAAAGGAAAAAGTTCCAAAAGAACAATCGTTGAAAGCATTTAAATGGAAGGAGGATGATAAAGAAGAAAAATCGCAAGGAGGAAAAGAAGATTATATGAAAGACTGCCTTTATATTGCATTTAAAAAGAATCAGGGGAAGAAACAGAAGATAACAAGGAGGACAAGAGGAGGAGAGAGGAAGTAGGAGAATAGACAAGAGGAAGCAAAAAAGAGCAATGGGAAAACAAGAATAATTAGAGGTGTACAGGAAGCAGAAGAAGAAAGTGATGAAGATGATGATAATGATGACGATGATGGAGGCAAGAAGCAAAAGGCGTATCGTTTAGACGTAGCCCCTCCTTGTCCTTTCACACCTCATCACATGTGAAACTGAGACGTCCTCATAATAAAAACACAAACACGTAAAGGGCTGCCGAGGAGTGAGTTTCACCATGGCCTTTATACCTCATTCATACACAATGAACATAAAGGACACCAACATGTATGGAACAAGGTCCCTCGAGCCTCGTTAGCTAGCTATCGCCCTCCAATATTTGTTTTCTTCTGAGCTTCACTACTAATAAGATGAGGATGGAGGAGAGGAAGGGGAGAAAAATAGAGTTGCAGATAGTACTCTAGTTAAAAACGTTAGGCTAATGGAGGCAGCCATTTCGTTTTTAATAGAGCTTTGCTAATAGGGTATTTATGTTGTCTTGTCTCATTTCCAGGCATGACCTTTATAAGAAAATGAAACCAATAATAAAATCACCTGACACCCACCTGTACATACCACTACATGTCTGTTTTCAACAACAATGCCACTTTTTAACCCTGTCAGTCCAACAGGTGATCAATCGTGTTGTAAATGATAAAGGGTTTGTGATTGTTTGGAAATGAGAGAGTTAAAGGCGGTGGAAATGATAACAGGCCGTAATCATGAGAGAAATGTTCTGCCATCATCACAGGATATCCTGAAATCAAGAATGGAAGCCATGGTCATGACGGAAGGACACTGTATTGATTACTGCTCCTGTCTTTACTACTGGGTCATTTCATGGGGTTGGGGCAAAGTTTTCGTCTAATGTCAATGTAACAGAGGTATCAACCTTTGCAGTTCACCATGAAGATCAATTCAGATGTGTTTAAGTTTTGAGCTGTCAATGAAAAATTGCTCTCTTTTCTCCATAATAGACATTAAAATTGGATATCTTTTATGGATTTAAAGCAACAGGCATACAACAATCTACCACCATTAGTTGGGCATCATATTCTACTACTACTACTACTACTACTACTACTACTACTACTACTACTACTACTACTACTACTGCTACTACTACTACTACTACTACTACTACTACTACTACTACTACTACTACTACTACTACTACTACTACTACTACTACTACTACTATCACTATTACTACTATTACTACTATCACTACTACTACTATTACTACTATCACTACTACTACTACTACTACTATTACTACTACTACTACTACTACTACTACTACTACTACTACTACTACTACTACTGCTACTACTACACCTTCCCTTACAGCTATTTGTGTGTTTATGGCAACAATTGAAGTAGTCACTTGCTTTGTCAAAATGCCATTCTGTTGACTATAATTTGTGACAATATACAATTTGTTTATCTTTTAAAGATTCTAGAATGTTATGCTTTACTGCTTTGGCTGGATTTTATTTCAATTGAGTAATACATCTTGATTTGTCAGGTATGAGGTATGAATTGATTGAAAATCAATTGGTAGGAGCTTTTCACATCATCACATCACTTCACTACCCAATATAACTCTTTCATTTGTGACTTTCGTTTGTTAAATTGATATCAATCATAAGTCTATCATACATTATTCAATCACCTTATTCAAAGTAATTTTCATTTTCAACAAGTATCTCTTCCCTTCTTGATCTTTTAAAGATTGTCCGTCCCTTTTGCAAGCTTAAAATTTGAAATCGTCTATCACGAACGTAAATTGAAGAAAGTGTGATTCAAGACCATTTCTAAGAATATAGCATGTTGAAGCTTTCTGTATATGTAAAAATTTCAGCCGTTAAATTTCAAACCGACTTTTTTCGTACTACGAAAAAAGTATTAGTCTTTGTTTCAGTATCTATGTGGTTATTATGCATGTGTGAAATCCTAATTTCATGAGTAATTACCAAACTTTGGAGATGATTCCTTCTATAGAACATTTTTTTTATCATAATGCGTTTTATAATTTTAATAAACAGATTAATCAATAAAGCAGATATTTCAACACAAATTGCTAAGAGCCTGAGGAAAAGACTATTAATCAGACGTTGTTTACGTGCATTATTTGAATTTTACACTATGTATCAGTTTCAAATATATATCAGTTTGAATATACAGCTTGCTAACACTTCTCTACATGTTTTGCCGATGTTTCGATGGTTTTGTGGTGATCTGAAAAAGGGACGGGCTGTCTTTAAGATACATATTTTTATATTTGTGTGAATATCAATCAACTGCGTTAATATCACCTGATCAATTTACAGCTGCAAACATCCCATGTAAATCCCACAAATACATCGGCTTAACTATGCCGGTTCAAGAAAATCATTGTAGTATTATAGGGCACAGATTACCAGGACAACACTGCCTAATATTACCATTCTCAATGCTAAACGGCAAACGCTGTAAACATTTAGTCTTGTTTATGGGTGAATAATTCTGTCAAGGTGAATGAGATTCTACAGGTGTCTTTGACAGTGTCCCCTTGCACTGTCCTTGAAATCAAATGCTAGACGTGTGAGTTACATGAACACTACGCCCTACATTCTTGAACATCCAACTAGACAGCTTCCATTTGCTAAAAATGGGAATTTTACAGGCTTGTCTGGGCAATTAAACCACGACCAAAGCTTGTTTTCCTTCTCTTTTTTTTTAATGATACAGTTAGTACTTTTCTTGTATTGGTTAACTTCAGACTACACCCCAAAATTCTCGAACTTTCGATAACAACATTAATAGTTTTAACTTCTTGACTATCATGGCAACCTTTGGGCTGAGAATATAAATTGTCATTCCTGATACACCACATATACATGGAACAAAAAAAAATATCTTTCGCGATTTTCTACCCCTTCACCATTGTTTTCTTTAAATTAGTTGTGATTGCAACCTTCATTTTGCACACGGCCAATGTTTCAAACAATGGAACTCCTATACAATTAATACCTCATGACATCACAGATGATACGGCAAGCAAAAAACAAATATCTTCCGCAGTCTTTTCAGCAATCACCTTTGCTTCTTTTAAATTGGATGTGACTGCAAGCTCTTTGCACCAACATGAAGACATTGTTAAATGTCCAATGGTCCTCCCACATATCATCAACACAGTCTGCTGACTCCAGTCTCCACCTAGGAACTCTCGAGACATCAAAGAAGATGCAGGCAAGAAAACAAATATCTTCTCCTACATCTCTATTGGTCATGATTGACGTCATTATGCATATTCGAATTGATTCAACAAAACAATAAAACTCCCATATTATGTTAAAACTTTCCCAAAAGCTTCACCCACGACCTGTCCACACTCACTGTACATGTATGGCGTAACATCGACCCCCTACGACTGCTTAACAATTAAGGCTATAATATACTGTACACCGCCAAATGATAATATTGATCTAGACAGCGGTAGCTCCACATTGCTGGCGTCATCAGCTCTGACCCATATTTAGATTTAAAGCAAAGCCAAACCCTAGAAATAAGGTGATTACGTGAACTGGACATTGGGCGGTTGATGGCTTTTAGTAAACGGTAAGGGGTAGAAATGGTATTGATCACAGGCTTTAATAATAGTACAACCTCTCTGCCACCATCAACAAATACACATTTTGTTTAAAATCAATTATTTTATCATTTTGATTGAATTCTTCCTGGACCACATGGCATAAAGGTTTTCAATTATTGTAACTTACCATCAATGGTAACTACCATGGCAACAACCAATGAGCTCTCATTATTGCACATTTTGCTATGGCAGTCGTCAATGATGATAATTTACAATAATTGAAAACCAATATGCAACATGGCCCTGTGGGGTATTTCACCTAGCTGTTCGTAAGTTACGAACGACTTTACGAATGACTGGTGATCCCGCCTTGTGCTAAATGCGACACCACACTTTGTTCATTGAGAATCTGATTTAGCACAAGAAGGGATCACCAGTCGTTCGTAAAGTCGTTCGTATCTTACGAACAGCTTGGTGAAACACCCCCCTGGTAGATCTAAAATCAAACAAGAATGAGAACCAGAGTAAAGCAAAATGACACTCTACTGCTTATACTCCTCTCATCTATACGAAGGTACCACTACTGCACATTACCTTAATTATTTTATTATGAAATATATATATTTTTTTCATTGTTTCCTCCTAACTTTAGGCAATCTGTTTCTTTAATTATATTCCTGTTGTTTTTAAAGAATACAAAATATCACCAGGGTATTGCTCTCCTTTAAACATGTATCAATGAACCAATTTCATCTTAAGGCTGAAATCATCAGCAGCTTTATACAGGCAGAAAGCTATATGTATATATTGCTTTAATTGACTTAAACAAAACATTGAAAGGGCAGTGATAAGGGCTGTGGCTGATGAGGTAATTATATAATAACGAGATCGATTGAAGAAGCCTCGCTGCAAGGACTGAATACTTGCGTCATCTGAAAATCAGAAAATCGGGTAATCTATTTGTGAGAGATGATGCTATCTGTGTTACAGATATGAAACGTGATATAACAAGTCAAAAGGCCATTTTTGTTATGTACGTACAAATATTATGCATGTCTTTCAAAACACACATTTTTAATAATACAGTGTAACCCCAAAGCTTGTCTAAAGTTTGTCTGACTTTAAGCAAAATTATAGCGATCGCTAGCTTTTGTGGATGTTTTGGGCTGGTCTTCCAAAAACCTATAGCCCAGAGACTGGAGACTGCTGTGCGCTATGATCCGCACCACCGTGCATGCATTCAATGGGAGCATGCCCGCAGTATTCTGCAAATCGCGCACTAACTGGGGCAATACTCTACGTCTAAAGAAAAGATTCTTGAGGCTATGACTGTGAGATTTCACACATATTATCGTTAGGGTGTACTGCAGAATCCTGCAGAGTTTCATGACTTTCGCAAATGGGATACCCTGTCTTTAAGTCATTAGTATGTCCATTTCTGCTCATATCATGACAAAAAATATGAATATACCCCACATATCCTCTTCTATTCTATTTTTGTGTATTTTCTATCATTTTAGTCTCATGTACATATAAATCTGTACATTTTGAGAAGGAAATGATTGGTTAAACTACAAATACAAAGTTTGTTCATCGATACCACTGAAGTTTCTAATGTTATGATATGTGTTGACATCTTGAGTGTTGGACAATAAGAAAACGTGCGAGTGTTGATTGCTTGATCCTTTGTGTACAACCTCAAGCAATAACACTGATTCTTTGATGCCTGGGGTTTAGATTTTTAGAAGCCATACGAGCGAGACAAGTTTAGAATACCAATGTAATGGTGTCTCGCCGCTACTCATTACCAAACAGATCTCAAGATGATCTTTCGGGGCGAGAGACCTGCAATTTTATGAAGTCTTACAAATATCTGCTATGGTGACTGATATTGATACACTGCTCATACAGGTATTAGGTGAAAGGCTTACTGGATGATCCAGGTATTGCCTTACACAAATTGGATTGATTAAGACTGAGGGATAGCTCCTACTCACCAGACTGGAACCAAAGATGTTGTTATGGCACATTGTTTTGGCACAAAACGTAACACAAACCTTAATCTTATTGGACAAAATAATTATCAAATGCCATTTCCAAGCTGTGGAAATTAAATGGACATGTTGACAACATGTACTTCAAATATTGTGTACAAATCAATTCTAACGAAATGGGGACACCACCTTTTTTTAAAGATTTTAATGATCGAACAAGACCATTTTTTTTCCTTTGAGGGAGACTACAAAGAAATCAAATTGTATTGTATACATATGGTACAATGCAAAAAGGGGTGATGTGCGCCACAGCATATTGCAGTCTACGGTCTCTAGGACAAATCCTACTTGAAATCCAACCATTAGTACAATTCTATTCAAAGTCAGTTTCCAGTTCTATTATTGGGTGGGATGTTCATACATTGTATTTCCATGGTATTTTACACCAAAAAAAAAATAAAAAATTTTGACATGTGTACACTGTCTTTAACTTTTAGGCTAACAATCTATCGCTTATGTAAGCTGTATAGCACATTAATATTCCTACCCTCCTTCTCTTAATCAACATATAAATAACTTTAAGAGCCACATCTGTCAGTAGTCAATACCACCACAAGTCATCACTTGACCTGTCCAGTAGGAATATATCTAATTCAATTTGCCGGGTGAAAATGAAATCAATTCTGTTATTCTTTCGCTGCCGTGTCACAGTATCAATCATAACTAGGCACGTTTGCGGTTCCGCGTTCAGCTTCCCAGTCCCACAGGCAATAAATTGTGGTATAATTGACATGGGGCCATCAATGTTTGGTACTGGGAGGGTTAAGCCAAGCATGCCAGTACATAACCCACTTCGTTAATAAGAATGAAAGCCATCTTTCCCACTCAAGCGGAATTGATTTTGGCCATGGTGAACAGGCCGTGGAAAAGGCTGATTTTCCACACACACTAAATACTTACGCATAAATGCGTGCTATAAGAGGTTGCATGTGGTATTATTTTTGGCAATGCGAAATACTTTTGTGTCGTATCCACTAAGAACTCTGGAGCCATATTCATGAAATCTTACTAGCCTAGTTGGTTACTAAAACTGAATGCATTTTAGTAACCAACTACGATCAGTATGGTTTCACTAATATGGCGTCTGGCCTGTGCTGATTTTTCGTGAAATGAATACCATGTGCGAACATTTTAGGGACTTTGAGTGTGTGTATGTGTATATATCACACAATAGCATGTGCGCATCACATGTTTCAGAAACAAAAATTAACTCTCTTGGCACAATTGAGGCATTTTTGCACCAGTCACACACACAATTCCATAGAGAAGAATTTTGTCTGGCAATGGAGCAGTTAAAGAATGGATAAGTGGTGTTGGAATTATGTGACATAAGCAGAGACAGAGCTCTAGGTCTCTAAGCCAGTTTAGAATCCAACTGCAACGTACATAAGTACAAGTACCTGTATGTACATGTGAAAGAGGTGCACATTCATAAAGAAGGGTAGAGATTTTAACCGGCCAATCCTGGACCGCCGCGATTCAAGGCCCAGAGACTAATTATCACCCTGGCGACAGAAATTGTCTGTGCCTTTGTTGCGGAATTTAGGGCACATCTACGGGAGACTGCGGCAAAGGGCAAATGACCGAAACAGAACTTGGGGTAAGGACTTGCACATGTGTATGATATCAACAATTTACATGTATCTGCAATCTGCTAGCATCTTTCTATAAAGATACTACAGCAATCAAAACGTTGGCCGTTTTTACCTTCAAACATTATGTGTAAATGAGAGCTTGTGTAATACTTGATTTGTGTTCTTTAGAAGTAAAACATCAATCTTCACTTTGTAAAAAAAACAAAATGGTTCAAAAAATAATCCATTGCAATGGCAGTCCCCCCTTCGAATTCACAAAAAGTTGATGCCTCCTAACCTTGTTGTATTGTCACTACTTTTTATCAATTTCCTCCTTTATCTTCTTCTCTTCTTCTTATAGACATCTATTTCTTATAGATTCCTTAATTCGATGCCCTGTCTTTTTCTTCTCATTTTGTCCTTTCGCCCTCCTTTTCCACCACCCTCCTTTCCCTCCCCCCTCCCTCCCCTCCTTAACATTGTTTTCAGTCTTTGTTCAAAACCATCTCCCATCCTCTCATCTGTCTTCATTGGTCGCGTCTCTCTTTGACAGGTTTGGTAATAATGATTTTCCAATCAGTTCCAGTCCGAGTCCCATGAAACAGTGCTAAGCTCCTTAAGAGAGATGAGGACGGATTGGCCAGCCCCTGATTAGATTTTGCAGCACAAGAATATCCCCTCACCCCCAAAAAAGGGCAAATTAAAACTGGGAGTTGTCTCGTAGTAACTTTAAAGGGTAATATAACCATAAAGACAGGTTGATTTGAATTTGTAAAATCCATACTCAGCCATTAAAGCCAGGATTTTTTTTCAAAGAAACAAATGACAAAATATAATGAGTTCTGCAATACTGCATGCGGTAGTCCATTAAAGGACTGTTGCATTATTCTGAAAAGAGTTTCTCAGAGAACGATTTTGAAAGAAAAGAGAAAACTCATTGCATAATTCTCACTATGCAAGGAACATATTAAAAAAAATGTTTGAGATTAATGTGTTTGTTTTTAAATTTGAATATTTACTACCCCTCCTGATCATGATATCATGGACAGTAAGGTAACTCCATTGGTCCATGTATGATATATTCTTTGACTGTATGGATTGTCATTGTTTGTGTGTACATTGCATAAATAGATTATGCCCAGAGCATCACCTGCCTACTGTGACTTTAATGAGAGCAGGATTTCTGAGCTACATGTACACTACAGCTCAAAGGAATTGGCATAGGGAAAGAGAAAGGGAAGAAAGGGAAGGAGCCGCAACTTTTAACCGCGGTATATTTTGTCCAGTTCAGCATGAAACATGATGCTTTAGCCTAAAAAGCATCTTGTTTCATGCTGAACTAGACAAAATATTCAGCGGTTTAAAACTGCGGCTCCTTCCCTTTCTTCCCTTTCCCTTTCCCTATGCCAATTCCTTTGAGTTGGAGTGTACATATATCTGCTTTTCCTCATCTAAATCTGTTTCCCTGATCTTAGTTTTTATTCAATCGTAACTTTATCATCATAGTTACATCCCCTTTAAAGATGTTTGTCCAGCAGTATTTTATAACTTCTGAGATTTTCCAATGAAAAATCAAACGGAATGTTGATTATGGTTTATGGTTTTAAGGACGTAACTCATGGGAAAACGAGTTAAATGAATAAATTCTTGCTAATCATATGAATATGGTATCTGCATCTCACTCATCCTTGTAACCTGAATATCAGAGATTTTAATGGAAGCTACAAATTCCTTTGATAGTGTAAGTCAAGGTCACAAAGGTCAATATCATCCATTGGGGAAAAAACAATTCTAATCACAATATACATACATGAATAAATGTATGAGCAAAAAATTAAACAAATGATGAAAGAAAATACAATCAAGCATGAATAAAATATTTCCAATCTGCACAAGCCAAGTGCTTTAAAGGTAGCCTGCCCCTTTTTAAAGACCTAATTCTGAAAGTACCCTCACTTTGTCATCATTTGAAAGAGAGTGGCTGTATAACCTTTCCCTGGAATCGACAAAGCGTAATATTCGGTTGTGAAGAAATAATCTTTGATAATTGATTGAGCTTTCTTTTTTCATCCACGAAATCTTCATCAACATCAACAAAACTTTCATCAACAAATCTCAGTGAAAACTAGTTAGATTTTCATTTATTCTACAGAAGTCATAGTACCTCTGACCTTAAAATTTCACTTGGTATCCCAAAGATATGTGCTAAATATGTGCAAACTTTCATAAAGTTTGCAGATGTTTGTAAAAGGGACGGGCAATCTGTAAATAAAGCTAAGTAGAATTTCAGTGGTTTTATTCTTCAATTCTAAATCATATTGATCTTGCTTTTCAATTGAGTGACTTCTCAGTGTGCATCAATAATATGTTGTGAGGTCAGGTTGAATCTGTAATCATATTCTCAGCTTCCTTAATATATGTGTATGCACTAGGTGTTAAAAAAGACTTCTGACACTACTGAAACCAACTCGCAGACTCAACCTAGATTGCAGATTAATGGAGATCATCTACAAAAAAATGTAGCTTGTGATTTCGCTATCCAGCCCAAGATTTAGGGGAAAATTCCCTGACAAAATAACAATCTATTTTGCCACTTTGGACTGGTGAAAACGCAAACAACAGGCTAATCAGTGATCCAGCTGGGTAACCGCATCACATCAAGAAAAAAAAAATGCTATTTTTCCACTTACACGGCTCTAATGAGAGGTTCTATAGGAGGAAGGGTGCTCGGGAAATTGCATATGTAGAAAGACTTAAGTACACATGGATTTTGGAGAGATGACTAATATCTAGTATTAGGGGAGGAGTAGAAAGGGAAAATCAATTCAGTAAAAAAGAAACTAAGTGTAACTTATTCCTGATCATGCTCAAGAAGAATTCATCCTGTTGAATGAAATAAACATCATCATCATTTTCTAGTGTTGTCATGAAAATCTAAAATATAATGAACCTTTAAATTTATGTTGCTGCCATTCTAAGTTTGTATCTTGGAAATAGGCAAACTGTATGAAATGCTGAAGTATTTTTTTTTTTTGGTTTCCCCTACATGAGAGAGAGAGCTCATCTTTCTCAGTGCTGTTTGATTGATAAAAAACTAATTTCTTTGAGTGGTTGATTCCCCCTTTCTTCTAAACAGTAGCAACTGATCTGAATCCATCACAAGTCCAATCCCCTACCTCTAATGTACAGGGTTACGATTAATATCGATCACAAGTCTAGTTGCAATCAATCACAATTCTTTATAGAAAGGGGCCCATGTACATAATTTTGGCAACTTTGGGTTGATGAAGACGGCCTTTACTCTGTTGTGATCGTCTGTAAATTGCTGGGCATTAAACTTTGATTCCCCCCCCCCCCCCCCTGGTCTTCAATGACTTAGTCCACTGTATACCATTTCTGCTAGGGAAGGACAAAGCAATTGCAACACATACTTGAGATTTCTACAGCCACCACAGCCCAGCCCACGCTACCCCTCAATGATCGCATTTCTCAAAGAAGCTGACAATTCAAATCAAGTGAATCCAGCCACATAAAATGCATTCCTTGCAATTACCAAGATCTTCTTTTCACTTTTTTTTATGATTCTGTGTTCATCATGATTGCATGCTGTTGTCAGTGTTCTTTCGCCATGGCTTTCTTGTGTGGTGATGAAAACTATAATTGATTCAAGCACTTGTCTATGTGTTACTTCATGCTTTCACGTGGCTTGACTCATAGTTAGGAGAAACTTCACCCTCACTGATGCCCCCACCACCACAAAGTTGCCTTTCATCTTTCACCTTACAGATTTGTGTTTTTCTCACTCTGTGCTCATCATGAATGATGTTTTCAGTGGTTTTCATCCATTTTTTCGCCCTTCTGATGACAACTTCAAGCACTTGTTTGTGTTGATTCCAGATCACTGCCTGACAGTCTGTACTTCAGATAGCTGGTACAGTTCAGAAAAACTCCAACCCTGCCCCAACACTACCACCACCACAGAGCTACCTTTCATCTCTCACATTTTAGATCTGTTTTTGGTCTCCTTCTGTGCTCATCATGAATGATGTTTACAGTGGTTTTTACCCATTTCTCACTTGTGTTAAAATCTATACTTTTGATTTGGTTTGATTTGATATGATTTGAAATACATCATATTACATTAATTCAAGCATTTGTCTGTGTTGATTTCAATAAGTGCCTGACTTTCTGCTTTCAGATGGGCTTGTATGGTTATGAGAAACTCCATGCTAACCCCCAACACCACCACCACCGTAACTTTTCCTTTCATCACTTGCTGCACCCTTGTTCTGATAAGCCTAACAGTGCTGTACTGCTGATTTATAGTTACGGATCATCAAAATGAAAGTCTCCTTACAGAGGGAAGGGCATGAGATGTAGGGATAGGGGACAACAGCTATTTGCAATAAAAAATACATAACAAGCAGGGCTATAAAACGTCCCTGAATTGGACAGATATTATTATCATGATAGGGCCGAGTCTGCACAAGTACCAGCACACATCGGCTTCCATTTGTCTGCATACTGAATGGTGTCCCTTGCTAAAGCAGTTGTTGCTATGTTGGGCAAACCCCAGATATCATTTAATCTTGAATATTGACATTCATGAAATACATTGCTTTTCTCCACTCGGATACTTTGCAGCTTGACTCCCACATCATCTGTATGGATAATAGACAAATAAACTTCAAATTCCTTAGGGTGCAATTCAAGCCACACCCCTTTGGTAACTGCAGTTCCATGGCAGATGTTTACGCATAACTGGGTCACAGTTCACGAAGCCTGAAAATCCAACTGTGAGCAACATGTTAAAAAGACTGGGGCCCTGATTTGCATTTTTTTTTGTATACACACACATCTCACTGGGGTATGTAATTATTATGAAACTTCCATAACCACTCGTCACTTGGAAACCATAGAGATGGAACTATTAGGTTTGGGTGGGGCACAATAGCTTAATGAGTAACCCACAAAGTGTTGAACATAATCCCATCATGTCAACATTTTGGACTGGAAATCTCTTCAAGCAAGCGCCATGAAAGAAAACTAATTATGGACTGGCCGTCCGACTCAATTATAAACAAGGGAGATCATTCGTGGTGGAATCCCTGTTAGCATTTAAAGTTGATTTGTTGTGGAGAACTGCGGCCATCTCCTAGACTGGGAATTGAATGATTTTGACCACTGATTGATGGAGATAACTGCACTTGTGGGAGATGTGCACAGATAAATAAAAGAGATAGATTGATGGCCTTAATTCAACAAAATACTTTGGAGAGGAAAAAAGGCAGATTGGAAGTAATGAAAATGGAATAAAGAAACAAGCACCATACACAATGATATTCAGATAAGGCTTGTCCTTCATGTACTGATGGGAAAGTCACCATTTTTGTGAAAGGCTTCATATAGCCAATAACTGGCAAGGTGTTCAAACCAATATTGAAAGTGAAGACAATCCCATTGGTACTTAAAATGACCATTTCATGATTTCTGATGAATTCTTTCCTGTCCTGATTGCATGTACCAACACCTTCTAACAGCATTAATATTGGGGGCAAATCGATGGGGATTTCAATGATGGAGCATAGAAGTCCTCGGCGCAAAAAAGGTTAATGAAGTAGTGTAGCGCTTATCTCGCACCTTTCAAGATGTGTTTGGCAGTTGCCCGGCAAGAACGGACCTCTCTGACAATCTGGCCTTGGGGCATAAGAGCCATTTTCATGTCTGAGTTTGATGAGAAAGAAAGAAACGTGATCTGAGCTCCATAAAAGAGAGGTAGATGAGAGGAGAGTGAAGAAGGAATGGAGCAGAGTGGAGGGGAGAAGAGGATGGAGGAAAGGATAGGAGAGGGGGAGAGAGGGGGAGATGATAAAAGAGTGGAATGGAGGAAAGAAAAGGAAAGGAAGGGAGTATGGGAAGGAAGGGGAGGATATGGTAAGATAGGGAGCAAATGTGAGAAGGTGGAAAATTTGGGAAGGAAAGGGGCAAATGTGGGAAAGAATGCGGCAAATATGGGAAAGAATGGGGAAATGGGAATGGGAATGGGAAGGAAGGGGGAGGAGGAAGGGAGGAGATGAGAGGATAGGATAGGGGTAGAGGAAGTACTGGGGAGAGGACAGAGAAAGGACAAGGAGAGGGGGAATGGGGGAGGGCAGAGGAGGAGAATCAAGAAGAGAGGGAGATGAAAAGGGAAGAGGAGGAAGGGGAGGAAGGGGGGGAAGGGGAGGAAGTGGAGGGAGGGAAGGAAGAGGAGGAAGAGGAGGAAGAGGAGGAAGGGGAGGAAGGGGAGGAAGGGGAGGGAGGGGAGGGAGGGAAGGAAGGGGAGGAAGGGGAGGGGAGGAAGGAGAGGAAGGGGAGGAAGGGGAGGAAGGGGAGGAAGGGGAGGAAGGGGAGGAAGGGGAGGGAGGGGAGGAAGGGGAGGAAGGGGAGGAAGGGGAGGGAGGGAAGGAAGGGGATGAAGAGGAGGAAGGGGAGGAAGTGGGAGGAGATAGGGAAAGGGGAAGATGACAAGTGACAAAATGACGGGTGGAGAGAAGGGGAGGATATGAAATGGAAATGAAGACCTAAGATGAGTTCCTTTGAAAGCTGACATTTCGGGGGAAATGGTAATGAATTGGGGATTTGAGGGAGGTAAAGGGCTTGCTAAGGAGTCTCTGAAATAATAATGATAAAGAGCAAAATACCCCAAGCAGGTGGACCATTAGAAGCAAACTCCCCGAAAACCTAATCAACATTCTTGGGTCAATCCTATTGAGTCCTGTTAAATCCACTTAAATCCTGTCAAATTAGTGTTTAGGGCAATATTGTGGATTAATCTTTCAAGCAACTCATTGAAAATACATCCATAATAAATAGAATGTGTTGGTTCTGCATAATTATTGTAGTCAAACTGATTATGATTTTAATCAGTTAACTTCAAGAGCTCACTGTCCAAACATGTTTTGCACTAACACTAAACCCAAACAAATGCATGGAGGAAAGAGAAAGAAAGAGTATAAGCCCCTTTACAGCCTAATATGAAACACAGTTTTCAAGGGCAATAGCTTTTATTTTATGCAGTAGCAAAACAATTTGTCTGACTCGAAAGGAGTTGGAGAGATGTCCAGAGTTGACACCATTCTAAGATGTAGCCTGACTGATAGACAATTCAACTTTCCAAGTCCCCTCCTTGCCTTATCTTCAGCCAAGCCACAGAAGAACTAGATAACGCTTACTCTATGTCTGTAGCCACACCTGTCCACTGAAAAGTTTTGATTACCTTAAAAAAAATCCCGATAGGCTGAAAGGTAGGCTACTCACGATAGTGTTTTTAAGGCCAAAGTCTGTAGACCCGACTCAATGAAGCATGGCATACTTTTACAGCATAACTATCTCTTGAGACAGATGTTTTTATGGGTAATAAAGATAATCATAAGACGTGATGAAAACACGCATCGTGGCCCAGAACGTGACTGTGGTTGATGCGCAGGTCGCATCCCTCGTGGTGGCGTCACGTGGACTAAAGCGGGATGTCCGAGGTGATGCGGCTGACCCGACATCGTTACCAAACATAAACAAAATGAAAAAATTGAGTTTCATAATCATAACACAAGGGATGATTAATGGATGGGTGGATGGACAGAGAGAGGCCTGTAGCTTGGCATACTCTAACATTATGACCAGGGTTTTTTTCTTGTCAGAGTGACCTTTCCATGCAATAGTCCTTCAACCTTAGATATTATTAATAACTGCCAAAGTATTTCAGAATTAACTCCACTGTTACACACATGTTAGCCTGGCTTGCAGGGCGGACACTCCTTAAAGGGCATATACTGTACTGGGAAAGCAAAAAATGATCTACATTTGAAGTAATGAGTGATTAAATCACAAATTCTCAAAATGTACGGGCCGAACATTTTGAGGATTTAATCATTAATCATTAATTACTCCATATGTGGATCATTTGAGGGCAAATAACTTTCAGAAAGCTCCTAAAATGGACAATACATGAATTTAAGACCATTGGCGAGGAGATTGTTAACAATTACATTTTGAAGGCTTTTTTGCCTTCCCAGTACAGTATATGCCCTTTAAAGAGAGTCCCTGCTATGATGCTCATATGACGTCACATTGCAGTACTATATAAAAACACATTATTAGAGTAAGCATGGTACATATATACGGTATCAGTTGGTGCAACTTACTTTGTAACAACACTAAGAAATTCTTCTTAAAAAAAAAACTTGTGCAATTATCATTTGCTTATTTGATGGAGGAGATTTCTAACCAGTCTTTGGATTTCCTTGAGAAGCATCCAGGTTTCATTGAAAGGTAACCCAATTTCCTGCAACATACATGTATGCTTACATTTTGTGCTTTGATGTTATAAGAGTTCACCACTCCCTCTCTCTCTCTCATGAGGTTAATTTGCCAACTAGTCATTGTTTGGCGGCACGGCAAAGGAGAAAGCATTTTGTATCGAATCCTCATGAAGAGACAAACAATGGTGACAACAGAAAGGGGAAAAATAACAAACAAATAGGGAAGGAGGTAAAAGAAACATGGAGACTCAAAACACACATGAAATTCCAAGTAGGGTACAGAGAGTCAGATAAGAACAATGTTTGATAACACAGTTTTAGTTTTTTTTTGTCTATATTGTCTTATTTGTCTAGTCTTAGCAAATGCTAATAAATATTTGCAAATTATAAATGAAAAAGGAGAGAAATCAGATCACTTTTTACTGAGGTGAGGGGCAATTGAGACAGGATATGAGCAATAGCATCATCTTCACTTAAAGCAAAATAGTTTAATTAATTAGGCCTGTATGTTGTATATCTAAATTGAAATCGTAACAAACCAAAACAATATCAACATTTCTTTTAAGATTTAGTTCCTTCTTTAAACAAGCCTCTCATATGTGCCTACTGTATGGTCTGTGGGTTGAATAAGCGAGAACTAACGAAGGGCGCTTACCCTTACACAGCTTTCAGGACAGGAATTGCAACGAGATAATGTTGGTCCATCATTATGAATCACAGCATGGAAGGAGCGACAGCCACCCCACATACATGTACACACTCCCAACACTTCTCACCTCAAGGATAGAGGCAGAATAGTCTGTGGATACACACCTTTGTTAGGCAGTCAATGAGTTGGTGAATCGGAATCAGTGGGTCTGATATGCAGAGACTAGCTTTTATACCATTGATGGTAACTCTGCTTTCAATGGCAACTTCGATGGAGACCTTGAATTTTATTGGCTGTCGAGCGATGTTACCATTGTAGTTACAATTGATGACAAAGTTACCATAATAAATGGTAAGTTGCAAGAGGACCCTGATATTGGGACAGGAGCAGCAAGTCAGGCTGTAGACTTACAGCCAGGGCCCGTATAAAGGTTTGCGTTCAATTGCAATTTGAAAGACAAATTCTGATTGGTTACTGGTCACCCTTTTGAACAAAAGATGCATGCAACAATGATGTTGATTGGCTATTACCATTTTGTGATTTATCGCAAACCTTTATGTTACGGGGCCCTGGTGTTTTTGAGATATATTTTGTGATGGATTTGAAAATGGTTATCCTGGCTTCGAAGGCTGTTAGATATTAATAGTCAAACTTCTACAATAAACAGGTCTGGTGGCATTAAAGACTAACCACTCTGTAGCTATTCCTCCACTTGGAGAAGAGAAGAATGGAACAGAGACTAGTTCTGTCAGTACTAGACCCTCTCATACATTTTGGAATCGAAATATGTCAAAAAGCTTTGAACACAGGCTACTAATATGGTGATACTGATCTCATGTATTTAATCTCTTAATTGCGCACTGACAATGACATCGATTTGAACATTGCACCTGTTGGCTAAAATCATTAAAAACAAATAGCAGTGCATCCCAAATAATGAGTAAATTACAGCTATGTGGTCATATCCACATACATGTAACAGTATGAAAGGTGGGTTTAAAAATATTTAAATCTATCCAAATACATCTAAAGAATCTCTTCAACAAATTTAGATGTGATCTGAATGATAAAAATTGTCATTCAGGAGTTGAAGAAATTTCTGTATAAATGTATATCATTCATAATTCAAATGTTTTCATATGTTTCATACTGTACATTTCATAACTTGCATACTGTATGTTTCCTACGTGTCCGAGTGCCCATGAAAGGGAAAAATATTACACAGGCAACTGTCTGGACAAACAACAAGGAAATGGATTTACTGCTGCGCTTAATGTCATTACAAAGGAATCCACACTGTGCAAAGAAAGCATGCACGCAGAGAGGGATATATGAATACTGGACAGAGAATAAAAAGAGTGAGCGATTACAAACACACCCCTGGCTGGCGTAAAAATGATGAGCACGGCCTCACATTTTGTTGTGTTAGTTAATGCTAACGTATAGAGGTCAGTTTTAGTAGCCTTCCTACCAGGCTTTCGTTTAAAGGTAAATGCAGCGCATCTCTCTTCTTTTATTTCTTTTTATTGCGATATGGTGAAGAGGGTCTTTCCCATTTCGCAGTACAGAGACTGACTTACATGTAAGTGGGATGTTGGGCCATCATGAAAATCTTACTAAGCCTTCATGTACTTAGTTACTAAAGTGCATTGAAATGCATGCATTGTAGTAACCTACTAGGCTAGTAAGCTTTCATGAATATCACCCCTGGTCGCTGGATACAAGAACGTATCATGCACACACATGTGCACCATCTCCACTCCCTTGGGAGTATTCCTTGCCCACTGCACGATATGCAGATCAAACATCTCAGATTCTGTAAATACAAAGGTAAATAACAATGGGCTATAGGGATTGTGTAGTTCTTGTGGATCATTCTCAGAGTTACACCATTGTGTAAATATAGGAAATACATCTTTATCTCTCACACACTCCAATGATCTCCTTCAAGTTTCAACGCTGGTTCATTTGCAGATAACATGATTGTAAGCCATAAGCTGGGAGCATCGGTATAACTGCCATGAGAGTACATGATGTTCAAATGTAATTTGCATAAACAAACGCTAATCAGTCAGTCAGTTGTTGAGTCTGAATTAATGGGGTCTGAAACTGACAAGTCTACACATTTTTGTACAGACACACAAGTGGCAAGCCAAGGCCTTAGTCTAATCTTACAGACTCACATTTTGAGAAACTAGCTTGATTGAGACTATGCATGCACACCAGTTCAGGTTTTTTGGGGAGAGGGCAGTCATGGGTCTTAGAATGAGACTATATGGTCAGCTGTGCACTGGACAGTGGCATTGGTCAGTCTGACCGTTGGGCAGCTCACACACAGTGCACACAGCAGGTCTGTGAAGCAACAAGCATCCTCCAAACCGTGGAGCACGATGGATGTATTCTTGATTTCAAGTGGATGTTCGGCCGCTGTCTATTAGCTGGTTTTACACACGCCTGGTTGACCATCCAATCATAGTTGTGCAACAGAACATTAAAGTTTGTGAAAGACATGACGATTTCATTCTCATCATTTGAAGATCTACACAAGTGTGACACATAACGGATCTATTATCTATTTAATTACTGTGGGTGTTTTGTTATCCTGTTTTTCCTCTATTTTTCACATCATCACTGGTTGTTTACCTCGTGATAGCGCTGCAAGCTTTGGAGGTTTATTAACAAGTAAGTAAAGTACAGGATATATTGTTCATTTTTAAGTTGATGTTCTTTTTTTTTTCTCTTGCAATTTCAACATTATTGGTTGATTTTTTCTTGATCATGCACGCTTTTGAAATCTTGTAAATAAAAAATCTAGTATCTAGCAAAATTTTCCTGTTAATGTCTTACGAACTGAAGACAATAATTTTAAAGTTTTTCATCTTATTTGCTACAAATTGCTCCTCGCAATAAGCCATTTCGTAACTGCAATTGCATATGAGCAGATTATTGCTTTTAGTAAATGACCTCAGGTCAATTTCCAAACTCAGAGTAAAATGGGAATTCATTAGAAAGTCAACCACATTTCAATCTATTATCATGCAAATATGGCAACAGCTATTCAGCTTTGAGAAGGTAGTGAAAGAACATTCCACCATGTGCATCTGCTTCTATTGTTGTTCTGGGCACACTGTAAAATGTCTTTACATCCATCATCCAACACAACTTCATGAAAAACAATCCCAGTGAGCAGTCTAGTAGTATTTATTCAGTGCATTGTCCGACCATGGTGTAATTACGAAATGGTCTGATAAGACAGAGTGGGAAAAGTTGTATTTTCTATGATAGAAATATACGACCATTTTTGTTAAAGTTTACAACATCATTATTATAAGCAAGGTAATTTCTTACCTGTATGATGTTTCTCAATTTGCAATGTATACAGTACCATTTTTAATGCATTGCTCCTTTTTTGTGCTTCTTTATATTTCCTTGGTAAGGAAGGTAAAATACTTGCTAAATTGGTTATTTGCTAATTTAAAATGTCCACAGTCCATTATTTCATATAATGGTTGTGACATGAAATGTTTTTGTAAAAGCTCTTGTTGCTGGTGGTTTTGTTTCAAGGTGGAGTGACGTCTGTTTGTCAATGGTACATTAAAAGAGATTAGATCTGCTCGAAATACAATGTACCAGTATGTGATTTTGTCTCGCTTACCTGAAAACTGTGAAAACTCTGAGACGGAGAAGCAATTCTTTCAAAATAATGCTATTAAAGGATTACAGCTCATTCCTGAACCGAATAAATGGCCAGCTAATCCTTGAAGAATAACACCTCGCGGAGAAAAAAGGATGTAGGAAAAACACACACACACACAAACACACACACAGAACACCATGATGATGTTTCTTAGCATGAATGTTTGGGTGGTAAACACATGTTAGTCATAAATTGTTGTGAGAAGGGTGCCTGGGAATTGACATGAGTGATATATATGGATCAAACAATTGGCAATGATACATCTTATTACTTTAATTGTGGAATGGCGGGGAGGAATAGAATGTAACCTCTGTGATAGATTATGGGATATATATTTATCCCAACATATTTCAAGATATCATATATTTAGAAATGTATATCACCTAACTGCATATTTATATAAGCGGGCTTTATCATCTATCTTTGTGCGTTTTCTGTCTCCATCTCTCACGCTCTTTCTTTTACCCCTCATCTATCTCTCTCTCTCTCTCTCTCTCTCTCCATTCTTGCCTTCTAATTTTCTTCAGTCTCCTCCTGTTTTCTCTATCTTTCTCTTTCACATCTTCATCTCTATCTCTCTTTCTTTGTATCCCTAATATATTATTTTTCATCCCCCTTGTGCTTTTCCAACTATTGTCTTCATTTTGAAATCCCCTGTAACTTTCCTTTTGTACTTTCACCCTTTTGTGTTCCACATTGCATTCCTTCCTATCTTATTGACTTCAATCACTTACTTTCTCCTCTATCTCACCTTTGCATTTTAGTGCTCTGATCCTACCCCTCCATCCCCCTCAGTTCCGGTATTTCCATGAAGTATTTGTGGAACACAAAGTATAAATAGCAACCAAGGCTAGCAAACATGTAATGAAACGTCTCCTAGAAATTACATGTGCCTTCTGTCCTGCCAGCTGTTTGATTACAATGTTTTATGGGTCCAATTATGCTAGTATGTGTCAGACTGACCACATAGAGTGTTCCTTATTGCGCATCCCATATAAGGGAATCAAGGAATGAGACATTGATATTCATTTATGCAAATTTTCTTGGCTTATGTGCAATGTGTTTCATGTGCAAGTCAACTACATGTACATTCCCATCGAAGGCTGTCAGTTACGACTGTTGTTTATTTAATACTTTGAGCTAATACCATGACTCTGGACGACATCATACATTTCACGTCTGTCTTAAAGATGGTGTACATCCTTTTTGCAGGGCTTTCATATGAACATATATTCTGGTATGTGCAGACTCAAACAAACATAAACAATGTGAGTTTGAACATAACAATCTTTTTTCATAAATTAGATGGAAGCAGTATGCAGGGAAATATTTTGAACTTGATTAAAATGGACGATACAAATTGCTGACTAAAACTTTCACTGTGGATTCAATAAAGCTGCACCTGACAGTGGAACTTTAAAGTAGAGCTCTTGTTTTTCATGCCTTATTTATGATCTACGATTAAATTTGATATGGTAAAAACGTGATTGATATTTTGTCCTTATGATTCATACAATGTTTGAGAATTTAGTTTTGTTTTTTAACATGGATACACTACTCCTTAATTGTCACCATGCACATTAACCAATTCACCTTTCCTACTCATGTGTGGCATACATTAGGGCAACATTTAATCAAGTTCAAATTAATGCAAAAGATACTCAAGAAGATGATATCCGTCTCCACATAATTAGCTTCATCATCCTATCAAAGATGCACTTTCCAGCCATTTACCCAGGAAATATGCATCTGTAGAGCAGACAGGAAATTAAACTTAAATACAATATAACCTTGCATGTATAATGTAATAAACTGCTTTAAAGCATAATGGGGATTTGCATAGTAATGAAGGTTTTGTGACACCATGTATACACAAATACAAAATTCTCCCAACTCCCAGTGCGATGGCCACTTAACTTGATATGATGGCTGAGCTATTGTGTGCAGTTTAACAGCAATGTGACAAGTTGTATTACCCAGTCTCTTGGGAGACTTCCACTGATAATGTATCATCTTGAAAGGTTAAGCCTTGCTTTCAGGCTGTCAAAGCATTTCTAAACCAAACAATTCAATAAACAGGTCTGGCTACAGTAGACTAATCAATCTTAATGTCTTCTCCAGGTCCCTGACTGAGAAAAGAGGAGAATGATACAGTGACTAGTCTTAGAGTACTAGACTCTATTATTTGCCAGTTTGGATCAGAAATGCCTACCCAGCCTGGAAACGAGACTAATCAAGGGTACTCCTTTTCCCTCTGACAATGTTGCTTACAACCTCCCCTCCTTCCCCGCCCCCCCCCCCCCCTCCATTCTCCCATCCCACTGACCACATGTCTTCCTAACATATCACATGAATGTGTGAATGCACTTAATACAAGGTCACAGTGACCTTACTGTGTGTACAACATACATAAGGCATCTGTGGGTAAAGGGGAGAAATTTCAATAGAGTTAAATAGATTCATTTATCTCAAGATCATAGGTACATAAATACAACACTCACAACACAGCACAACATGATTTCTAGATACCAGTAAATATTTATTTCTCTCTCGCCCTCTTTCTTTCCCTCTTCCCCTCTGCTCACCTCTGTCCCTGTCTCTCCTTTTCCCAAACATTTTGACTCAACCATCCCCATTATTTCTCCCCCTTTATCTCTCTCTCTCTCTCTCTCTCTCTCTCTCTCTCTCTCTCTCTTTCTTTCTCTCCCCCTTTCTCTCTCTCTCTCCTACAGAGCAAAAAATAAAATCCTGACAATGATTAATCAACACATGAGTCAAGGAGGGCATCTGTAGACAGCACTTTTTTTCTTTATAAAAATGCTGTATGTTGCTCTTGCAGAAGAAAGTTGAATTTACTTTGCACAGATCAGACGACATGAATGGAGTTATACAATTCTTATGAAATGATAGATGAAAAATATTTTCTGTCAAAGCATACAATTTTAAAGAGAAGAAAGTGTTTGTACTTTGAACTTCTCTAACTTTACTGCCTTCATTTTACCAGAAAATTAACCTGGAAACAGTTTATGACCAGGGTAACATGATAACTTTGGATTGTCATGTAAGGAGGTTGGAATAGGAAGAAATCAGAAATGTTTTGCAAGGTCTATAAATTTAACATTGTCCACCTGAAAATCAGAAATGTTTTGTAGGTCTATAAAAATTTAACATTGCCTACTTGAATATCAGAAATGTTATGTACAGTGTAAGGTCTATAAATTTAACATTGCCAATCTGAAAATCAGATATGTTTTGTAAGGTCTATAAAATTTAACATTGCCCACTTGAACAAGATCACGCACCACTCCACGCATCAATCAGTACGGATTTGTAGGTCAATAAAATTTAATATTACTTACCTCAACGAAAACAAGCACCATTCTGCACATGTTTTGATCAACAGCTTGCCTGCTCGGCATTATCTAACACTTCCACATGAAATAACCACACTATTTTATGCAGGTATGCATACAGTATTCTTCAGGTGTACGAGTGGTAGCATTGTACCGCTACCTGCTTATTTTGTAAATAAACTCACGTTGAACCTACCGTTATCTCAAAGTGCAATATCGTGCTATACATACATTGAGCATAGATGTGTACTTTGAGTACCTAACCAATGTGATTTCTTTAATAGCTTTCCCGCAAATTAAACCAAATACATAAAAATAGTACCTGGAAAGTGTACTCCATCCACTTCCTCGATAACACTTTTCTTGAAAGTGGGTGGAACATGAAACCCAGAATTTCTACGACGTATGAATGGATGTGGATGGTGAATATATGACATGGGTTGTTCAGTTTATATTAGACCATTCCATTGTCAGAGGGGCTTTGGGGCATCATGGTCTAGAGCCGTCTAGGACATCCACAAGGAGGGGTCAATATGTGGGCATAAGGAGGCCACAGGTAGGGCTGACAGTTTTACAGTTTTCCTTTCAGGTATCGAGGCCAAGGTACTTACATGTAGTATTCAATCACTCTTAGGTGTGTCTTTATTCTTATTGTGTAGTTTGTTCTTAAGCATGGGCATTTGTGTTCTCCGTATTCACAACAGTAGTTTAAGTTTGACTACACAAAGACTTACTTCATGGGGCACAAAAATCAATCATCTGATGCTGTCACAAAATCATTGATTTTCATCACAGAGCGGTGGGTGAATTCAATTTTTCACTGTAATTATCATGTACAAATTCAATGTACCATCATCTTCAGAGGACAATATCAATTATATTGAATCAATAATGATGTTTCAAGTTGTATTTGCCATCCAGGTTAGTCCAGCTTTAGTGCACTGCTTGTGTTAAACCTCTGTTTAGAATACGGGCCATAGTAGTCATGCGCAATGGCATGTACTTCCTTTTAACTCCTTGTACGCCAAACAAACTGCTGCTCTATGTGGCTTGCATGTATTACTTCTGCAAGAATGCCTCAATGGCGCATCAAGAGTTAAGCTTCGTGGCTTAGAATCACTTCGGCAATTTAGTATGCTCAAGATTCATCAAGACAGAACAGGCTACAAACTGTGACTTCTGAGGAACAGTGCTCTACAACAATCAGGTTATCTTCATGTATTGGCATAAGAAAGATTTATACCCATATTTTGACCATGAAAGGTAATTTTACAGGTTTTTAGTGGTTAGTGGTCGCAAGTTTTTTGAATCGCTCCAGCTCCGTCATTCACCATGCGTGGCAAAGCGAAGCCAAACGCACACTTCGCATTCCAACAAATGTAGACAATACACTCACCTTAACACCCTCACTACCCGACTCCCTACTTCCCTCTAAGAATAGTGTATATTACCAGAGCAAAAAATGCCGTAATGGTGCGTAAAGAGTTATAGACTAAGCCAAGAGCTTAAATGTAATCCTCGCCTTAAGTAAAGTCAGGATAGTGTTTACTGATGCATTCAACTGTTCTTGACAAAGGTTGTTCTAGTGTCATTATGCCTAGACTTACGAGGCCATGTAAATCTGTTAAATACATACTAACTAGTGATTATATATAGCAAGTGCCTCAGTGGTATTCTATCAGAATGAACTGGGCCCCAGCTAACATAAAGGTTTGTGATCAATTGCAAATTTGAAAGAAGAATTCTGATTGGTTACTGGTCAGTCTTTTGAACAAAAAGTGCATGCAACAATGATGTTGATTGGCCATTGCCATTTTGTGATTGATCTCAAGCCTGTATGTTACAGGGTCCTGGTGGCTTACCAAATTCATTGAAGTTGCATGTGTACTGTAAAATATGTCTGAAAACATAACAATACCCACAAGTTACTACATGTTTATACGCCATATTTCATATTAGACTTGACACACTATTTTGCATGAGGCTTAATTCCCAGTTGTTTGAATAGAGATTGCATAGCATCAGGTGAATATCTTGGAGGGTTGTCATTTCCAAAATCGCAGTTTGTCCAAGAAAATTTTGAAAACGCTTTCTGAAAATCATATCTGTTCATGTTGATATTTCAATGGAGGGCATACCACTATCACCAAAACATCTATAAGGAGATTACTCCACAATATTATATCAGTTCATATCACAACTTTTCTTCATTCACTGGATCTGTAATAACTAATTAACCAGGTATGAGAATAATGATTCCTACAAATATCATTAATGATATTTGCTTAATAGCTCTTTATGTTCCTATCTCACATTTCTGTACCAGTAATACATTCTGGACAAAGCAGCATTTTGTCTGGCGGGTACATGCAAATTTCCCCACAATTTCTTCAAATATCTCTGATAATCCTACCATTATTGCCCAATCACACAATATATTTATCTGCCGACATTTTACCCATCTGAGAGATAAAACATTTGGTTCATTTGAGCTCAGTGGCTCCAAGGGAACAACAAACCTGTGATGGACATCATTAATCCTGGTGGGGGATTGAGGGTGGGACAAATCGGATTGGGATCACAATCATAGACACCAGACAACAAATATCCACACCTATTATCCCCTTTCTCTCCTCGTTTGTCAGGGAATTTGTCTGAAATGAATACCGAAACCCTATAGTGAAGTCTCCATTACTCCACTTTTTCACATACTATCAAACCTCCCCCTTTCCCCCCTCCCATACAAACAAAATGCAGCCCTATGGGTTTTTGTGTTTGTTTAGCTAATGCAAACATTCACCGCTGCTCCAGAAAGACATTTACATCCAGCTCTTTGTTCATAAATACGGCCAAAGTATCCTTTAAGTCTTTCACTACTATGGTATCAAAGGTGGCAATTATTCGGGCATTAGTGTCATCACTTTAGAACAGGCCTTTAAGCCTGTGGTGATGAGGGGGGGTTACCAGGGCGAACATGACGCCTCTTCCCAGCGACACCCTCATGCTTCATTGTCATCTTGACATGATTCAAGGAAAACTCGCTTAGTAGCGTCGCGACCATGATGCGTGTGAATCTACTATCATGGGTTCGAAAGGTGAAAACAAGAAATGATCGGATGTTGGCTAGTGACCCCACTATGTTCAATAAAGGCATGCATGTGTGTGGGTGTGTGTTTGAGTCAGAAGAGACCCACTGTGAGTCTTAAGGCCACTACAGATGAGGAGATATTACCTCGATTCTGCAATCGTAAGGATCTACAACTATGATATTTATCCTTAGTGGCATTGCGGGAGCTAAATCGTCCTGAACCTTCATCTGGTTTCTTCACTTTTACAAACCCATTTGTAGTTGCCAGATTAAGATTAACAATCAATCATTGTGGAATACAAAATTATTCATCTATTTGTGTATTTTACATGGATTATTTCAATCTAAACCTTCTCTCTTTCTCCCTCTCTTTGTTATTCCTCTTCTCAGAAGTTATAAACCACGCCACCAACCGGGCAAATGCTTGACATTCTGGTGAACGTTGGATCCGACACGGGGGCAACCAACCTCCCTACCATGGGGGCGCAACATTACCCCCCTACTAGCCCCTCCCTCGCCTCCATCCCCACCGAAGTCCTCTCCCTCCCATCCTCTACTCAAAACCTAACCCTGTATGAAGCAGAAGTGGGTGGAGGAGGAGGAGTCGGCGTTGGCGACAGCAACCAGGGAGCCAATCAGAGCTGGGCAGTACTGCTGTTGGTGCCAATCATCCTGTGTTCGGTCGTGGGCAACCTGCTAGTCTGTCTAGCGATCTCCAAGGACCAGAAGCTGCAGAGTCTGACGAACCTCTTTATCTTCTCCATGGCAATTGCGGACCTCATGGTGGCGCTGCTTGTCATGCCCTTCGGCCTCGCCAAGGACCTTCTCGGTAAGAACCACAAACAATCTGTCACCCTATTTTGAATATCTCCTCGCATCAGGTTTCTAACTAGAAAAGTCTTTCCTATTGTCTGTAACTTCTCTTTGGTGAGCACCACAAACAATATCTTGGCCTATATTGAATATTGCCTCGCATCAGCTTTTCTATTATCTCATATTGTCTTCCATTTTGCCTGTGAGTTACTTGATCAATATGTTTTCATACTTTCCAAATATGCTATTCGAACAGGCCAAGGACTAGACTCATGAAAAACTGATTTATAAACTGTTGTTTATCACATACCATGATAAAACTTTCCGGTATTTGCTAAAGTGTTCTCTCTCCCCTGTGTTGTGTGTGGCAGGTTACTGGCCGATGGACCATATCGCCTGCAACATCTGGACGACCCTGGACGTCTTCTGTTGCACCTCCTCCATCCTCCACATGTGCACGGTCAGCATTGACCGCTATGTGGCCATCTGCGACCCGCTGCGTCACAAGCGCCAGCCACGCACCCGCTGCGGCATCATTCTCAAGATCTGCGTCGTCTGGTTGGCGGCGGCTGCCCTCTCCAGCCCGCTCTGCATCATCGGGTTCCTGCAGCCTGGCACTGTGATCAACGATCGCTCGTGCGCCGTCAATAATGTGCCCTTCATGATCTATGGTTCCGTGGTGGCGTTCTTCATCCCGTTATGCATCGTAGTCGTCACCTACAGCCTCACTACGTACGCCCTCTATAAGAAGTCAAAGTTGTACGATAACGGCAACAACGACGATGTGAAGTCCAATCTGCAGAAGACCGACATGCAGAGGACCTACCCACGGTTCGTTATCCACATGGTGAAGCGCAACGACTTTGAGCAGGTGTCGATCAAAGAAGCGCAGAGTGATTCATCCAGCAATGAGAGCCTGGCTATCAAGAAGGAATTACCGGGGCATTTCTCCCGCCTCTCGCTCTCATCGGACTGTGGCGACGACAGCCTGAAGCGGAACGCACAGCACATACAGCTGAGGCGTATGACATCGCACAGCGGCCACTGTGGTATGAAGCGCTTCAACAGCGAGCAACGGGCCAGCAAGGTGCTCGGACTCGTCTTTACCGCGTTTGTTGTGGGCTGGACGCCGTTTTTCGTGGCAAATATGACCGACGCCCTCTGTTCCGACTGCAAAATCACCGGCACGGTCTTCACAACCTGCACGTGGATCGGCTGGGCCTCTAGTATGGTGAACCCCTTCATCTACACCGCTTTCAACATCCGCTTCAGACGGGCCTTCCTCAAGTATCTGACCTGCAAGCTTTACTACGTCCCGCTCGTCAGAGTTCCCACTAACCCTACCGGCCAGGTCGGCCCCACGACACGGGACGTAGACAGAGGCGGGTCCTTACGACAAAAAATGCTCAGCTTCGACGCCGACACCATAAACCGTAATCATGGCAAAGCCCTGTGGACGCTCACAGAGGTTTCGAAATAGACAATCAATACTACTCGCAGAGATGCTCAGTTGCGATATAGACGCTATAAAGCGCAACAGTCAATTGCTGTGGACGCTACTCAAAGTTCTCAACAGAACATCTTTATTACTGGCAGACCCCACCAAAAGGCCAAAATGAGACAATTATTTGCAGGGAAGCATTTGTGTGACCAAGAAACGTTTATTCTGTACCAAGTTTCGACTTTATATGTGTACTTGTGCTATATTAATATATAAACATATGTTCAGTACTCAAAGTACTTCTTGTGCAAACAAGCCAGTCAGATTGCTATCAGTACATAGCAATGTTGAATGGTGACAAGAGTGGACATTCAACTTTCTGCTACAGTATATTTAAACAAATGGTTACCTGGCAAGAAGCTAGGTTCTAGTGTTGAACATTAAAAAGGCTGTTTGGCTTATTCCAACAATCAAAGATATAAACCTTGGATGAAAATCAAGCCACAGTACATGTACAGGGAAAGTGCTATATATACATAAATGATTGCTATTATTATTTATTCTGTGCACGTTATCGAACTCGTTATCGAGAGCGTCACAAACTCATTTGCGACAAAACACGGAAGTCACCACCTTTTCCTGATTCAGATTGGCTATGTCAAGTTATTTCTTCAGGGTCAGATGTTGTATATTGCAGGAGTGACAATTTCAGGTTTTAAAGATTTCACTTTCTCCATAAAGGTTGCCAATTTGAGTATTTTCAATATCATACAATCACAGATTGACCTATCAAAAAAAAAATCACAATTGATCGTACTATTGAATACTGACAATCGTGGACATGTCCAACATAGATTGAAGAGTATATTAGTTTTTTTAAGTGTATTGTGTGGAAGATTTTGTGCTGAAATAGGATCATCATCATCATCTGTGATCGTGTCTGATGGTAAAGCTCTGTGAATCATGAATCAAAATACTGATAAACATGCACTATGACACTTCTCATCACACAGTCATAATACATATGCTGAAAAAGATTAGAATACAGTGAAATATTCAAATACCAAATTGACACTTCAGTGGGGAAATGATTGTGTGACGATGTAGAATGTTGGACTAATCCATTGACAACGAAACGGTAGGGAGTGTAAAATGGTTCTCAGGAACTAAATTCTCTCCGACCTTTGATTATTAAGAAGACTTCTGTCTAACTTACATTCATATCTATGTGCCTGCTCATCAGGGAATGTGATGTAGACAACAATGTTTGTTTCATCTTATGTCATCAGTTGTAACTACTGCAAGTATTCATGCAATACTTGCCTCAAGCAGCACTTTCACATATTTCATTTTGACGTTTTGTTTCTCTGAGTGTTCTTCTTTTATTCAATTGAAATTATCATCAGGGTCTTGTTTTCCTTTAAAGGATTATATACTGTACTGGAAAGACAAAAAAGCCTTCAAAAGGTGATCGTGAGCAATCTACTTGCCAATGGTCTTAAATTCATGTATTGTCCATTTTGATTTAATCACTGATTATTCCACATTACTAGTATGTATTGAGGTTAAATAACTTTCAGCAAGTTTCTAAAATGGACAATACATGAATTTAAGACCATTGGCAAGAAGATTGCTCACGATCACCTTTTGAAGACATTTTTGTCTTCCCAATACAGTACATGCCCTTTAAAGTTACTTGTATAATTGCATAATATGCATGCATATGAACATTTGTGATAGGCTGTTACATGAGATTGATTATTGATATCATATGTCTTGTATTCATGAACAAGGAATAAAATGTGTTGCGATCTATTGTAAAGCAATGGTTTGTTCACTTTCCTGATCAAAATGGTCATGTGTCAATTAGGAAGGGTCACTAGAAAAATCTACGAAACACTTTGTTTCAAGAACAAGAATCAATAGTATATTAGTGGCACAATCCTTACAAATTTCTCCAGCTTCTTTATGATGTAGTCTTTCACAAGATATTTCTACTTCTTCTCTTCACTTCTCCATTTTTCTTATTTGTACTATCAAAACATCACAAAAGACATCAAACACACACATGCATACACACACAAACACAAAAGGAGAGCAAATGATGCCACAATCCAGACATCAACAAAAGTTCAAACATCTCAAAAACACTATTTAACCCCTTACAAAGCAGAGAACTTGCTTCATCTCTTTCTCCTTCATTTCTTACATCCTCTTCTGTTCCTCTATATTCCCTGTTTTTCCCATCTGCCACCTACCTAAAGAGCAGGAATCCGAGCGATGTGACGGCAGCCCTGCGGACATCGTCGTCGACATCGCTGACCGCAAAGTGGAGCAGCTTACGGATGGCCTTGTTGTTCCCTGTGCCGCAGTAGGCCAGGGCGACGGTATACATGCCTGATCGACGAAGGATCGGATCCTTGTCACGACTCAGGCTCTCGATCAGAGTGTCGGCTTCCTCTAGCCGGCCGTACATGGTCTAGCGAAACGAGGAAGCATAGAAACACATGACTTGATTCAATGCTGCTATTCATAATTCTTCTCTTATGCCCTTGATCAGAGTGTCGGCTTCTAGCCAGCCGTACATGGGCTGGCAAAGGAGGTAGCAAATAAATATATTTTGACTTGATCCAATGCTTCTATTTAAACTTTTACCACCACAGACCTCTGTTTCTACTTTTTCTTAAACTAGTACATGTACTTCTTCCTTCTCCCCTCCTCTTTCTTCATTTTTTGCCTCGTCCTTCTACTTTTTTCCTTCTTTCCCTTCACCTTTTTCTGCTAATTCTGCTACCATATCTAATACTACTCCAACAACTGCTGCTACTACTACTACTTGCTCTATCACTACTACAACTACTACTCGTACTATTTTTACTTCTACTTCTTCTACTACAACTGTCTTACTTCTACTTCTATTTCTTCTACTACTTCACCAAACTTCAACTTCTGCTTCTTCAACAAAGTACTACCAGAAGCACTTCTAATAAAAACACTAATAAAAAAATCAGACTATTCATTAAAAAAAAAATAGAATGCATGTGGGTAGCACAAGATCAAACTCATTGTAAAGAACAAAAGTAACTACATACATGAATGGAGCAATGAATCAATGACAGAGTGAATAAGGCAAGGAACAAATTCAGAAATTCAATGGTGAAATATCAAAATGATATCAAGAAACTTACCAATGCAATGCCCAGACAGAGTCCTCTCAGAATCTTCTCATGCTGTGTGTCTTGTGCATACTGCAAAATAACAGTTTTTACAAATTGGGCAGATTATTTGATTACAATCAGTATAATCACGAAACAATAAACAAACCCATAACAGTTGGCAAATATTTAACAGGTACTGTACATGTCATTTTGGTTGTGCATTATTTAGGATAAAATAAAGTCTTAATAATTGTTATTGTTCAAAATTAAGTCAGTTATTCCTATCCTTAATTATGAAACAAATCCAAAGCACATGCATTGCACTTCCAACACTTTTTGATGCACCATGTGTCAAATTCTCTAATTGTTTCTAAATTACATGTATATATATCTATTTTTGAAACATTTATGAGAAAGCTTAATATCTTGACACTTAATTCTGTAAATGTTTACCAAAATGTTTATTTGTGTTCAATGCTTTGTAGGTGAAATCATAACCAAAGCTTAAATGTGACCTGTCACCACAAAACGACCAATAAGTCGGATTTTTTTTTTTTTTTTTTTTTTTATGCAGCTTTGAAGCCTATACTCTAAGCTTTAAAATAGTATTTAACTCAACTTGTATGGACCAAGTTAACCCTTTCAAATTACAGATAGAATGTGAAGGTGTCAGACGCACTAATCATTTGGATAACAGAGATTACAGGCTCTAAAGGGGTTCATTCAAGAGTGCTGAACCGTGCGCCATTGTCCTTGGCACAAAAAGGTGCAATTAAAACCCCAAAGCAACCACTATGAAGGAACAATGGGTTTGAGCTGAAACTTGGCCCAATTTTTAACAAGGTATCAATCGTCACTACTACAAAGTTTCAATGTCTAACACTAAATATTCTTTAAGTTATGCTCAGTTGTTTGAGAGCTTGATTATGATAAGGACAATCTCAGCAAAGTGACATTTTTTTTTCAATGTTCGCAAAAAGTTATCATTTTAAAACCAAGAAAAAACATATTTCTATTTATCATTTTAATCTCAAATTTTGACAGATGGAAGATCAAGAGTTGTACTTTCAGAAAATACCAAAAACCCAAAATCGACTTTTCCATCCCAACCAAGCTATTTTTAGGGTTGCAGCTGTTTCCGTGGAAACTCCCAGTGCGACTTATTGGTCGTTTTGTGGTGACAGGTCACAAATGAAAACATTTAAGACATTTCTTTTTTCAAGCCATGGGTATCAGGGATTTTGTTACACTTCTAATGACATTAACAATGAAAATAATGCAGCCAGCAAAATTGGTAATTTCATTTATGCTGTGTGACAGCTTTAAAAGATCATTGTAGGCCCGGAGTAGGCTGGGAAGGGGTGCGGGGAGGAGAGAGTGATGGGGTGCGGGGAGGAGGGAGTGATGGGGTGTGGGGAGGAAGGAGGGATGGGGTGCGGGGAGGGGGGAGGGATGGGTGTGGGAAGGTGGGGAAGATGGGGAGCGGGGAGGAGGGGGGATGGGGTGCGGGGAGGAGGGAGGGATTGGGTGCAGGGAGGAGGGAGGGATGGGGTGTGGGGAGGAGGGAAGGATTGGGTGCAGGGAGGAGGGAGGGATGGGGTGCGGGGAGGAGGGGGGGATGGGGTGCGGGGAGGGAGGGATGGGGTGCGGGGAGGAGGGAGGGATGGGGTGCGGGGAGGAGGGAGGGATTGAGTGCAGGGAGGAGGGAGGGATGGGGTGCGGGGAGGAGGGGGGGATGGGGTGCGGGGAGGTGGGGAAGATGGGGAGCGGGGAGGTGGGGAAGATGGGGAGCGGGGAGGAGGGAGGGATGGGGTGTGGGGAGGAAGGGATGGGGAGCGGGGAGGAGGGAGGGATGGGGTGCGGGGAGGAGGGGGGATGGGGTGTGGGGAGGAGGGAGGGATTGGGTGCAGGGAGGAGGGAGGGATGGGGTGCGGGGAGGAGGGGGGATGGGGTGCGGGGAGGTGGGGAAGATTGGGAGCGGGGAGGAGGGAGGGATGGGGTGCGGGGAGGTGGGGAAAATGGGGAGCGGGGAGGAGGGAGGGATGGGGTGCAGGGGGAGGAAGGAGGGATGGGGTGTGGGGAGGAGAGAGGGATGGGGTACGTGGAGAAGGGAGGGATGGGGTGCGGGGAGGTGGGGAAGATGGGGAGTGGGGAGGAGGGAGGATTGGGGTAGGAGAGAGGGATGGGGTGCAGGGGGAGGAGGGAGGGATGGGGTGTGGGGAGGAGGGAGGGATGGGGTGCGGGGAGGGGGGAGGGATGGGGTGCAGGGGGAGGAGCGAGGGATGGGGTGTGGGGAGGGAGGGATGGGGTGTGGGGAGGAGTAATGGGGTGCGGGGAGGAGGGAGGGATGGGGTGTGGGGAGGAAGGAGGGATGGGGTGTGGGGAGGAGGGAGGGATGGGGTGCGGGGAGGAGGGAGGGATGGGGTGCGGGGAGGAGAGAGGGATGGGGTGTGGGGAGGAGGGAGGGATGGGGTGCAGGGGAGGAGGGAGGGATGGGGTGTGGGGAGGAAGGAGGGAAGGGGTGCAGGGGGAGGAGGGAGGGAAGGGGTGCAGGGGGAGGAGGGAGGGAAGGGGTGCGGGGAGGAGGGAGGGATGGGGTGTGGGGAGGAGGGAGGGATGGGGTGCGGGGAGGAGGGAGGGATGGGGTGCAGGGGAGGAGGGAGGGATGGGGTGTGGGGAGGAAGGAGGGAAGGGGTGCAGGGGGAGGAAGGAGGGATGGGGTGCGGGGAGGAGGGAGGGATGGGGTGCGGGGAGGAAGGAGGGATGGGCAGTGGGGAGGAGGGAGGGAAGGGGTGCATGGGGAGGAGGGAGGGAAGGGGTGCGGGGAGGAGGGAGGGATGGGGTGCAGGGGGAGGAGGGAGGGACGGGGTGCAGGGAGGAGAGAGGGATGGGGTGCGGGGGGAGGAAGGAGGGATGGGTTGCATGGGGAGGAGGGAGGGAAGGGGTGCGGTTAGGAGGGAGGGATGGGGTGCGGGGAGGAAGGAGGGATGGGCAGTGGGGAGGAGGGAGGGAAGGGGTGCATGGGGAGGAGGGAGGGATGGGGTGCGGGGAGGAGGGAGGGATGGGGTGCAGGGGGAGGAGGGAGGGATGGGGTGTGGGGAGGAGGGAGGGATGGGGTGCGGGGAGGAGGGGGGGATGGGGTGCAGGGGGAGGAGGGAGGGATGGGGTGCGGGGAGGAGGGAGGGATGGGGTGCCGGGAGGAGGGAGGGATGGGGTGTCGAGAGGAGGGAGGGATGGGGTGCGGGGATGGAGGGAGGGATGGGGTGCAGGGGGAGGAGGGAGGGATGGGGTGCGGGGAGGAGGGAGGGATGGGGTGCCGGGAGGAGGGAGGGATGGGGTGTCGAGAGGAGGGAGGGATGGGGTGCGGGGAGGAAGGAGGGAAGGGGTGCAGGGGGAGGAGGGAAGGATGGGGTGCGGGGGGAGGAAGGAGGGATGGGGTGCAGGGGGAGGAGGGAGGGATGGGGTGTGGGGAGGAAGGAGGGAAGGGGTGCGGGCAGGAGGGAGGGATGGGGTGTGGGGAGGAGGGAGGGATGGAGTGCAGGGAGGAGGGAGGGATGGGTGTGGGGAGGAGGGAGGGATGGGGTGTGGGGAGGAGGGAGGGATGGGGTGCGGGGAGGAGGGAGGAAGGGGGCTTGATACTTACGCTGACCATGTCCTTAATGGCTTGGGCTGACTTTGTACCAACCATGACCAAACCCATGGCAAGACCAGCCGCTTCACCTACACAAGGCACGGCAAAAGGAGAAAAGGGAAGGGGGTATACACTCAATGTCAACTTCATAATAGTACATATAGAAATTTTGTAATTTTTTTATTTTTTCAAATTGATGTGTTGAATTTGAGACAAAGATGGGTATGATAAGATTAAATGAGCTAAAGCATGGTTTTATTCCACTGGTTTTGGGAAATAATTCATGTCCATTCCACTTGTCGTGTTTTTATCAATGGAAATTAAAATAAGATGACATTTAATCACTTAATTCTTTATGCGCCACTCTTTCCACACATGTAACACAAACATATTAACATGATGACAGCATTTGATCAGGGCCATGATGGGTAATAGGTAATTCAGGGGAGTGTTTCACCAAACAGCTACGAACGAATTTACACATGAACGGTGACCTGCTCTTGTGTTAAATCAGATTCTCAATGATTTTGATTCCCACCAGCTTAAGTTAAAACCTAATCTTTGTAAATGAATCATCTGTCTGTCAATAAGCATCTGAATACAAAGTTTATGATTTGTCAAATTTGATTATGATTGTTGGAAATTAACTCCAACTATGTAAAAAACAGGAAAAAAATGGGGGTACCTCATTTGGCACAAGAACAGGTCACTAGTGGTGTGTAAATCTTGGTGAAACAACAAAGAGGATACAACTTGGGATTACCTGTGACAGCGTCATCCTCATAGAGGTTGAACTTAAGCTGCTCGTACACATCCTGTCTGGCCGTGCCCATGGCTGCTAGACCCAGACCCAGGCACCCTCCATGTCTCACCATCTGAGAAGGGCAGGGGGAGAGAAACGGGGCTCGACGTCAATGATTCTGAACATACATAACTGAGGTGTGGTTTCTGAATCATAAAAGGAATGCTGACTATATGGCACACATGAGATGAGAAGGAGAGAGAGAGATGCGAGTGAAGGTGTAGAAGAAAGTGAAAGTGAAGAAGCAAAGAGAATGAGGAAGAGAAGGAGAGACAGACAAAGGAGAAAGAGAAGTAGGCAAAAATTGAGATGGAGATGGTTACTGAATTACCATGAATGCTGACTATATGGCATACACAAGACGAGAAGGAGAGAGAGACGCGAGTGAAGGTGTAGAAGAAAAGTGAAGAAGCAAAGAGAATGAGGAAGAGGAGGGGAACGAGAAGGAGAGAGAGACAAAGGAGAAAGAGAAGTAGGCAAAAATTGAGATGGAGATGGTTTGTGAATCGCCATGAATGCTGACTGTATAGCATACATGAGACGAGAAGGAGAGAGAGACGCAAGTGAAGGTGTAGAAGAAAAGTAAAGAAGAGAATGAGGAAGAGGAGGGGAACGAGAAGGAGAGAGAGAGACAAAGGAGAAAGAGCAGTAGGCAAAAATTGAGATGGAGATGGTTTCAGAATCACCATGAATGCTGACTATATGGCATACATGATAGGAGGAGAAGTAAGCAAAGAGAATGAGAAAGAGGAAGGTAACGTGGAGAGAAAGAAAAAGGAGAAAAAGAAAGAGAGATGGAGACAGGGACAGAGAAGGAGAAGGGACAAAGAAGGAGGACAACGATTTGGAGAACAGGATAAACAAGAAGGAAGTAGAGAAGGAGAAAATGGGAAAAGAAAAAAAGAAGAATCCTCTGCAGTCAACCTCACCTCCGAAGTGGCCTCTTTAAGCTGGCCAAGGAGGTACTCCATGATGCCGCCCCCATGGTTAGCATGAATCAGGCCCAGAGCAAAGAGCCCCCCTCCGTCCTGGTAGGAGCTGCCCCCTCCGGCCGAGTCCCGGGGGAGGTAGGTGGACATCAGCCCCAGGGCTTCCTTCTCATGGCCCCGGTGGATCACTCCCAGGCTGGCTGTGGCCGTGAACTTGGCCCAGTTGGTGGCCCTTGCTAGCCACTCAAGGTTGTCCCTGCGGTTGGCGATCATACAGTGACAAATGTACATTACTATCTCATATGGCACTCTTTTCGTCTCTCCTGTGCACTTCTTAAAGGGCTAATTCATCCTGAAGTTAAACTGATCTCAATGAAAGCAGAAACAGTGAAGGTTTGATGATTTGAGCAACTTGCACATGACATCACATTTTTAAAAAGATTTTAAAAGATCATAACTTTCTTATCCTTTGACAGATTTTCATCAAAACATCACTAATTTGTTTCTGCTTTAACTAAAATCAACTTAATTTTAGGGTGAACTATCCCTTAACTTCGGTACTTAAAGACAGGGTAGCCCATTTGCAAAAGATATGAAACTTATCAGGAATCAGCATTATACCTAACTATAACTTGTATGAATTTTCAGTCATAGCTTCACAAACCTTCTCAAGAAAAGTGAAAAACTCTACCTTTTCACCTTTTAAACATAGCAGCCATGGTCTACATTCATATAACATATTTAACATTCACTCAGCAGTGCACCGCTTGTCTCAACCCATCACCTACTCAACATCTAGCAATCATTATAATTCTGCTCAAAGTGAGTTTCCAGGTCTATAATTGGGAGAGAAGTTCTTATGCAAGATTTTCCTCCACTTTCCGTGGTTTTACAAAATTAATTTTTTTGACCTACAAACGAGCTACCTTGTCTTTAATGATAAAACTTATAGGAATTTTGAAGTATAACCTTATGAACTTAATGAATCCTTGGTCCCGTTGCATAAAACTTACCATTAAAGGCACAGGCCACTGGGAGATACGTGCGTGATTCCGTAAGCCCCATTCAATCGTACACAAACCTTGTATGTCATGCGTGTTTGTCGGACTAGTCCAGCAATCTCCAAAAGTGTCCGAAAACGTCTGAAAGTGACGCGAAGGCTGAAGTTAGAGGCTACACGTTCGGAAAAAAATTATTCGCAGCCTGCGCTAGCACTATCACTGAATGCCTGCGTGCTGGATTGCTCAATAAGCTAGACGAAGCATCGCACCGAACATCTAGCCTAGCTAGCTAGCCTGCCGCGCGGGCCAGGGGCGAATTGCTCGCGATTACATGAATTACCAGTGGCTGGCCGCTTTAATGGTAACTCTGCAATCATTGGTAACTACCATGATAACATCGCTTGACAGCCAATGTTTCCATAGCAATTGCCATTGGGAGCAAAGTTACCATCAATGGTAAGCTTTATGCAACAGGGCCCTGGACAGAGATCCCTGGAAGAACAACCAACCTGAGAAAGGCATCGCTCGTCGTTCCACAGTGCATGAAGGAGTTGGCGATGACACATGCGTTGTGACACACAGAATTCCTCACAGATTCCTGAGATAAAAAGAAGGATGTCAAGACAACATATGAAAAAAAAGAGGTGACGGATTATGTCCCTACAATGAAAAAAAAAGTTGCAACTAAAAAAAACAAAAAAAGCCCTACTGAATAAATTGTTTTCTTCAAATGGTATGATGTATTTCTACCACAAAGCTCCAATGGAAATGAGTCCTCGTAGTGATTTGGGTTTTAACCGTGTCTAAATAAATGACTCAATCAATTAATGACCCAGAGTGTTCGTGTAATGAAATCACAATCTTTTCTACTCATTTAAACTCTCTACAAGATATAATATGCACACGTTTTCACTCGGTTTCAATTTCAAGAGACAGATTTGAGAAATGTTATACCTTGGTGTTTTTGAGGATGAGCATGTCGGTCTTGTTGCTGCGTATCAAGAACTGGAGATGCAGAGCTATCGTTAAGTTCCCGCTCAGGATCTGAGAAAGCTTGTTCAGTTGGTCTCTGTGCTCCTTCTCCTCCGGGGATAACTGTGGAATAGAAGGAAATCATTATGAGAGAGAAGGAAAGAGAGAGGGGGAGGGAGAGAGAGAGAGGGGGGAGAGAGAGAGAGAGAGAGAGAGAGAGAGAAAAAAAAAAAAGACTCAGAGAAGGAAATAGAGGGAGAGAGGGAGAGAGTGAGAGAGGGAGAGAGAGGGAGAGAGAGAGAGGGAGAGAGAAAGAAAGAGAGAAAGGGAGAGAGAGAGGTGGGAAAGGACGACAGAAAAGAGAAGTGGTGAGAGGGAGGAAGGAGAGAGAGAAGCAGAGGGAAAAGAGAGAGATTGAGAGAAAGGAGATGGAAGAGAGATAAGGAGAGAGAGAGAGAGAGACTCACAGAAGGAAAGAGGGAGTGGGAGTTGAGAGAGAGAGAGAGAAAAGGAGAGAGAGAAAGAGAGAGAGAAAGAAAAAGAGAGAGAGAGAAAGAGAGAGAAAGAGAGAGAAAGAGAGAAAGAGAGAAAGAGAGAGAAAGAGAGAGAGAGAGAGAGAGAGAGAGAGAGGGTGTGAGAGGAAGAGTATTTGGGGGGGGGAGAGATAGAGAGATAGAGGAAGGAAGGAAGGAAAGAGATAGGGGATTAGACTTGCGATTGATTCAGATCAATCGTAACTCTTTATTAGAGACAGGCCTCTGATTCAATCAGAATGCGCACACTGAATTGAAATTGAAAGGAATTGTACAATCTTAGCCCTAATTGTCACAAGATACAGGAACGCTTCACGTACACAAGTATTTCCATTCCATGGTGAGTATTTTCTTGCCCTGAGTCAAGGTCAATCACGTAATCATCCACCTTCTACCAGGTACCCATTTATACTCCTCTGAAAGGTCTCCTGTCCCTTTTGCAGACCTAATTCTGAAAGTTCCCTGACTTTGTCATCATTTGAGAGAGAGTGGCTATATAACATTTCCCTGGAATCGACAAAGCGTAATTTTGGGGTTTGAGGAAATAATCTTTGATAATTGATCGAGCTTTCTTTTTTCATACAACGAAAACAGTCAAATCTCAGTGAAAAATAGTTTGATTTTCATTTATTCTACAGGTGTTATAGTACCTCTGACCTTAAAATTTCACAGTTGGTATCCAAAAGATACATGCCAAATTATGTGCAAACTTTCATGAAATTTCTAGATGTTTGTAAAAGGGACGGGCCACCTTTAATGAGAGAGCAGCAATATGACGCAAGTTCCATGAATGGGTTTAAACTTGGAGCCTTTAAGATCTGCCATCACGGTTCTCAACCACTAAACCACCACGACTTGACACTGATCCTACCTGTTCTTCTGGTGCTGGTGCTTGACTTGCTAAGGCTTCTATCTTGTCCGGCTTTTCTTCATCTGTTTCCATCGCCTCCCTGCGCAAAAACAATACAACAGTAATGAGTTTAAAGCATCTACATAGTCAGAGATGCCAACTTTTGCACCCCAAAATCATACTCATACTCCAAATACTAGTATTTTGAAGAAAAAAAAAATCTATCTTGTTTAATGTGAAAGAATCAATTTTATTTAGGAAAATTTTATTGTTGTATTCTAAAATTGATACTGTTCAATGTGAAAAAGTATGGAGTAGGAAGACCAGGTAATTACAGGGTCAAATCCCACTTGTATGTATTTCTCTGCTAATTTTCTTGTTTCTTTCTCCTTTTATAACATTTTCCTCCTTTAATCCTCATTCCCTATGTCAATGCTGCCCTTTCAACACTTCACCCCCCCCCCCACCCCCTTCTTCTTACCCTTCCTTCTTGATCTCAACCGGGGTGCTGGCTGGGGCAGGGGTGGTGTCGGTGCTCGGGGTCCCCACAGTCTTCAGCGAGGCTTGAACCCGGGACAGGAAGTGCTGGGTGGCACTCTCATACAGGTCAAATCCAATCTGACATGCCATCAGGGCTTGGTCCTATCACATAACATCAAAAGAATATTTGTTTGAAATTGTTAAATATTCAATGCCATATACCCCAAATTCAATTCAAGGCTTATTGGTAAAAGACATGTCCCAAACATTTTAAGAAATTCTTAGCTTATCAAAAACTTTGAGCAGCCATTTGTTGCCAGGGACTCTTTCACATTGAGACTTTGAGATTCAGACTCAAACTCATTTATTGATTTTCTTCCTAAAGAATTGAATAAATCATACCAACATATATCACAATATCAACAGACAAAAAGTAAAAAAAGTCAAAAAGAGTAGAAATACCATTTACGATACCAGTGCATCTCATAAGTCATAACAATGCTTCATCTGCAAATCACCATTCACCCTAGCTTAGGTTCTAAGCCGTCCATGCTAGTCACAGGCAGTTTTGTAACATAAGACAGAGCACGCGAGCGGCGGTGCGTGGGACGTCATCTGACCCCCTGACAGCCCCCCACCCGGGCGCATGTGCGATTTGCAATGACATCATCTGTACGGGCGCTGATTGGCTGCCGTCCTCAACTCGTTGAAAACGAAAAATCTCAGAATTCCCGTTCTCGATTCCTCGCGCAGACAGCGATCGATCTTGGTATCGGATTGCCATTCTCGAGCCCGTCCGTCCTCAAAACGAAAGCTCGCTAATGTCTCCAATGATGGACTTTGTTATTTACAGACTCAAGTGTGTCCGTACACTCCACAGCCTAGAATCTTGGCTACATTCAAGCCCAATGATCCTGAGCCCTGTAAAGGCAGGGAAGAGGGCTTAGCCTTCATTGCCAAACTTAGCTATTTACAGAGTCACAGTGTAGAATATAGGATACATCCCCCCACCCCCATGAATCTTGAGCTCTGCAAATACCCCACTTGTACTCCCTCACAATAAATGATTGACTTACCCCTCCCTCCTGAATGAGCTTGTCCAAGATGTCGGCCACTGCGGGTGGGTCGTCCAGGAAGATAAGGCATTGGCAGACGTTGATGAAGTCTGGTGTGGCAAGGTTCAGGTAGAGACGCACCAAGACTCGCAGGATCTACAGAGATGGGAGACGCAGGACACAGAGCAGGCGCAAATTTAATACCACCAGATATTTCAAACCAACCTGCTACATGAATCTTTAGCACACTAGGCGCACAAGTCTCTCATTGATTCCGGAGTTACTAGTACTGGTATTCAACCTATGCATGCATTGCATGCTGTGACACGTTGCGGGTCTATCAGCTTTTTGTAGCATTAAATGTCCATGATGCTTTATTCTTGGCTTTGTTGATGATTGTAATGCATAGGGTGGGTTATATTGTGGATTGTAGTGACAAGTATTTCTTGTGTGTGAAAATAACATCCCATGAATATGTTGAAGGTATACTGTGCTGCAAAAGTTTACTGGTTTTACAGGATGTATTCAGATAGAATCCACAATGGCAGCCCACAGAGCAAATTTCTTTGGCTTCTGATGAAACATTGAAACAGAAATACCTTTAAAAGGAAACCGCATCGACATAATTCCAAACTCTGCCTCCACTCACCGTGTTCCTGAAGGTCCTCTCCTGAAGCAGGGACATGACCACACGCACACTGTACTGCAGCATGCCCGCAACATCATTCTGCAAATGGGAGGATAACACACCAAGTTTAGAGGGACACAGTGCTCCTTAACATAACTAGTACAGACTTATTGACTGCTCTGAGGGGTGTGGTTACAAGTACAGGCACTAGATGGTTGCAAAACTATAAATGCTGACATGCAGCCCTAGGTTTTAATAAGTCTTGTAAACCTAATCTTTATAACTTGTTACTCGATTGGTTGACAGTCATGACATAGATTTATTCATACTAGTAAAAATCTTATTTGCAAGAATAGCGGTCAATAGTACTCTTATTAGCATGAACAGCATAAAGTTGAATGACGAATGGCACCAGTTTGTGCTAGAGTCCCTTTGGGGGTTTGCATGTTAAATCGTTTGTTAAAAAACCTACAGATTTCAGTGAACTACAGTGCCAGCTTGCAATATGATGTCACAGAACTCTTTATTTGAACTTACTGAGCTGAGGATGGCCTTCTCGAAGACGTCGACCCTGCGTGTCTCCAGGGCAATGCCAACAGCTTGCTGGTAGAGACCCTGCTCAAAGCAGCGCTGGAACATGCGGTCCACGATCTCCTCCAGCCGAGCATCCATGGGCTTGGGCTCCGACGGGTGGTCGTGGTTGTGTACACGCAGCTTGGTGTAGAAGTCGATGCACTTGGCTGTGATGAAGATCAAATCAATTTGTTCTCATTAATTTCCTTGTGTTTACAGATATATAGTGGATAGATCTTCCTGTGGAGACAAAGCCAAGTGTAGAAATTCTCGGCTGGAATAAAGAATAAATCAAGTTTGTTCCGTTTCAATTGTCTGTGTTTAAATAAGGGCATAAAGCTTAACGAGCACACAGAGCTTAAGGTCTACTGTGCACCAGACTTATTTTTTTTTAAATTCTGTGGGGCTTATTCTTTTCATGACGGCAATAACTATTGCTTTTACTCTACAGAATGGAAGTATAATAAAATAATAAAAGATTGTTCTTTGTGTACTAGCGCCAGCTTGTGGCCAGAGCTGATAACAGAATCAATGGTAGTATCCATCAAATGGGGCTTTTTTAGTTCCGGTTAAGTATGCTGGTGATGTGATTGAGATCGTATTACCGGTATAACAATTGTATCGGGCTATCGAAGCCATCTACTTTTTTTAATGTCACACAATGCATAGTCCTATACATGTGTATACGTGTTGGTTTGAAAGACCCAATATTTGCTAATGCCTTGTATAAGACGCACCCAGATTTTGGCGTGATTTTCAAGGGAAAAAGCATGCGTCTTATACACCGAAAAATACGGTATTTCAAAATACGCTGATTGAACAAAGTTTTACTCACAGATGGTTGTCTCCTCATATTCGGCTGTTGCGTTGACATTGAAGAGGTTGCCTGCTCCTAGGGCATAGGTCAAGGACTCGTCAAAGGCACCCAGATGGTAGTACACCTAGATTCAAGATTCCAAGATTCCATTTTACTTTCCACAAACACACAAACACACAAAAACAATACATAAATTCAAGTATATTGGAAGTACAAAATATAGTAAATACAAATTGGTTGTAAATTGTTCACTTAGCAGATCTGAGATGGCATCAAGAATAACATCAATATACATGTACATTGGCCCTTTGCCAAAGAAGTACTCAGAAGTAATACACATAAATTCTATAGAGACGCATTTTGTCCAGCATGCAAAGTGTTACACACAGATGGTAGTACACCTAGTAGATGAAGTTCACAAAAACATACCAATGGACATTGAATTGTTTGTCAGCCAATGATACATTCTTTGTACACAAATGCCATAGAGCAACATTTTGTCTGGCTTACAAAGATTTAACCCTTTACTATAATGAGGGAAAGGGAGAATATACCCATGTCATTTGTCTACTTGAAATGAAATGAATTTAGAAGTTCAAGCTCATACTCTGAGCAGATATGATCTAAGAGAATATGTAAGATATAATTCATAATATAAACCAACACTCTAACAACTATGTTGCTTACTGCCAAATGAACTAGTAGAAAATCTATTCATCTATCTATCCATCCATCTATGTGTCTATTTAATGCACTATCTTCCCTTCATCTTATCATATAATCATATAAAGTATCTAGTGCGCTTGTCTATTCAATATCATTAATCACTAGCCAAGTTAGATCAATGTGGCTTTATGTATTAGTGTGTTTATGTATGGTGAATACGAAAAATGAAGGTTAAGGAATAGGATTCAGTGCTAGCAATTATCATTTTCATGTACAAATAACTTCCTCATAATATGGCTGATTTTTCTCAAATTTTGAACAATCTTTTCCTCTGGTTTTGCTACTTTTATCTAATTCCACATAATCAAGGTTGAAATGGCCTCCAAAATGATAGACGAAGAAAGAAAAAAGAGAGAGAGAGCAGGAAATTAATGGAAAGGTATCAATAAAGAAATAAATTTATACATATTTTTCACCTTTGATGCAACAAGAGCGGCCAATTTTCTCTGTGGAAAAGATTCATCTTCGTACAGCATCTCTCTGGAGATTGAAGAAGAAAAATCAAGAGATGACATGTATACATAAAATCAAACATTTAAAAATATCAAAGATAACCAAACTTAAGAGTTGTTAATGAAGAAAATGTATAATAATAAAAAAAGAGATGTTAACCTTTATCACCTCATAGTTTTGAATTTTCTAGTTAATAGAATATTTCAAACCATTACTTTCTAATCCTTTTAAACAATAACAGACTGCACCTTCTCCTCTCACATGGCATTCTCAATGCCTGGCTGGCACTCTTTGTTTCACCATGTTCTTGAATCAGGAAATGAAGTGGATCTTTAACATGCATAGAGTATGGCTCTCTACATAGGAACTCCATTTACTGTCATTTTCCAAGGGATTGCTTTTGACACAGGAGCGAGACACGCCATCAAATAATGCTTATGCAAATGTTTTTGAGACAAACACTTGGGAAATACAATACTCACATCTTTTCCACGGTATCTGCAATTTCAGCCCAAAAGTCATCGACCAGCTGATCCAGTCTTTCCAGCGCAAACGACTGAAGGGTACAAAGCAGCAATCATATCAATAAATGAATTAACTTAAGAGTAACATTTCAAAATTTTAAAGACAATAATAACATGACACTCACAGTAATCATAAGTCTTCTGAGGTGTTTTATCAGAAAATGTGTCTCATTTCTTTCATTTTACTCTTGAAACAAACATGAATTGAAATTTGACTAAGCAAAGATCTAGGGTGAAAAGTTTGACAAACTACTCAGATATGTTGGCCCATCATTCACATTGCTTTCTACCGTATCAACCGGCAGATTAGACGCCCTCGCACATAAGACGCACCCCGACTTTGAGCACGCAATTTGAAAAAAAAAAAAAAAATCGGGTCTCACGTACATGTATACACATGTATGGGACTATGCATTGTGTGACAACAATCAACATCCAACAACAAAATAGATGGCTTTGATAGCCTGACACAATAACGGTAATACGATCTCAATCACATCATCAGCATAATTACCAGTTCAAAGAAAGCACCAGAACTAGTATTTGTCAGAGATACCACAAAGAAACCGCTAGCTAGAAAGCTAAGCCCTAAGGATAACCTCCGTTAGATCAGAGCCGCTATTGTTGCTTTGATCCGACCTCCAGGTGGCGCTGTACACCTTTTGGCCTTGGAGATAAAAAAAAAAAAATCTCCGCGGACGATAATGTGTACAGCGCCACCTCGAGGCCAGATCAAAGCAACAATAGCGGCTCTGATCTAACGGAGGTTATCCTTAGGGCTTAGCTTTCTAGCTAGCGGTTTCTTTGAGGTGTCTCAGACAAATACTAGTCCTGGTGCTTTCTTCGTACCTGTAATTATGCTGATGACGTGATTGAGATCGTATTACCGGTATTATGTCGGGCTATCAAAGCCATTTATTTTGTTGTTAAATGTTGATTGTTGTCACACAATGCATAGTCCCATACATGTGTATACGTGTAAGTTTGAAAGACCCGACTTTTTCTAACGCCGTGTATAGGACGCACCCGGACTTTGGCGTGATTTTCAAGGGGAAAAACATGCGTCTTATACACCGAAAAATACGGTAACCAGAACAGAATAATGCAGTTCTTGAGTTGAGTGAAGTCCTTACAAATATGTGATGGTAAATCAAATGAAATGAGAAGAACGTTCATATTATGAGGAAAATTAAACATTAATTGTGGAAGTCATTTTTAACCAATCAGTTGATTGCATAAAAGTGGTCTGTGGCAATAACGCTTTCTTAATGCAGACCAATACAACTTCACTTAATGTTGCCACAAAAGCTTAAATATATTTTGTTACTCGATAGGTTATCCATCATTCAATAATTGTTTCATAACCATTGACATTGTGGCAGGCCTGTGATGTGAAGTTTTTTTTTCATGTAACTTGCTGTATTGAACATAGAAGAGGGAAAGGGGGAGGTTCAAATGCAATAGAAAAAGTTAATTACCTGGAGCTGAATATCTGGCTCATCGAGGAGAGAGATGACCCCTCCTGTAAATCACAAAGACAATTCACATTTAAATGATGAAAAAGAATAGACAAGAAATGGTCATGATCGACTCTCACCTTTACACAACAGCTCAAAGGAATTGGAATGGGGAAAGGGAAAGGGAAGGAGCTGCAGTTTTAAACCGCGGTATATTTTGTCCAGTTCAGTATGAAACATGATGCTTTAGCCTAAAAAGCATCATGTTTCATGCTGAACTGGACAAAATATACCGCGGTTTAAAACTGTGGCTCCTTCCCCTTTCTCCCTCTCATGTCCCTTTCCCTATGCCAATTCCTTTGAGCTGTAGTGTAGATCTATGTCAGTTTACAATGCAGTGCCCATAGTTTGCTCACTCTATCTTTAGAATCTTTCTAGCACATTTTCATGTATGCTCTTGGGTGCTCGAAAAACAATGAATAAGGCCTTAAAACTACCCTTTTTTAAAGTTAGGCTTACTGCTAGATCTAGTGTCGGAATAGCGCAGCGTCGCAGGTCGCTAAAACATATGGATTAACCAGTAAAACGTCTGACAATAAATAACTGTCTCAGATTCGACTCACTAAAAGGCAACTCAACCTCAAGCCAATTTTAACTTAAATACATAAGAATAAGAATTATTATTTGGATTTGGGAACTTCAGAATTTGCAACTTAAGAAGTTACACAGTCACACAGATACACATAAGTGGGACTACACTTTGTTCCAGTGACTCAGCATGACTTCCACAGAACGAAGGAAATCGAGTCCCAGAAAACGTATCATGCTCAATTGCACATGAAAAAATGAGACATATTTACCTGCTGAAGTAATCTTCATCTTGATGGAATATGAATGAACGTCCAATTCTTTCTGAAAAAGAAGAAATCTAGTTGATAATGTCAGGGACTTTTCCTGTACGGTAAGCAAAAGTTAAACTGTAAATGGTGAATAGTGCCCAAGAGAGGGCGCGATACTAAAAACCAAAAACATACTATTACAGAATCGAGGGAACTGGCATTGTTTTTTTATTTTCCTCCGTTTCGCTGTTTTGTTTTCAATCAATGTCATTCTTGCATATTTCTTATAAGCCTGGTTAATTCATCAGTAGAATTCGGTAAGAAATCATATGCACATTCAAAACGCTTTTTTTTTTTCTTGTATTTGTTCTTGTGCCATTGTACTGGTCAATATTGTTCTGAACAAGTTCCGCATCATTCTTTATAATTTTATCATTATTATAACGGTACTACAGTGTCAAAGTGATATTATATTAATATAGTGGCATTACATTATCATAATAGCATTGCTAGTTTTAATGGAAAATACTTTAAGTTCAATCAAATCTATAAGCGTTTTATTGCTTTATTAAGGTATAGTTCATCCTGAAATTATTTTTTTTTAAATAAAAAAACATATTAGTGAAGGTTTGACGGAAATCGGTTAAAGGAAAAAAAATGATTATAGCTTGAAGTGTTGATTTTTGACGTCACGTGCGAGGTGCTCTCCCATAATTGTATGTTGTGCACAATTTTTTGGAAATGTCAATTTTCTCAAAAGGATAGCAATAATTTCACCTGTGAGTTTGATATATTATTAGACACGTGTTTTTACACACATACCGCTATGAAAAGAACGTATTCCTTCATCAAAGAATATAAAAAGATGGAAAGATAATACACAACATATGGGAGAATTGTACCTCGCACTTGACGCCACAAAATCAAAACTTCTTTTGACCGATTTTCGTCTAACCTTCACGGATATGTTTTATTCACATGTCTCCTTTTATTGGAACCAAACTAATTTCAGGGTGAACTATTCCTTTAAATTCATGACTTTTCCGCGATTGACATGGGCACATAATAATATGAGCATTCTTGTTGTCACAACTTGTGTTGGTAACAGCATATCACTCCAATCATACGTATGAGAAAGTCACTGTATGACAGAATACACTCGGGATTCCGCCCAGTTACATGCTTTCTGCATACTGGTGTTGGTTTCTCAAAACCAATCCAAATCTAGATAACTTCAGCTCTAAGACGGGGCGTGCGACCTGGGCTGCATTAATCACGTGCCTAAAGGTTCGTTCACACCAAGCGGTTTGCCACATTCCACTGTCGCAGAAATGATAAAAATTAATGTATAGATCCTGAAAGAGGGTTTTCCATTCTGGTTAAAGTAGCTGCTGGCGTAGGCCGAAATATTAGTCTCCGTTCGTCGTTGGATCCGCTGAGATTGCATCTGGCTCCTCTGAACGCCCTATGCAATTTCGATTAAAGAATGCCCCGAATGAGACAGTTATTCCTGTCTACTGCTGACTACCCTCGTATCTAAAGTTCACCTCATGGTGCAATCTCTATGTCTTGCCATGGCGGGAAACGTTAGCACCACCCTACAGGCCACGGTGAGCGGGGCAGTTACGGCAGACCGCTTTAGCGTGTTAACGTAGCATAACGTATGATAGTAGGCCTATGCCCCGCTATGAGTAATCGGGATAAAACTGCACTACCATTGTTTTTACTTAGCGTCAATGGAATATCACTTTCGATCAGCCGTTTTATTACTCGCTTTTCCTGTTCTAAACGGAGCGCTGGACTGTCTGTATGGACATTGACTTAGCGATTTTCATGTTTCGCCGCGTCGGGAAAATACCAGCGTCAACCGGCATGCGCAGCCAATAGCGGTAGACCGCTCCGTTACGAATGCGTACTGTACCTTTTGGAGGGTTACGTCTACATAGTGTGTGTTTAGCACTGTCATCGTCTCGAGAAAGCTGTCACTCAGTGATCCTCTATAATTGGCGGCGAATCCATAAGATCGCACCGTAGATTATACCATTTTGAGTTGCCTGTTCTATGTTCCATTGCCATCGCGCTACATTGCATGAATACTACTCTCGCTGGATAAACGCTGGGCATATAAGACTATTCATTTTGTTTGTTCGAAGACTTTCTTGCTTGTTTTCGTCAACCCGCCATCGGCTACGTACGAGAATTATGGAATTCAAGATAGTTGCTATCTTCAGAAGATTTCTTGGAGGTCTAATATGTGTCATCTTCTTTTGTCAGGATTTCATTGCCCTGCAAGGTAAGGAATAAAGCTTTACACAAGTAGGCTATCGAAAATGTTTATATTCATGTTGAAATATTACAACTTATTCCTTCTTATCATTAACATGATCGTATTTCAGATTCATCAGGAAGAATTATTTCTTGTCATAAAGTTTATGTGTATGACACTTGCTTGCGTGCTGCAGAACACAACAGAAAGTAATATTGCAATTTGAAATTTCAACAAATCGTAGTTTATGTATTTCTAAAATACTCTATTGAACATTACAAAAGCATACAAATAAAAAGAAAACCGTGTGACGTTGTGGAATATATGGGCGTTCTATCTTCTTATCGATGTTTTGATCCTATGGGAAATATCTAGCAAATTTACACTACGAGTTTGCCTTTTCCTCACGTTTCTACTGAATATTTGATACTATAACACAATAATTTGAAAGGCTTTTTGTTTGTTCTACTGCCACTTCTTCTACTGAGTATCAGTTCCTCATTTTACTATGTCTACCTTTACAAGTACTACTACCTGGCAAACTGACACTGGTGCTGCTACTACTACTTTTACTACTACTATTACTACTACTACTACTACTACTACTACTACTACTACTACTACTACTACCACTACTACTACTACTTTTACTACTACTACTACTACTACTACTACTTCTACTACTACTACTACTACTACTACTACTACTACTACTACTACTACTACTACTACTACTACTACTGATACTGTTACTACTATACGACTATATAAACCCGGTAACACTATGTCTAATATCTCCTTCCCAGAACATTAGTCAGGACAATAGACAAGTTGAAGCAGTAAGTTGCTTTCATTTACAGCCACGCAGAATAACAGATTGAGTCGTATAATGAAACAGGGTGGAAAACACAACCATGCCCATTATGGCCCCTATGAAAACAATAATTGAGTGAAATCTTTTTTCTTACAAACCTGTAGTGTACCGGTTAACAAATTTGAGAAATCAGGGGAATCTTTACTCGAATTACATCAGAATTCGTTGTAGATGCCAGAAAATCGTTTTTCGACTTCTCATTTTCTTAAACGAGTAATTTCGCACGTTCTAGAGTTTAAACACGTAAGTCGATGGGACCCAGGGGTGAAATATCCGATCGCGAATCCTAATTGTAGACAGTTTGTCAGTAGTAATTGAATTTGTAAAAAGAAGGAGGGTATGGTAGAGATTAAATCTAATATCATTGGCTAAATACCTTGGCGCTGTGCTTACACACACACCCGTCAACTACGAGACGTTAGCTTTGCATATTGCCCGTGGCGTTACAGGTTGCGCTGAGGGTACAACCATGGTACAGCTGAGGGGTGTAGCTAGATACTCTTTTTAAATGGGGGTAGAATATGTTTAGATAGTGGTGGTAGGGGTGGTGGTGGTGGTGGTGGTGTGTGTGTGTGTGGGGGGGGGGGGGGTATGATAAAACGACATGTTAAGGAGACGGATTGTATATTATGGGTTAGGGTTCAGCGTCAGGATTTTGGATTCATAAACATGATTCGGGTTTGAGGTTAGGGTTTCAAAAAATCATTGTTATCGTACGCCCGATAGAGGTAAGGAGTGTACTAAGATGAAATGTTAATGGGGGTAGAACATGGGGAGGTGGGTAGTGGGTTTGCTGAATTTCATCCCGCACGTTCCGATATTTGACAATGAGAAAGTGGAGATGGAGGAGGTGTAGAAAGAGGGTATATGTGTAAAGGAACTAAAACCATTTAAAAAAGTATTATTATTATTATTATTATTATTATTATTATTATTATTATTATTATTATTATTATTATTATTATTATTATTATTATTATTATTATTATTATTATTATCATTATCATTATTATTATTAATATTATTATTGTTAACATTTTATTACCATTATCATTGTCGTTTATATCATTATTGTCATCATCATTATTATTATTTTTACAATTATTATTATTATCAATAGTAGCAGCAGTAGAAGTAGAAGAAGTAGTAGTAGTAGTAGTAGTAGTAGTAGTAGTAGAAGTAGTAGTAGTAGTAGTAGTAGTACTAGTAGTAGTAGTAGTAGTACTAGTAGTCTAGTAGTAGTAGTAAAACAACTCCCACCTCCCTGGTAAGTGTACTAGTAGTAGAGAGAACAAGCAGAACAAAGAAAGGGAAAATTAGTGGATAAAGAAGGATAGAGACAAGAATGAAAATGATAAAGGAAGGTAAAGAGAATTAAGAAGGAGGAGGAGGAGGAGGAGGAGGATAAGAGTCAATCAGGAGGCCCGGCCGAAATCATGGAAATGGTTGCGGTGGCCGTGTGGCATTGCATGGGTGCATGGGCGCTTTATGGGTAGGTTCAAGGGTGTTATTCGACGGAAGATGATTCGAGAAATGAGACTTCGAAGAGGTGTAGAAAAAGAAGTGGGCCGATTTCATATCACACTGACCAATGCGATGTCTTGTAAACATTTACACCAATGGCGCTATGGAGAGTTGATTTCGCCTGAAGCGTGTACATGGGTAATGCAGAAAGGTGTGCTCGATGTAGGAGCGAACGAGTATCATTGGCGGTCAGGAGATGATAGGAAAGTGTGAGCGGGAAGGTAATGCATGTAGCGGGGAGGAAGAGAATGGGGTAAGAAAGGCTGAGAGAGAGAGAGAGAGAGAGAGAGAGAGAGAGAGAGAGAGAGGAAGAGGAATATGGGGAGAGACGAAGAGAGAGGACAGAAAGAAAGAGAGAAGAGAGGAAGAGAAAGGGAGATAGAGGTAGAGAGGGAGAGAGAGATGAAAAAGAAAGAGTGAAAAGAGAGCGGAAGATAAAGAGAGATAGAGATAGAGAGGGGAGAGAGAGAAAAAAGGGAAAGAGTGAAAAGAGAGAGGAAGAGAGAGAGAGAGAGAGAGAGGAGAGAGAAAAAGGAAAGGAGGAGGGAGGGAGAGAGAGGGGAAGAGAAAGAGGAAGAGAAAGAGAGAGAGAGAGAGAGAGAGAGAGAGAGAGAGAGAAGAGGGGGGAGTGATAGACATGACATGGAGAGCAACAAAAAAATGAGAAAGAAGTGAAGGGAGAGAGAAGAGAGGAAGAGAAAGAGGGGAAGAGAGGTAGAAAGAGGGAGAACAGATAAAGAGAGAGAGAGAGAGAGAGAAAGGTGGTGGGATAGAGGGAGAAAGAGCGAGAGAGAGAGATGGGGATGAAAGATAGAAAGACAAAGAAAGAGAGAGGGAGAGTTATAGTTCTGTGATACATTACAAAAAGTATACGTTTACATTGAATATAAAATATATATAAGACTTCAATCATTTCGACGTCGTCATGAGTTAATGCCTGTCTCTAATCAAAATCATGATCTTTTTCCTCTGACGCTATTCCGTGGGCGGCTAACGCTAATGGTCGATATGAACTCGCTTTCTCCAATCCTGTATGGCCTTCACGTTTCGCACCATCACATCCTTCCCTTCCCTTCACGGTCAATATTTCCTTTTGAAGGCGCAATATCTTTGAAGCGTATATCATTTTCAATACAATTAGCTAATGGCGCTTCTCCTGGCATAAGATACAACGAGCCGTGACATCTCCTTATCGATAGAAACATAACGATTGCTTGGTCGATCGATCGTTTGGTCGATCGATCGTAGTCACATGGGCTGTACTAATTATTCACGGATGAGCAGAAGAAGAACCGTTGGTGGTATGCTTTTCGTTTCCTACTTCACCGTGGTTGAATTAAACAAATGATACACAAAAAATACTGATGAAATGGAACGTTCTCGGTTTCGCAAAGAAAACACTCGAATGTACAATTTACATTTTATGTGCCCAAAAAAATGCTTTATGAGATTTGCGCGCATTACTGGTGACACGGTACACATAATGGCAAATAAAGATTAAACACCACACGAACAATATTTTCAAATAATGAATACCGAAGGTGATGTTAGAAATTAATAGGACCTCGATGCTGCAGCCAAATTAATATCAACTTTTAAGAAATTTGTTATGAATTAACACCAAATTGTCATTTTAGCTCAAAAAGTACGTACAAGTCAAAATTTTACTTCATAATTCTTTTGCAACTATGTTGAACCGTTGTAGATTTTGATGTAGCACCAAATATCTTTCCAAACAATCTACAATATTGTATGATGTACGAAATTTATTTCCCGAAAACTGATGAAAGTGGAATGTGTTGATTCTGATTTTTAGACTATAGTAGACATGTTAGTGTCTCTCCCGTATATATTACTCGTTTGCAATACATCACAATACAACATATGAATATGTTGGTACAAAATTGCGAATATCATATTAACCAGAACTATACGCATATACGTATTGACAAAATGTGTGTGTATACATGGTATGTGTAAGTTTATTTTTTGTTTCAACATGTATTTTATTAATCAATGAACACCAATTTTACAGAACATTAAACAATTATTCATGAATGATTTAAATGACAATTACTGTAACAAATAAATAAATTATTTCCAGAAACATATTCGTCATAATCATTGATCATAACAAATTTATACAAACTGTCAGATTTTTCAAGAATTACATCAAATTACAACAATAAAGAAAAACAACCATTAATCGCTGTTCAAAAGGAAAAACATATCATTCGCTCATTGTGTTCATTGATAAATTAGATAAGAAAAAAGGACACCAAAAAGGCCCTTCCCTCCATTTCCCCTACCCCACCCCTCCACCATACCCCGCCCTCTCCTTTCCCTCCACCCCCCCCCCCCCCCCCGGGCTTCTTATTATACATGCACTTATTTCTTCTGGAACAGGAGCATACATATTACCATCTCTAGAACGAGTTGCAGGGCATATCTTGGTGGATACTAAAAATACTTCTGAATTGTCGTCCCACTCCTTCAATGTTAATAAATAAAAGTTTTATTTTAGTTTGTTTTATTTTATTTTCAAATACATAAGACTCACAAGGCAGGGGAGCCCTACCATAACCAATTTTCCCACTTTTTCAAGTGCACTGATAATGTATTATGCAAAACTGCTATCCTTTTTTCTTCTAACCTATCTTGTTCAATCTGGCTTTTAACCGATTGTTCAGTTATTTGTGTGTTCTTTCCTCTTCCTAAGAAAATTAATCTTTTTACCAGTATTAAAACATGATTAAGTAATTGACCTCTTCCTTTGTCCGGTAAGTCAATTCCAAAATGAATCTCTTCCCAGCTTAAGTTTTTTAAATTTAAATAATCAAGAAGGTTACTGCACCGTTCCCATATCATCCCAGCAAATTCACACGTATAAAATATATGTTTATAAGTCTCTTCCTCTTTGTGACAAAATGAACATAAGTTATCATCAGTAATGTTGAATTTACATAAATGATAGTTCGTATATAATATTCCGTGTAATAACCTAAATTGGAAATCCCTCAATATACAGTTCAAAGTACTTTTTCTAGATCTACTAAATACCGATTTTATGTCTGTATCAGAAAACTCGCGAGTATGTACATTTCTCATTTTTTCTTTCAAAGATGACTTATCTCTTATCTTTTCCACAAAATCATTATAAACTTGTTTAGATGTATTCGTATCTAAAGAAAGTTTACAGCTATTTCTTATAAAAGTCATTTCATCACATGTATCAGTTCCTGGTTCCGTATTTTCTATTTTCCTTTTCCAAACTAATGGAAGTACTTCATATATTCTTGGAATAATCAAAACCTCTGAATAAACCAGACCTTTACTATAAAGATAAGCCGCCGAATATAACTCCCCACTCCTGTCTATATTATGTTCCACTTTAAAAAAATTCTTCAACTGCAAATTTTCATTATAAATAGATTTTCCTTCAATTCGAATCATTTTATTATTTAAAAGGACTTCCTTCCGTACCTGATTATAATTACCCCTAAATTCCTTCGTTTTTGCCCAGACTTCTAATAAGTTCGCATAGAATAGCGGTATAGACAAATCCAAAAGGTCTACTAAATAATTACAACAAAATATAAATTTGCCTCCTATCTGCTTTGTACATTCCTCAAAGTATTGTTTCCATTTCATTTCTTGTTTACCATAACAAAGCCTTTTGACCCACATTACTCTTTGAGCGTCTATTAATGATGGAAAATGCATTAATTTTAAACCCCCTTGTTCATAACCTAAAGTTAAAACACTTTTATTAATCTTCGGTTTTCCTCGCCAAATAAAATCCCAAACAATACTTTCTAACTCACCATATACCCAGTTTGGCACCGGAGTGAGAGAGGCAATATATATAAGCTTAGAATAAATAAAAGTCTTCAATAACTGAATTTTACCCTGAAGTGTCAAATCTCTTTGCTTCCACCATATCAATATTTTTTTAATTTTACTTAGAATTTCTTTATAGTTCTTTTTTTCCTTCACATCGGGATCCAACGTGAAGTATACCCCTAAAATCTTTAAAACACCCACTTTTTGCCCGAAAACTCCACCATACTCCCCATCTTCATCTTGACTACTTCCAAGTTGTAACAATTTCGTCTTATCTTTATTTATTTTGAGACCGGAAACCGCTTTAAAACCCTCAAAAACCATTACTAATCTCCTGATGGATTCAATATCTTGTACTAATAGAGTAAAGTTTATGTATTGATCAATCGATCAATTAAGCGATCCATCTATTAGACAATCGATCAATCAAATAAACAACGAATTAATCAATTAAGTTGAAATTGAAATATTTGAAAATTTAAGAGCTTACTTCGTTTTTGCTTCATCTCTAACATGTTGCGTATTTCCCCCAGTCGTGGCATCACCAGAGCAGAAGCAACTGCTAGAAGATCTGTTCATCAACAACAAGTACAACCGCATCGCTCGCCCGGTGCTACGTGAGGCAAACACCGTGAATGTCAGTCTGGAGCTTTACCTGGGTCAGATCAACGATGTGGTAAGGACCTAGCTAGTGTGATGGAGTGACTATCAAGGGTTACCATTTAGGATTTGGGATTGATCATATTAAGGTTTAAGGTAAGGGTTACAACAAATCATCGTCGTCGCGCACCCGGTGATACGTGAGGCAAACATATCAATGACGTGGTAAGGCGGAGATGTAATGGATTTGATATTAATGGTTATGATTCAGCGTCAGGATTTTGGGATCTTGCTTTAAAATGTTAAGGGTTTCCAACAAACGAACCTCATCACACTCCCGGTGCTATTTGAGGCAAACATCGTTAACGTCAGTCTGGGACTATACCTGAGTCAGATCAACGGCTTGGTAAGGTGGCGGTGGAATGGATTAAATATTCCTGATTTTGGATTTATGATTAGGATACGGGTTTCAGGTAAGGGTTTTAACGAGTACAACTTCATCACTCGCCCGGTGCTACGTGAGGCAAACATCGTGAACGTCCATCCGGAGTCCATCCGGAGTTATACCTGCATGGGACAGATCAATAACGTGTTAAGGAGGTGGTGTAATGTGTAAAGGGATATGTCAATGACTACTAGCTCTCTCCCACGCGTTTCAAGCACCTCTGACACCTTTCTGTATATATATATATCCCGGCCCAGCCCCGATGTACTAGCTCGTCTCTCACATCACACAACAGTGTTTATACCACCAACGTGATCATGTCGCGCATTTGAACCCATGTGATATCTGAGCGGGTGCGCTAATCGAGCTAATGGGCGAATAATGTACGACAATTGCATTAGGGGTGCAACGCTGCCCCTCTTTACAGCTCGGCGCGTAATCCGGTTACACAGCCATACAGTGGTTAAGTTTGCAGGTCATGCGTGTATGTATACGTGTGATTCATCCACTCACACAGACCAGCGAATTACGATTATTCTATACGCATGATATGCACCAAATTCAGACATGTATTATATATTTTTGTCAATCTTTTTGTACATGTTCTTTGTTTATGTTCAGGACATTTTCTTTCTTTTGTCGTCATAATGATAACTTAAAATGAGTTGGTACAGTAAATTATCTTAATATGTTCAACTATCTCATTGTGATCGTGCACTCATTTATTCATATTTTGCTGGCAAATCAATGGAATTAACGTTTTATAAATGAAGATTGGAAATGAAGGATAAGTACATAATAAACCCGTATAGCAAACTTTCACATGCAATTAGCAATGGCGCCCATACACACAAACACATATACACACATTCGCTAACACACAATTCAAACCCAGCGTAAATAATTGAAATACCCCCTTTATTATTACTGGCCTATATAACCATATTAACATCATTTTCATACAATCATTGATGAAAATTATCGCCTTTGTGTAGTATTTCTTCTAAATCATGAAAATAATTCGATGAACGTGTTATTATTAGGCCTATACCTCATTGAATACCTGAATATGGACTGCATGTCGCATTATGATAGGCCAGGTTTTGTTTCATAGGAGTTCTGTAATTGTAAAGATATTATTTGTTTTTCACTGCAATCACAGAAGTTGTGAGACTTGTGCAAAATCTTCCGGGAAATGTTCACAATTCAAAATATATATCAATATGGTTTTGTTTTTCTTCAGATCGAAAAATACCAGACGCTGAGCTCAATGGTATGGTTAACACAGGTGAGTAGAGTATGCGTAGTCTGTTGCCAAACGCTCAATAATCATCCACACCGCATACATGGGAAAGCCGCGCTGCGACAGCCGGATTTTTGTTGTTGTTGCAGTCGTGTCCACTTCCGGTCCCATACATGTGTGCGACCGGAAGCGGGTATGACATGACTGCAAAGAACACCCCACTGTGGCTGTGTGATGCATGGGACATATTTTCCTTATAGGCCTATGCGGTATAGAAAATGAAGCCATATATGCAAAACAAGGGTCTGAAAAATAAGAGTAGCACTTTTTTTAAATGCTGCGTCGGGAGATATAAGCTACATGGTTGCTAGTCTGCAATTTCAGACCAAATGATTCATTTTAACTCGCTACGTGACAATGGTTTTGTGCTTGAAAACTTTATTGATCCCCCTCTCTAAAAAACAAAGTCAACTCAATTTTCAACCATTTATACGTCATTGATGCTTTGTTGCACAAGTCATAGCCAGCGCAGACAACACTAGTTTCCATCGATTCTACAGTCATAAGGGCTGACAACTGGAAATGTGACGTCATCTTCGTGCACAAGTCCTACGACCGTGTCCTGCGATTCAGCCTGTCGCAGAGTCGTACGTCTGATCGGATCGTCCTATCTGCGGTGGCCTTAAAGCGCACAAATCCCAGAGCAGCCTTAAATCTGGCACCCATGTTACGTCATTTGAGCATTATTGTCAAGACAACTGGTTCTAAACAATGCGGGCAAGCAGCGGTGATCATAGCGGGGACTATAATCTTGGGAATGCCCGACACTAGCCCGATACACAATATCGGACCGCTAACCCTCTCACCGGAGTGAGTTTGTGTAGAATCAATTGTCTTGACAACATGCTCATATGATGAAACCACTCTACGCGGCAGACAGGTTTTGCAGTAATCACATTTTGAAATTGAAGCCTTTTAAGAAGTGGAGGTCAAACCGAATGTCTGCGTGTCTACTGCGTGTCTACCATCAAGGGATGTAGGTAATAATCGTCGTAACTTTGGATAATGAAGGGTCCCTGATTTGATCAGCAGTCGATATTTTTTCTTTTAGGCGCCAAGTATAATATCGTAATTTAAATGGTCCCCTGACATTCAAATGTATGTTGGCTTTTGTTGATGTAAATCAGTACGCGTATTACAAAATCACTACCTAACGTGCACCGACAGAAATTAGCATATATTTCGATGTTAGTTGACCTTTAATCTCCGCGTGCAACTTATAACATGCTCTTTTGAAATACGGATCTCTGAGTTTTTAGATCGGGCAGTGATCGATCTGACTTAATTAAGCTCAATCGCATTGTAGACCGGTGCTCTAGATGAGCGTGTCATTCTCAAGTACTTAAAGGGGTCTGTTAAAAATAGCCTATGCGTTTTCACGACATGATGTTGGTCTAATGTTGGATGTCGGATGTTTAATAGCGGTGACATGTGCATATGACCAAAGTTGTAATGCATTGCGTTCACATCTAAAATCGCTGTAACTCCATCATGTTTCAGATGAGATGTTTACTTTTATGTTTATTTCAGGCTGTTATGTAACATTTTGTCAGACATAATTATTGATATTTTATCCTGTTCAGTCTTCACACAACACTCGCACACACAAATGTGTGATGGTGATAGGATACTATGCAGGGAGGGGGCGGGGTGCTTGCATTGTTTCCGATACCAACATCTGAAAATAGTATTTAGTATGACCTTTTCCACAATCCAGAAAAGGATTCCGTTTGATATTACACCAATGAAATGTGAGTTTTTGATCCTTGTTGTCATTATAATAGATTGTTCTCACTTATTATTGAATATAAATTGAAGAGAGATTTGGCATGGATTAATAGCTTGACAAACAGCATGTGGTAGGCGTGTGACACTACACCGTCTGCTAGAGCTGTCTAGTGGAACGCGATCATGTGGAGTTTTGACACTACACCATCTGCTAAAGCTGTCTAGTGGAACGCCATCATGTGGAGTTCTGACACTACACCGTCTGCTAGAGCTGTCTAGTGTAACGCCATCATGTGGAGTTCTGACACTACACCGTCTGCTATTGTCCACCTGGGCAGTTCACACTACGAAGTTACTAAACGGTGGACCGATTTGGGCTTTTAACCATGTGTGTTCAAAACAGCTTTGGAAAAGTATCAGGCTATGTGAGCCAATTTGCATGAATAAACCAATTCGAAGTTAACCATTGTCGGACAATCCACTGAATAAATACTTCTAGACTGCTGACTGGGAGTTGTTTATGAAGGTGTGTTGGATGATGGATCATACAATCTACAGTCTGACTGGAACAACAATAGAAGCAGGTGCACATGGTGGAATGATCTTTCATTACTTTCTCATAGGTGAATAGCTGTTTCCAGATCTGCATGATAATTAGTTGAAATGTGGTTGACTATCTTATGAATTTCTGTCTTATTCTGTGAGTGATATCAGTGACCTGAGGTCAATTCTACCAGCGATAATCTGCTCATGCGCAGATTGCAACTATGAACTGGCTTATTACACGTAAGGAGTTAACCCATTGAGTGCCAGATGAAGTGCTGTTTTAATGGGGATTGTGTGTATTATTGTTGGAAAAAGGTCATGTGTGGCACAAAAAGAGTTAAACAAAAACCTCTGCGTACAACGATGATACCATCTTGTTCGCAGTCAATATGGTATCAATGTACAACAGCAGTCCATGTGAACGGATCTTACAGCCGCGAACCGCTGCCGACTACTGAAATTAATTTTGACGCCTGGTGGAGGGCATAGCGACAAACTGAACTGTATTACATGGTCTACTTACTTCATGAAAGGAGTCAATGTACATGGTTGTAATCATATTCCCGGTTGATCAGTCATTCTAATAATCTATTTTCGTAATTTATTCACAACTTCCCCCCTTATAATTGCCTGATGACGCGTTATTACATCCACCTGTATTTTGCGATTCAGTTTATATGGATGGAACGCACTCGGAATCCATTAGTTGTCGGTACTCGGACAAACCTCGGACAAGCTTTGTGGTTAATATTAGCACCGTATTGTTTGAACGACGTGGATAAAATTATCATACATAACGAACATGATCTATTGATTTGCGCGCCAAAGGGTTGTTTCTTGTTGTGTCTTCTTCTTCAATATATGTTTAGAAACTCGCTATCCAAAAAAAAAATAATACGCTTCAGAAAGTATTAGTTGCTTAATCAGATTAATGTTAGTTGATTGCATTCATAAAGACCTTCCGCATACTTCAAATTTTAAAGTGATAAAGACGTTTAGTACATGTTGAATATTAGCTACATAATTATGTGCCATCGTCATAAATATCTATGATAATACAGATATGGGGTAAAGAGGATAATTTTAAGTGACAAAGTGACAAAGTAGTAATGATGCAAGCCGTAATCGCTGTCCATCTCAATCATTACCACCGGGGTCCGGCTTTCGTTTCACTTCAAAGATATCCCCATTTTGAATAAGAAGGGGACACGCGGTCGTGCATGGCAGGGTGGCACTCCAGTTTTATTACAGGTACATTACATCTAATCTTCACGGGCTTTTTTTTTTTAGTATTTATTTTGTCGAACGAGTCACGCTGGTGTGTTAAAATAAGTTAATTCATTGCATGTATCATTGCATTTTGTAAATGTGTTCACTTGTCAATTGGACAAGTGTTTTCATCAATAAAGCTGAATGATTTGGATGAATCATCCTTTCCCTTTGATGTGCCGACAGCGGTGGCGGGATGAGTATCTGATGTGGGAGCCGTCTCTGTATAACAACCTCACCGTACTCAGGATCCCCGCGAGCCAGATCTGGCTGCCAGACACGGTCCTCTACAACACGTGAGTCCAACCAGACACGGGATGACGTGTGTGTGTGTGTGTGTGTGTGTGTGTGTGTGTGTGTGTGTGTGTGTGTAGGGGTGTGTGTGTGTAGGGGTGTGTGAGTGTGTGTGTGTGTGTGTGTGTGTGTGTGTGTGTGTGTGTGTGTGTGTGTGTGTGTGTGTGTATTAGTGAGTCTATTTGCTTGTGCTAGATCTCGTATGATCATCCAAGCAATGCATGTCTCTTCCTGAATGAGCGATTAAGTTTATTGTAGACAAAATTCATAAGGTGCGTATGTGCGTGCGTGTGTGTGTGGGGGTTGTATTTTTGTACGTGCGTGTGTGTGTGTATGTGTATTAGTGTGCGTAAGTGTGTGTGTATGTGTGCGTTTGTGTGTGTGCGTTTGTGTATATGTGTGTGTGTATGCGTGCGTGTGTGGATGTGTGTGTGTGTGTGTGTATGTGTATGTGTGTGAATGTTAGTGAGTCTATTTGGTTGTGCTAGATCTCTTATAATTATCCAGGCATATGTCCGTCCCTCCTCCCACACTTTACCTCGATCTCCCTCTCACGCACCTAGACGTCAGTCAAACAATGACCAGCTGATGACGGTGGAGACTCTGACAATCGTCACCAGCGACGGCAACGTCGACTGGAGCGCGCCCCTTACGATGATCAGCGAATGCAAGATCAACGTCTACCTCTACCCCTTCGACGAGCAGGAGTGCAAGCTTAAGATGGGCTCGTGGCAGCACGACCGGAAGTTCATCGACTACTTGGATGGGGCGGCGGACTCGGCTATCGATCTGTCTAACGGCGAGTGGGACATCGTCAGTGAGTTAAGATGGTTCTACCTCGATTCCTTTTATGTGACACTACGTTTAATTACAAGATAGCGGTATGCCTCTGTAGGTCGCCGCCTGATGTTTGAAGGTAGTTGGGTGGTAATCTGTCAATAAACTTAAGCTTTGATTTAAGTACCCACACGGGATTAACGTTTAAATTGAGGAAATCATGTTCAGACATTAACGCATAAATTTGTCGTTGTTATGACCCACCAATTACGTACTTTTGATGGACCTCTTCGTCACGGAATCATTGGGCGTGACGCAATCTTGACGCACCAATCCCACAGGTGCGTCATTCCCTTGATAGCTGCATTGGCATTTTGTTGACGTACTATCTGACGCAATCATGACGCACCTTTCACGGGGATCGTAAGGTGCGTCATGTATTTGATACCACAAATTACTATTTCCCATCATTTCGTTTCGCCCATGCAGGTGTCCGCGCTCACAGCAACATTAAGGTGTACTCGTGCTGTCCAGACAAGGAGTACCCGGATGTGACCTTTACCATCAACATCCGGCGGAAGCCGCTGTTCTACGTGGTCAACCTGGTCGTGCCGTGCGTGATGATCTCCATGATGTCCATGTTGGAGTTCATCCTGCCCTGCAACTCGGGCGAGAAGGTCTCGCTGGGCATCACCGTGCTGCTGTCACTTACCGTCTTCATGCTCGTCATCGCCGAGAACATGCCGGCCACCAGCGACACCATTCCTGTTCTCGGTAAGTCCAGAGGTCTTTACCGTTGACCTGCACCATGCTATCCTTGTGGCAAGTCTATAATGGTTGCATGTTGGTGATGAGTTTGGAAGCTCTTGATATTCCTAGACTCTCAGACTCTCCCAGTTTAATTAAAGCTCGTGCATAGTCGTCTCCCTATATCGAGTTCTTTGAGAATGAAGAGACGAGTACAATACATGGGTTGTGAAAGATTATTATCTGCTATAATTATATCAATGTTGTAGTTTTAGAATCATTGGATGTTGACTGGCTTGATTACGATGTGGTTCCTTTGCAGCTCGGTATTACATCATCACGATCTTCTTGGTGTCCTTCTCGACGGTGATGACGGTTATGGTGCTGAACCTGCATCACCGCCGTGCGCCTGTGCCGGGCTGGGTGCGTCACGTGTTCCTCCAGGTGATCAGCAGGCTCCTCTGCATGAACGTGCGGGACACATTGAAGCACAGCGCCAGTAGCTCCCTCTACGGCCGCCCAACGGGCACTGCCGGGATGCACAGCTCCAGCGTCCACTTTGAGCTAGTACCGCAGATCAGCAGCCGGGATCATTCGTCCTCCTGTATCTCGCCCGGTGGCTCCCCGACGGAGTATTCCCTCAAGGACGAGACTCCCCTAACCCATGGAGATTGCTGCAGTGAGCCGGACCCCCGTGCAAGCCCTCGGCCTCGAGGCTTCTCTCCTGGCACGGCAACGGCGGGATTCAGCGGTGCGACCGGTTTGAGTCCTGGTGGAGGTGCCACGCCTAGATACTCCTGGAAGGATCGCTCGTTCATGGACATCCAGAGCAATGTGAAGTTCTTGGCCAGTAGGTATGCCGATCGAGATCAGGATGAACAGATCACGACTGACTGGCAAAATGTGGCAAGGGTGGTCGATCGATTCTTCCTCATCATCTACATCATCTGTGTCATCCTCTTGGACGTCATCATGGTTCTACAAATTAACTAAACATTTATTACGGATGCTGATTGGACATTGGTTTAAATTTCCAATGTATAATCTCTCGTAGTACATTAAATCAAAGTTTTTTAAATAACATTTATGATGGAATAGTGTTTATCTGTTGTAGGATTACATAATAATTTATATATATATATATAGAGAGAGAGAGAGAGAAAAGAATTAGGAAAGTATTGCCAACAATATAGACATAGAGTTACATGAAAGTTGAAACCCATTACATAAGGACTGCTGCTTTCAATATTAAGAGTTTTTGTGCATGTTGTGTGTAAGATACATGTAATTATCTGCGGGGCAGATCGTAACCGTATTGATAGTAATAAAGTTTGTTCCTTGCTGTGAAAATGGTTCATGTTTCAATTCGAAAAACGTCGACGATCATGATTGTGTGATAGACAGGTACTGAACGACAAGCTACCTTTGCTATTACCAATGAGACTCATCTACTTTTTAAAGTAGACATTGGTTGATTGTTGAGTTTGTATTGTTGGGCAGCTTATTCTCAGCACACTCCTTTCATTTGCATTTCCCTGTCAAAACAGATTATGATCATCCCTAAACTTCGCAATGTTTAAGTTTCAATTTGATTCGATTTCTAATCTTTTACTTAATAAGAATGAAGCGTGATTTTTTTAAACACGTAGTACTGCGTGATTTTACGGTTGACTGTTAATGTGGTGATATCAGGCAGCTGAGTTCAATATTTTTGTGATTGCCAGTCTTCTTCCAGGAAGACAGATGTCTCGTACTTAAATGTATCATTTCTTCTTTCTCCTTTGTTTTTGACAGGGAAATGAAAATGTGCTGCAAATAAGCCTTCAAGCTATATGCACTTTAAAAAAAAAATGACAAAATCAATGAATGCATGGTCTACTTCGAACAAAATGCTTGTCAATGTTGAATCTAGAACGTTAGAATCTAGTTTGAGCAGAATTAAATTGAAGACAAATTTCAAAATAGATTTGAAGAAGTATAACAAGCTCGGAATTATTTTGAATGTGTTTTAAATTGTGTGATTTCCCATTGTTCTTTTCTCTATATCTCTCTTCCTCTTAGTCTTTTTATGACTTACTCTTTTCTTCACCTCTCTTTTTCTCCCTTGCAAACATGACTTCTCTCCGTATCTCTTTCTATAAAATCGCCATCCATACTTCTCTATTGTATCTCTCCGTATCCCTTTCAACTCTTTGCATTTGCATCATAGTATTCTATGGATTGATCTGTAATAACTCTTTCTATCTCTCCATATATAATTTTCTGTTGTAAGGCTTATCTATCTCTTTCTATCTCTATGTATCTATGTGTCCACGATCTCTCTATCCCTCTTTAATGATCTCTCTTAATACCGCATCTTATATACATATACATGTATCTATATTTCTCTTTAGTCATTACTCTCTCTCCTTTTTATCTCTACTTAATGTCTAAATCTATACGTGCATCTCTTTGAAGGCTACAGTTATCTTTCTCTCTCTATCTCTATACATTTATCTTTGTATCTCCATTTTATCAAACATGTCTTCTTCTTTTTTTTATTTACTGAAAACATGTAACGATGCTAAATCGTACCTGTATTTTCTTCATTACATAAACGAAACTTTATTGTGGATGATTTTGTTCGGTGAATAAACGTGCCATCAATGCACTCGTATGAGACGTAAAATACCACTCTCGACCTGTTGATTTATTAACTGCCAGCAAAATAATCATCATTATCATCAACATCATCATCATCATCATCATCATCATCATCATCATCATCATCATCATCATCAAACACCCTATTATATTTAGTTACAATCGCATATTATGTCATTAATGTTGATGTCCATTGGCCTATGGCATCATTGCACCAACTAGCTATTTGTGCAAGCTATAGATACTACAGGGATTATTGCCTCAAGTATCATCAAGTAAAGGTGCCTTCTTCAGAACAGAGGTTGGTTGCCATATCCCCCAAGCTTCACGGTCTTGGGCTTTTTCTAATAAGTGCACCACACCGCTTAATATTCGTCCACAACAATACGAACATATAGGCATGCCCTGTAGCTAATTATGATTTTCAAACACATCTATATGTGCCCCGTATAGCCTAGCTTCCGGGACTGCTTTTTATTCAATATTTGTACTGTTCCGTTCCTCAAAAGTATTGTCGTACTTCTAAATCTTTATAAATCCTTTCCATCGTAATACCTCCCCCCCCCCCCCCCTGCCCCAACACACATTTACACACACACACACACACACACACACACACACACACACACACACACACACACACACACACGAACACTTTTTCAATTTTACGCAGTCGGCGGAGAAAATGCAATTTTATAGGGCGATTTTACGCGACCGTACAGCTTGCGAAAAACACGTATTTACGTAACAAATTATCTTCCGAAGACGAGGAGAAGGAAGGATTCAAAATACCATGACCACGGCTAAAGCTCAAATTACTCATGTCATCTTTGACATGGATGGACTCCTAATCGGTAAGATGAGTTACTGTATTCATTTACTTCAGGACTAGCTCAGCTTATATGAATTAAAACCAACTTCTTTGTCCTGCGCCTCGAGTGAGCTCATCTCCCGAGAGTTCAAAGTTTGCGCTGCCGACGCGGCCCCGTAAGCTAGGCCGTGTGCTAGGCCTTTGGGTCCAGCTCGTAGCGTTAAGTTAGCAGAAAAACACCAAAATATTGCAGTCGCTACTGAAGTTTGGACTTGCTTGTAAATCACACATCTACCTCACTAAACCATATCCTACCCTAACCCTCAACCAAATCTAGTTGGGATCCTTACCTTTACCTGATTTTATAGAGTTTAAAGGGCAAAAAGGGAAGGCAACAAGGTAATTGTTAGCAATCTTCTTGTCAATGGTCTTAAATTCATGTATTGTCCATTTTAGAAGCTTGCTGAAAGTTATTTGCCCTCAAATGATTCACATTTGGAATAATTAATGATTAATGATTAAATCCTCAAAATGTTCGGGCCAAACATTTTGAAGATTTGTGATTTAGTCACTCATTACTCCAAATGTACAGAAGAATAATAAAGGATAAGAAAGTTACGATCTCTTAAAATGATAATTTTGTGACCTCATGTGTGATGTGCTCTTCCATATTTTGTGTGATGCTCTAAATTGTCCTTTTTCTGTGTTTCATGAAGGAATGTTTTTTCATAGAGAAATAATGTATCAAATGCACAGGTAAAGGCACATCCTTTTTCAAAAAAAATAGTACACAAAATTATTGCATAACATATTGAAGAGAATCTTGCATGTGACGTCACTATATAAAAAAAAGAAACAATCGTAACTTCCTTATCCTTTGAGAGATTTTTTTTATCAAACCTTCACTTACATGTTTCTTTTGTGTATTTCTGCTTTTATTAAAACCAGCTTAGTTTCAGGGTGGACTATCCCTTTCAAATACCAAAATGTGATCTAAATTAAGTAGCATTGTTACTGACTGTTATTGTTAATAAGTAATGTTAGATGTAACATCAGATAAAATGTGTTTTAAAGAAGTAGACATTTTCTTGCCTGTATTCTGTCTTCATATTAACAGTGTTCTACATAATGACAAACATGAATCCAAATTTTCTACAGGTTCATTGTTTGCATTTTATATTGTGACTTTGCCCTTGCCTTGCAGACACAGAGAGACTGTACACGGTGGTGTACGACAAACTCTGCGCCAAGTACGGCAAGACGTTCACCTGGGAGATTAAGCTGCAGCTGATGGGGAGGAAGACGATGGAATCTGCGGAGAAAATCATTGAACTCTTGGACCTTCCCGTCACCGCGGAGCAGTGGGTGCGAGAAATCAGTGATGAAATGACCAAGATCATGCCTGATGCACAGATGCTTCCAGGTAGGTACTAAAATAGATCTGGATGCTGGGTAGACCAGTGGCATTAGTTGTCATTCAAGGTAAAAATGGATACCCCCTTCTGGCTCCAGCAATTCATGACTTTATATGTTTTCGTGGCTCTAATTCATCAGCGTTTTTGTGAACCATCAAATCTGTGTGCTTTACGCTATACATATTTGATGGTTCATAAAAACACTGATGAATTATCCCTTCCTGTGCTATACAAAATATTTCTCTAGAAACCCTGTTCACATACTTCGCCTATCTGCAAAACAGGCCCAACATTTGCGGCAATTTTGCTGATGCATTACCGATGGCTGCGTATATGAACGGGAATCACTAAAAAAATGTGGCATTTGCTTCCTCTTTTTACCGCTTATTTTGCAGCTATTTCGCGGATCGAGACCTCGTAATAATACCGCAAAATTGCGGGAAGTGAATCTTATAAACTGCATCCACAAAATAGCTGTAAATGTTTTGCCTTGTGCATCGCGCACTGGCATGTGGGTTGCTAATCTCAGTGCTTGTATTGCTGAGCTGAACATGTCACCATTGGTTTATAGAGAGTTCAGCTGTCCAAAACACTGCAATATTACGTTTTTTTTTGGTGTATATGAATGGTGCTTTCGGCAGCTCGCTGGAAACTAACTTTCTGACGAGCATTGGTAATATAGCAGTATTATCATGGGTGTGGTAAATGAACAGGGCTTTTCTTTAGGACATGTGTAAATGTACTATGCACAAGTGGTACACAAAGAGTTAGAAACTCCTGCCTGATTCCATTTTTCAAACAACATTGTCACCTCATCAGAAGGAAGGAGATGGTGAGAAAATATGACACAGGGCCTCAGGGTAAATTAGCCCTTGCAATGCCAAAAAGAGCCCCAGTAATTAACCAACAAGACCCTGCGAAAAATCAGTTTTCCTCAAGAGGGTGCAGGGGTAAAAACACATGGGGGCTTAGGGCGATTTCGCCCCGGAAATGCTTAAAAGAGCCCTGGAAAATGTAAAAAGAGCCCTCAAAATTCCCATGGATACAAAATAAAACTGTACCCAAAATAAAACTGTACCCAAATTGGCCAATGTGGTAACAAAGTAGCCCCCCCAAATTTGAAGTTCCTTTTTCCCTGATACAGTAAAATGCATTATATGACTACATGTCCATTTCGTGACATCAAGCCTGAAATTTAAAGCCATCACAAATAGTATTGTTATGTTTGTCTCTGTATTTCAGAGTTGATCCATGAATAGAAACTAGAAAGTCTTTTCTTTTGCACAAGGGTGTGTAAATCCACAAACCCTATCTGTAGAATTCAAGAAGAAAATTAGATATTGTAACATTGATTGCTAGATTTGGGAGAAAACTTGAAAAAGTAAATCATAAATTTATGTTTGTGTTTTTGTAGGTGTGGATAAGTTAGTGCGTCACTTACACAAGCACTCCATACCCATCGCCGTGGCAACAGGCTCATCCAGCCCGGCCTTTGAACTCAAGACGACCAATCACACTGAGTTCTTTGACCTATTCCATCACGTTGTGTGCTCGGGGGATGACCTGGCTGTTCAAAATGGGAAACCAGCGCCGGATATATTCCAGGTCGCGTCCAAGAGATTCAAGGAGAACCAGCCTGCCTCGCCACGTAACGTAAGTTAAAGAAGAGAAAGTGGTACTTATAGACTATAGAATTGTGGCTATATCGTGTCGTCTGGGGTAGCCTTCAATCAATCCACAGATTATGAGGTCTTGTAAACAGAGCCCAGAAAAATATATCATTTTTTTATGTAATTAAATCTGATCACTTCCATTTTTCTTTCACCTTCTTCTCAGTTCCTAGTCTTTGAGAACCTTCACAATGTTGTGTTTTCAGGGAAACACTATCATAAAAAGTGCCTTGTAAAATATATCCACTTTTTTTATTTGATTAAATCTAATAAATTTTATTCTTCGTCAACCTCTTTGTCATTAGGTCTTAGTCTTTGAGGACGCCCCAAATGGCGTGTTGTCGGGGAAGGCCGCGGACATGTGGGTCGTCATGATCCCTGACGAGAGACTGATCGGGACGGACGCAACCATCTCCGCAGACCAGGTGCTCAAGAGCATGGAGGAGTTTATCCCAGAGGAGTGGGGCTTACCACCTTTCAGCCAGAGCTCATGATAGTCAATCAGGACAAGGGTGGTGATGAGGTCCTATGATGAAACCGGTATATTTGAAAGACTGCTCGATGGACATGAAAAGCGGCCTCTGTTATGATTATAGATCATGAAAGGATGATCATTTTTATCCTTCAGTGAAAGCTGTATGTAAAGACTGCTCAAATGGAGACTCAACATGTGGTCTTCATTACAAGCAAAACCCCATCTTATAGAGACTTGTGAGTGATCTGAATTAAAAGCAAGTCCTGTTACCAATCTCTACCGGTAATCTACAGTCAGATTAATGATTAAAATCGATCGTAAGCAAGTTGCAATCAATCGCAAATTGTTATAAAACAGGGCCCTGATGTGTTTGGGTTTTATTTTAATGCATGTTGAATGACTCATTAACACCCATGCAAGATTTTGGGCCTATTACTGCTATCTGTACGCTTCAACCATAAATAACGCTTCTTGGACTTTTCCTTGGTATTGTTCTCAATATTTCTAAGAACTGAAAATTAAAAGACTGGTACTGCTCATTTCTCAATAATAAACAGGTTGAGTGCAACTCCACATGTTATGTACCAATGAAAGGTCGTCTTAATCTTTACATTACCAGGCCTTAAAAACCCCATTGGCTCATTACACATCTTCGTGCTAATGGTGATCAGAGAGTTAGTGCTATTAGTAGGTACTTTGACATTTGGTCTACACCCATTTGGTCAAATTCCCATTTTGTCTACAAGCAAAATCTGATATGTATGTATTTTGTCATCAGCGATGCACTCAAATGAATAAGGTTTGTCTGGCATTTAAAGGGTTAAAGTCAAGGTGAGATGGGTCAGGATTATTGTTAGGGATTATTTTTATGGTAGAGATTATGGCATAAGTTAATGGTTATAGTGACTTGATCTTAAAGATGGCCCATCCCTTTTACAAACATCTGCAAACTTCATGAAAGTTTGCACATATTTAGCACATATCTTTGGGATACCAATTGTGAAATTTTTAGGTCAGAGGTATAACTCCCGTAAAATAAATGTAAATCTAACTAGTTTTCACTGAGATTTTACTATTTTTGTGGTACGAAAAAAGAAAGCTTGATCAATTATTGAAGATTATTTCCTCAAAATCGAATATTACACTTTGTCGATTCCAGGGAAAGGTTATATAGCCGGTCTCTCTCAAATGATGACAATGTCAACAAACTGTCAGAATTAGGTATGCAAAAGGGACAGGCTATCTTTAATGGTTATATTTTCCTTGTAGATGGAATGATGTTTAGACCAAATAGAAGAAGAAGATAAAAGGGCCGCAAACCATTCAGGAAGCCACTTTGTATTCTCAATGTATACAAACAAGTGTAATTGACATTTTATGATGTTGGAGGACATTCTTTTACATTCATACATACAAGTACTGTAACAGGAGTCTTTTTGTTTTTACAGGGTCATCTCTTTTACATGAAAAACAGTGAATCGGTACAAGTTGATGAGGTATAATCCTCCACACTGCCTATGGAGAAAGGTAATCTGATGCACCAAGCAGCTACATTTGGGAATTTGTTTGCTGTTTTGTCCATCTCGTCCATCTTACACTAAAGGAAAGTTATATTTAAATGCAACTTGCATTTAATGCAAATATCTAATATAACTTGCATTTAATGCAAATATTCAATGCAGCTTGTGTTTGATATTTATCGCACATTGCACATAGAGAGTTGTGATTAAACGCTACGTTGCATTTAATTTTGGGACTTGCGATTAATCGTAAGTTTTAGTGCAAGACGGCCCCTGGGCGGTGTATCACCAAACTGTTTATAAGCTACGAATGACTTTATGCAAGACTGGTGACCTATTCTTGCGCTAAAGCAGATTCTCAATGATTTTGATTCCCATCAGCTGAAGTTGAAATCTGATCTTTGTAAATTTAAATTCTTCTTGTTAACAAGCATCTGAATACAAAGTTTATCAGGAGTCAAATTTGATTAGGATTGTTGGAAATTAATCCCCAAAATGTTAAAACGGGAACAAATTGGGGTATCTCATCAAGCACAAGAACAGGTCACCAGTCATCCGTTAAAGGGGTACTAAATTAGAAAAATAAGTTCCCACTAATCTATGTAAAATTATCCAATAAAAACAAATTTTGCATTTGTTTGCTGCAATAAAGTCTCATTTTGATGAAAATTTGAAAACATGCACGCCTCCAGTGACGTATGAGAAGTCATAATGCCAAAAAATGCCAACGGCATGAATAAAACAGTTTATTCACGCTGTTCAAACAATACGTTACCAATGGGAACCCCAAAGCTTGTCCGAGATTTGTCTGTGTAGCAAAAACTAATAGATTCAAAGTGCATGCCATCCATTAAATCTGAATGACAAGATACAGGTGAATGCAATAACGCGTTACTTCGCTGTTAGGGGGGAAAGTTGTGAATACATTATGAAAATGGTCTATTGTTGACTTCCGTACAATCTATGGCATTTTGACTTCTCATACGTCACTGGAGGCGTGCGTTTTTTCAAATTTTCGTCAAAATGAGACTTTATTGCGGCAAACAAATGTGAAATTTACAAAGAAATTTTAGGCATACACCCAGTAGTAAGGATAGCGTGCTCCATCCTGTAAATGAATGTTGTCGTGTCTTGACCCGTGAACTAGAAATAGCTTGCGTGGTTAAGTCGCTGCCCGGTAAGCAGTAGACTGCAGGTTCAAATCCCGTCTGGTTCCAAGATTTTTGTCTGACTTGTTTTTCGTTCATTTACAGGATGGAGCACGCTATCCTTACTACTGGGTGTATGCCTAAAATTTCTTTGTAAATTGAAATTACCCCAGAAAACCTTTTCACCAAATGTGAAATTTGTTTTTAGTGGATAATTTTACATAGATTGGTGGGAACTTATTTTTCTAATTTAGTAACCCTTTAAGCTTAGGTGTGCATAGCATACAAACAGCTTGGTGAAACAAGCCCGAGAAGCGGACACAACTGCAAAACAAATCCAGATGTCGCCCAGCAGTGCAATTAACAGTGGGTAGACAAATCAAACTTCCATTCCTTTGAAGAAAATCAGAGATGAAGGCCATTCTCTGGTGTGCATTTTAACTATGAAGGGACAAGGGCAATGTCTTTTCCTCCCCAAAATTAGCACTTTATTCAATTTTTATCTTGAAAATATAATTTCAAATTCACTTTTCCTATTTATATTTAATTGCATTGCAACTCGAACCTGTTTTGGGGTTAATTTTTATGTAAATGGTGTATCAGATTTTAACATGTATTTTTGTATATATTCCACAGTTTTGGTTGAGGTCCTGTGAAGTGCGTAACCAACATTCTTTCATTTCGTTTGTTGTTGTAGCTTTGCCTCCATTTTTGGTTATTTGTTTAATAGGTAGTATGCATTCCACTTATTCTTGACCTGATCAAAATGTCAGCAAAGCTTTCTTTAATAGGAGAGAAAAAAACAAAACGGTGATTACTTAGTTTACATGACCTCAACCAAACTGGTGGATTTGCCCATTTGTATATGGCGTTTAATAATGGAATAAATTCCAATTGATATATTTCTACATGCTTGTTTCACTCATATTATCATCTGTTATGGGACATTGTTTTGTCAAAAAAACAACAACTGCGGATTGTGTGATTGTGGTTTGCTTCATATTCTTTGAGGGAATGATATCATGCAAATGAATGTAAATCAATGTTGTATGGCGGTTATAGTTGATGAAGTCCTTCGAATTTAAGATGGAATCAACACAATCATATATATATATATATATATAGGCCTGACTGAACAGATATAATGAGAATTTGGGGGAATTTTCTTAGAACTGTACATACTTGTTGGACTCTTTGGACGGGAAAATTGATATCCTGATAACAATAATAGTGCTTCATTCCCAACTTATGAATCTACATTCAGAAACTTTAAATGGTTATCCTCCTCAATCTCCTTTTTCCTCCACTTTTCTTTCACTTTCTTCTCATAAACATCACAACACAATACTCAACACAAATATATTTTGACAAAATATTTATTATTAAAATGATCAAATTCGACAAAACATTTACAGAAGAATTTGTCATAAGCAGTAGCAGCCAATTAATGCCTCTTTTCCAATCATGATTGTTTTATGCATAAATTATTTATAAATATTGCTACATTTGCACAAAAGTTTTTATCTAAAACAACTCTAAGAAAAAAGATGGAAACATAATTGCTCATTTCTTTCAGATTTCAAGAACAGTGATTTTACATCAGTTACCAATGACAACCCTGTTTCCCTGAGGGTGACCAAACACATAAAATAAATATATAAATGCTTGTCTACCACATTAAAATTGTAAAAAAAACAAAAAAAAAAAACATGGATTTAATCAGGGCAAGAAGAAAGAGAGATGTGAGGAATCATTTTCAGTAATGGAAAAGGACAAGGTGGCAAATACAAGCTCGAAAAATTACTGTCGCCAGTACTAGAGACATATTCATGAAACTGTGAAACTGATTGTCTAGCGCAGTGCTTAAAATGCATGCACTTAAGCTACTTATTAGCCTTATGGTGGTGTCACACCTTGGCGTTTTAGACAGCGTATGCCCGACGTATCAAAATTTCTCTAAGACGTCGGCATACGCTGAACTTCGATTTTTTTTTTTCAACTCTGGGCGTATACTTAGCGTATTCATAACGGGTTGGACGTATACATAACGTATTAGTAACTTATATCAAATGCTTGTTAACTTATAACGTATTCCAACGAATGCCTAGCGTATTGCTGGCGTACACAACTTACGCCCTACGATAGCCTAACTTACGCATAGCGCGAGGCAGCGTATCGCCGACGAACACGTGTCGTAGCCTATAAAAAGGCTGCCGCTCGACTATTCAAATCATAACCGCGCGATACATCACCGTATCAACACCACCGCCATGCTGAAGAAAACTAATACGCCATTTTACGGTAGCTGTAAGTTATAAACACGTTCAGTAAGTTTTGTGGTCGTCCGGAGCACGTCTTCATACGTCTGCATACGTCAATATACGTTGGAGTTAAGTTACACATACATTCAAAGCACGTTACTCATAGGTTAGAAGTAAGTTTTAGGGTACGCTGGACATTATCTTGACGTACATCGACTTATGAGTAACTTAAGAGTAACATGTGTCAACGTGTATCAATGATCGCGTAGCTTGCCTACAACTTATGGCCCGCGTATGCGGGACGTATGAGCCATACGCTGGCATACGTCAACAAATTTTGTGCTTGCACAAAATTTGTCGACGACCTCACCGTATGACGACGTATACCAGCGTGTTTTAGCGTACTCTTAACGTATGCAAAACTTACCCGTAACGTATTCGATGTACGCCAGCGTATTCGCCAAATTCCTCATACGTCGGGCATACACTGTCTAAAACGCCAAGGTGTGACAGCGCCTTTATAGTAAGGTTTCATGAATATGGCCCTGGTGTTTAAAGGGATAGTTCACCCTGAAGATAAGTTGGTTTGAATAAAAGCAGAAACATGACAGAAACATATTAGTGAAGGTTTGATGAAAATCTGTTCTAAGGATAAGAAAGTTATGATCTTTTGAGATTTCAATTTTGTGATGTCACATTCAAAAAATTGAACAAAACATAATGGGAGAGCACCTCCCAGGTGACGTCACAAAATCAAAATATTAAAAGGCAATAACTTTCTTACCCATTGATGGATTTTCATCGAAACTTCATTTGTATATTTCTTTCACGATTCTCTATTTAGTGAAACCAACTTACTTTCACGGTGAACTATCCCTGTAAGTAGCTTTATCAATTCAACAAATTTTAAAATCTATCTCTACATTTTGTCGGAACTTGAGAAAAGATTACTACATGTACTACCATGTCACAACATACATGTATAAAGTCCTGTTAGACGCAGGCCCTGTGTCACAAATAGGGGCAATAAATTGTATGATAAATTATCTATGTACATGTATCAAAGAAATGGATATAGGTCTTACATCAGAATCACACAGAGGTTGTGAAAAAAATTGATAAAACATGCAAGGGATGTTGATCAAAGTTTGTGCTGTTATGTCTAAACTATAGAATAGCTTGCACAAATAGACAGTGGCTTAAAAGGAGAGTGATGGTTTGTGATACAGAGTTGCAAGAGATCACAAATTTGCAACTGATTGCAAACCTGTAAATATATTGTAACTCTTTGAGGTGTAGGTCTCTGTCATCTACACATACATAATTATGTAAAATGTTGCAAACATAGATATTAGTTAGGACAATGATGGTTTGTGATACAGAGTTGCAAAAGATCACAAATTTGCAATTGAGTGCAAAATCACGATCTGTCATCTAAACATACATATTAAAGGGATAGTTAACCCTGAAATTAAGTTGATTTCAATAAAACAAAAAATATGAAAGAAACATATCAGTGAAGGTTTGACAAAAATCTGTCACAGGAGAAGAAAGTTATGTTTTGAAATTTCAATTTTGTAATGGATTTTCATAGAACCTTCAGTGATATGTTACTTTTATGTGTTTGCTTTTGTTGAAACCAACTTTATTTCAGGGTGAACTATCCCTTTATTGTAAAATGTCAGCTTTTCTTTCCAAGTATTCAAAATACATCTTTATCTGCCTAGTGTTTATTAGCCTTCTTGAAACTCTATTAATTGTTCATACATACATTTCAAATATGATATCATATTTTGTACTGTAGTACTGGTGTGTTAACTGTAAGATACATGCACATCAATGGTGTAAAAACAAAAATGCTTCTAAACAATTCTTGAAAAAGTTTCCTCACAGATTGTTGGATCTAGTTTAAATGGCAATCACTACAAGACTGTTCTGCAATGGTCACATGTACAGTTTTCATTCGATTTCAAGATTTTAGATAACGATTTCATCATTTTGAAGCACCTTCATTGCATGAACCTAATATAGATCAATGCCACCCATGATAATGGGTCTACTTCCTAGTGTGTTAACCACTACAGACTTCACATTCCCTTTAGAAACAAGGTAGCCCTTTTGCAGGCACAAAAAGTACAATTTTGTAAAAATACACAGAAAACACTGTATAAGAATTTCCCTCCAAATAATGAAAATAGAATCCTGATGTAAAGCAGAATTAGAGCAATCGCTAGATTTCTAGGAAGTTTTGGATTGGTCATCCAAGTCCAAAACCTCCCAGTTCTTTAAGCCTAGAGATCGGATATCCCTGTCCACATCACAGTGCATGCGTTCAAGGCAAACAATGACTGCTGGCTGCCCAACACATCGTGCATTGACAGGTGTAATATGATTATGAATGTAGACTCGGGTTTGCCAAAAATTCTCAGCCCAGTTAAGTAAGTAGCTGTAAGAAGTCGCCCAATTTAGCAAAAAGTAGCCCAAATGGAAATATCGCATTTTCAAGGCGATATACTTTTTTTCATTATTATTCTTTTTTAAAATTATCATTATTATTATGTTTTTTTTTTGCGTGTCGTTGATAGAAGTCAGAAGCAGCCCAAAAGTAGCAGTGCGGCTTTGCATGTCGGGGCACGGAAGTCAAAAGTGGCCCAATCAGGTGCCCAAATCGCAACTTCGGCAACACTGTGTAGACTATGATCGCTTCATTTCAAATGTAACAAGGATAGTTTTTCACTTTTCATGAAAAGGTTTTTGAAGCTATTAATATGAGAATTATGAATTTCATACTTATCATGCCTACATGTAAGAACACAAAAGACAAAGGAGTCACTAATAAGATAATGTGCATATTGCACAAGTTTTGTTGGAGGACAGAAAACATATATGTATGGCACATTAAGAATTAAATACAGTTGCCTCAAACCAAACATTCGTTGAGCTAAAAAGTACAAGGACACACATGTGCTAGGCTACAACAAAGGGCCCTGCAGGAGGCCAAATTTTGATACGATTCTGCAGCCGTAAGGGCCTATGATTGGAAATGTGATGTCACCTTCCGCAGATCCCATGAACTGGCCCGGCGATTGAGCCAGTCGCAGAGTCATACGACTGATCAGATTGTGACGTCTGCAATGGACTTAGGAACACAAACAACTTGGAAGGCTGTAATCTACATGTGCCCCATTCCAAAGTCAACTCAATCTCACCTTGTAACCATTGCTCTCTCAGCAAAGAATATCCAAATTGTGTGATGAAAAGTATCCTCTTTTTATCAATGGGACCTGATAAGTATCATCTTGCCTGTTATAGTACCTCACTTGCCCTGAGCATGAGGCATAAAATACTTGTTGGCGCAAAGAAGTGTGGATTTGCATGAGCTAGTAAATAAAATTTGCACACAATTGTATGTTGCCAAAAGAGTTTGCACACATTGTTCATACCACATGAAAAATCAATACTGTCCTCCACTTGCACCGGTCCAGAACCGGTCTACTTGCACCAGTCCAGCACCCGTTCACTTGCACTGGTCCACCAGCACCAGTCCGGCATCAGTCCACTTACACCGGTCCAGCGCCAGGCTATTTGCGCTGGTCCAGCACCGGTCCAGCAAGGAAGAGGGTGTTCCTTTTTTTAGCTCCTAGGTTGAGACTATTCCTCTGGAAAGCTCTCCTCATCTTCCTGATAGGCAGTCAGTTCCATCATCTCCTCGTTCTCAGCATGCACATTCTGCATAGAGAGAGAAAATATAAAGCAATGAACAAATTACAACGGGGGCTCAGCACCCACATGCCAAAAAAAAAAACAACCTGCGAATAACTAAAGATCCTCAGAGAAAAAAGCATTTCTCCTGTGTGTGCCACATGTGATGTTACTGTATACGCCATATATTTCGCGGGGGGTTTATTTTTGCAAATTTTGCGAGTCGGATGCTATTCTCAAATTTAGCAACACGCGAAAAAATAACTACAACATGCACAAACATATGTACTACTAGTACCAGTACGATCACGAATTTAACCACTCGCGAAATGGCGAGAAGTCCTGATTTGCAAAAAAGATTAGACTCGCGACATATATGGCATATACAGTAACGCACAAATCCCATAAAGCAGCAGTTTGTCTGGTTACTCTGGTACACTATGAGTTAAACAACTCCTCACTGTCGGCATGCACATTCTGCTCAGAGAATATATCGAGAAGTGAACAAATATATGGGGCCTCAGGGGCTGCTTAGAGCCCCCTGAGAGTCCCTGTACATTGAAGAACATGGTCCAGTCCCTTTGTTTCATGCCATAAAGCTTCAAAAGTAGCCCTCAATTTTTTTTTCCACTAATACAGAGAATGTAAGACTCAAGCCTGACAATAATAATACAAAATCCTTTAAAGTGCATAATCCCATGGAAATTGTCTCTACATGCTGAAAGTTATGGCACAAGAAAATCCCTCTTTTTATAGTTTGTTGGCAAACTCTAAACTTTTTACAGTATACCTGTCTTTCTTTCTGATTTACTCACAAATGCTCAACATCTCTCCTATCTCCAATTCTGCTCATACATTTCAAATCACACGCAAAATATAATTTACAGTGCTCAAAACTTGGCATGTGTCACACGGGAATAGAAAGCACAAGTAATACTGATATATTTTATACAGCTACATTTCGTCTGGCACAAGACATGTGAATAGATGAATTGTGTAAAATAGAGAAGATGCTAGAGGACATACCTTTCTGTGGGTTTTTGATTGATCCTGCTTTCTGCTAGATGAAGCCCCTGAAGAGGTCCTCCTTCCATTCAGACCCTGCTCTGGGGTGCTGATCTTGGCACTGTTGTAGATGAAGATTGCGAGAAGGACAGTCGGCATCTGCAGAAAGAAGTCCAGCGTCGGCTGGAACCCGGTCAACCAGATGGACAGACTGATGACCACCACTGTGGTCACCTGCGCACTATGCATGTGAAACATGTTATCCCTGAACTTCAGCATGAGTGATATAGTCAGCCCCATGAGCGCAGTAACAAAGATAAGCAGTGTGGAGTAGATGTTGTAACCCGCGAACATCCCGCAGTAGATAACGCGGTGGCGGAAGTTTGGGATAACGAGAAGCGTCAGCGTGTTGAAGAAAACCCCAAAGGTGTAAAGCCGCGTGTTCTGGACGTAAATGCTCTCCTGAAAGTTGTTGCCTTCTTTAAAGATCTTTTCATTGTAGATGTTGGCTAACGACGACATGAAGCACTGGACAATGACCAGCACGTGTCCGAGGCTGACCGTGAAGCTGTACTTCCCATCGGGGGGCGCGGGCGGCTCGTCCGTGTGCCGCAGTCTGCGGTGACATAGGTTGCCCGACGGGATGGCGTGGCGTCTCTGCAGGACGTGGACCTCATACAGCGTGGAGTTGTCGATGGACTCTAGAGTGGCGGAGGTATGGAGGGATGTTTTATGGTCCTGGTTGGACAGCGAGACAATCGCCATGAAGAGGATGAGTAGGGAAGCCCACTGTACGCGAGTGAATTTACGCCTGTGTGAATGTGAACAAAGAGCAAAACAAGGATTATATCAACTTTAATGTAGGACACAGATGTCATCAATCAATATTGTACTTGTAACTGTTTTGCAGCTGGTATCTGACAAATAGTTTAGGAATCCTGAATATATGCACATAACTTGCATAACTATAAAAAAAAAAATACAAATAATGTGCTTCTTCCATTGTTAAGAGTCAATTTTGTTTCTTTTTGTATCCTTTTAATTTTCAATCAACAATATATCTAAAGATGAAAATTTCAAAGAGTACTTGTTAATACATTTCCTGTTTGTACATGTACATATGCACAAAGAGGCAGATCAAGGCAATTTGTACAATTAAACCCTGAGAGATGGAAGATTGTAATGTACTTACTTCAAAATAAGCCTAAATAGTACTGATGTGGTAATAACGCCGAGGTTTGCCAATAGTACTGCAACAGCCTGGATATTGAAGGAGGAGTAAGAGGGGAGAATATGCGATAACATGAGAGAGCACAAGAGAAAGAGAAAAAGAAAGAAAAAAAGTAGTCAAACAGAAAGAGAAAGAGTGAGAGAAAGAATGAGATAGAGAAAGAGTGAGAGAGAGAGAAAAAGAGAAAGAGAGATTAAGAGCACAGATAAAGAGAAAGAGATAAAGAGAGAGAAATATATTTATAGAGAGAAAGAGAAAAAAAGTCAGAGAGAAAAGGTGAATGAGAGACAAAGAGAAAGAGAAATAGTGAGGGAAATACATGTATATCATATAACAAAATCTTGTTTTCTAAATATATGCATAGAAGAACAATGAAGAGACCAGGCTCAACTGTAACATCACAACCTCATAATAGCTTTTCAAATTCTGAAAAAGGACAAAAATGCATAACTTTTGCAATTTTGTCGTTCTCTCTTGATTTTACCCACACTTGAACTAATCTCTTCGTCATATTTTTCTGCTTTTAATTCATGTGTAACAACACTTTTCATGTATTATCACAGTGAACTAACCCATTAATATCATAGCCCATTTCCACGTACTTGTGGTGACTGGTCCCAAATAGATCATATGTGATATATTCCGCTGGAATAAGGGTAATTTTGTACTTACTGGTTCAAAGAATGACATGACGTAGAAACCGACGAGATTGTCAAAGAAATAGAGAAGACCTGGGACGCTCCACTTGAAGAAATTCATACATTCAGGCCAGCTGCACTGAAACAGATTTTTAAACATGGGCTTTCCTGAAAGAAGGAGAAAAGAATGGGGCCAGACTATTCAATCAAATCAAAACTTGACTTTATATGAATACTAGAGCCTAGGTACTAGGCTGTACGTTGCATGGACAAAACAACCAAGTCTGGTAAAACAGACTACACCGTAATTACATCATGGCTCCTCTGGCTTTTTCCTGAGAGGGGGAGCAAGGATGGATTTGGGGTATAGTCTGTGTTACCAGACATAGTTAATAACAGACTAGGTTGTGTCCATGCACCTCATCACTAGTACCTAGGCTATGAATATTAGACAAATATAGAAACCTAATAAGAAAGTTATGGGTATTTTAATGCTACTGCATGTATACACCATTAGAGAATACTGGTAAGCATTTCCTTTCAGCATCAAAAAACGAATAGTCTTCTTCTGGCCTTGACGTATGGGCAACAACGTAATTAATTATTTATCCATATTTACCATATTTCTACAAAATTCTGATTTCTTGAGTTAAATGTGTAAGGTAAACATTGACATTTCAGATTGGACCTTTATTATCGGGCCAAAAAAACGATAAATAGTCTATCCAGATATACAGTACTTGATCTTTGTACCACGTCTCATGAAATGTTGTAAAACAATTCGGGGCATACAAATGTTAATAGATTTTGTCTTTGACAATGGACCTTGTGAATTTCAGTCCAGTGTTTCTTCGAGTAAATGAGAACCGTAGCAAAAAACTGCAGACAGATAGACGACTGATACAGAATATAGTACTCCTGACACCCTGGGTGCAGAGATCTGAAAATGTGTCCATATTTACCATTCATCTCTATCCGGAACATGATTGCTAAGCACACAGTGAGTTTGACAGCCTCAGCACACACATTGACTGTCACTGGCAGATAGTCATACTTGTGGTCTGGAAAAAAAGAAGGGGGGGGGGCCTTTTTATATTCACTAATTTCATACAAATTAATGCGATTACCTTTAAAATCACCTAAATAAATTCACAAATTTAGATTATCTATATAAGATTTACATTGACAGAGAGAGAGAGAGAGAGAAAGAGAGAAGGATTGAGAGAAAGAGAGGAGTGAGAGAAAGCGACAAAGAAAGAAAGAGATTGAAAGAGAGGTAGCCAAGCTGGTTTTCAGGTCCTAACCATAAACAAGGCATTAGCAATATTGTGTCTCGCCCACTTGCGAAAATAACCAGAAATATCGCGATCTCCGTTGCTACGCAAAAGAATTGTATCCCTGACCTCAAATGACCTTTGACCTTATCCTGTGACCTCCAACGGTACCATAACATGAAGGTACCCCCAGTGCATCTATGACCCCAGTTAGGTTGTAATCCAAGCAACCTATGTGAAGTTATTTGTCAAAAGAGAGTCTTGCAGGTAAACTTTAACGTATGACCTCAAATGACCTTTGACCTTATCCTGTGACCTCCAACAGCACCATAACATGAAGGTACCCCTAGTGCATCTATGACCCAAGTTAGGTTGTAATCCAAGCAACCCATGTGAAGTTATTTGTCAAAAGAGAGTCTTGCAGGTAAACTTTAACGTATGACCTCAAATGACCTTTGACCTTATCCTGTGACCTCCAACGGCACCATAACATGAAGGTACCCCCAGTGCATCTATGACCCAAGTTAGGTTGTAATCCAAGCAACCCATGTGAAGTTATTTGTCAAAAGAGAGTCTTGCAGGTAAACTTTAACGTATGACCTCAAATGACCTTTGACCTTATCCTGTGACCTCCAACGGTACCATAACATGAAGGTACCCCCAGTGCATCTATGACCCAAGTTAGGTTGTAATCCAAGCAACCTACTGTATGTGAAGTTATTTGTCAAAAGAGAGTCTTGCAGGTAAACTTTAACGTATGACCTCAAATGACCTTTGACCTTATCCTGTGACCTCCAACGGTACCATAACATGAAGGTACCCCCAGTGCATCTATGACCCAAGTTAGGTTGTAATCCAAGCAACCCATGTGAAGTTATTTGTCAAAAGAGAGTCTTGCAGGTAAACTTTAACATTTGTGACGGACGACGGACGACGGACGGACGACGGACGGACGCCATTTGGATCCCTTAGTCTCGCCTTCACCTCCGGTGGGCGAGACAAAAATTGAACCCCATAGCATAATCTTGTTTGTGATGTTTTTTTTTTTACATTCTGAGCATACTCAACCGTGCTAAGCTCTATCCACAGGAGCTATTTTGTCATGTGGGAGGGCTCTTTAGGGCATATCTGGGGCTAAATCGCTGTGGATCCCCATTTTTGTTTCTTCACAGATCCATATCTCCATGCATTCAAGGCACCAGACAGCTATATGACTACCTAATACATGTATCTCATACTTGCCTTCGTTAGCAGACAGTCGTGTGAGCATCACCCTTCCAGCCCCTAGAGATACATAGACGGTTGCCAGGGCAACAGTAGTCATGGACGGGCACTCCATCGCATAGCAGGCCAGGCAGGAAGCCGGACTAGGACAGAAGGCGTTGTCTGTCACTCAACTGCACTTGTTACTGTAGTCTTCTCTCTGTAATTTGTAGTTCTGCATCAATGTACAAATTATTTATCCCGTAAATAAACCAAATATGGAGACAGGAGGTCATGGTTCGCAATCACAATTATTCTCATTCAATTTTTTATATCAATTTTCTGGATGGAGTACGCTATTATCACTCCTGGGTGTATGCTTATAATTTCTTCTCAAACATGATTATGTTGAGTAAATATTATTATTGTGCGTACCTGAATAAATGTATGCACGGAAAAGTTTGGCTGAATGACTGGATACCCATTATTATTCGAGCATGTTTCCTCTTTCGCCTATGGGTTAAAATGATGACATCAAGACAATAGCAGAACCAGAGCCTCAGGCTCAGGTACTTTACATGCAACATAATTTGTTTTGGGACATCCCTCTTCTTGTAACTGGCTCCTCTGGCTCTGAACGGTCCATCAAAAACTACTTTTGATCAAATAAAAACGTATATGAGAGTACAGTTATTTCCCCATTTGCAAAAGAGACAAAATTCTCATACATCTGAAATTATTTTATATCATAGAAGTGAACAAGTTAGATTGGACAGGTAAGTTAGACTTCGATGATGTCACTGTGAGTGCTCATTCCAGCACACCGAGCGCTGCGTTGTGCCGGAGAGGAAAATATTGCTGCAGTTACAGAGTCCACCGTAATCACGTAACACCACCCCCCGGGTCCATCGGGGTGCGAGTTACTTGTGATGACCATTGATTTAGTTTTACCAGTATTTACTATACCAGTTAATTTACGCAGGCATTCAGATTTTCTCGATTAACCTGTTGTTCCTTTTGAAAAAAGATCAAGAAAAATAGTAGAAAGAACAACTTCCCATTTACCTGCCGGTCCCGTAATCCTAGTTGTCCAAACCAAAACAGATTGTTTCTAAGAGTAGCTCAGCTTCGCATACAACTGGATTGTGAAACACGTATACGTACAGAAGTACATTTTCTATTTACTGACGTAGGTGGCGGTATACACTAAGATCAGAAGAGGAGTGATCAGCATCATGTTCGGGCTTTGACGCTGTATCATGATGATGATGACGATGAGGACGTCGATGATGATGATGATGATGATGATGATGATGATGATGATGATGATGATGATGATGATAGTGTCAATTTCATTCCATGATAGTGTCAATTTGACTGAACTAAATAGTGCTTGGCTTATTGAAGAATTTTCATGCATATATATTTAAGTTAAAAAACAGTGAAAATCAAGTCGTCAGTGATCCATCTGTGCCGAGATCAAAAATTTGACTGGCAATCGTATTAACCCTAAGAAGTTGTGTGTATATTAACTAATGCACAAAAATACATCAACGGCGCATAAACAGTAAGTTAAAGGGATAGGCAACCCTAAATTCAAACTGGTTTGGATTACTGCAGGAAAACGAAAGCAACATCAGTAAAGGTTTGACGGAAATCCTTCAAAGAAAAAGAAAGTTATTACTTTTTAAAGTTTGCTTGCGAGCTGCTCTCCCTTATGTTGTGTGCTGTATGATTCAATAAATTGCTCTTTTTCTGATTGTGATGAAGTAATATTTTTTTCATATTGACGTAAATGATACATATCCTTTTGAGAAAATGGAAATTTCACACACATCCCCCTCCCCCATCAAATACACACACACACACACACACACACACACACACACACACACACACACACACACACACACACACACACACACACACACATACACACACACACACACACATAGCAAATAACTCAAACGTGCCGATCGTTCTTTTGCGGATTTTCTTGCTAAACCTTCATTAATTTGTTTCTTTCATGTTTCTGCTTTTGCAATTGTATATGAAAACCAACTAAACCTCAAGGTAGAGCACGTACGTGCGCAGGCAGGCATGAAGGGGAGGGGGGTTGAATGGAGCTGTGATCGGGGGATTCTTGAGGTCGAAACAAGTGGTTTGCGAGATGGTAGCGAGAGAGACGAAAGTTATATGGAGAGACGGGGGGGGGGGGGGTGAGAAGAAAATATAATGGGGAGGAGAGGGGAAAACGTGAAAAGGATGGAGAGAGCGACAGAGGGGCAAATACCGAGAGAGAGAGAGAGAGAGAGAGAGAGAGAGAGAGGGGGGGGGGGGTAGAGAGCGAAATAGAGGGAGAGGGGGAGAGAGGGGAACACGAATCAAGAAACGGGTCTGGATGCAATAAAGTAATTCTTTTCGATGTTTTTCTCCTCAGACGGACTGAGAAAATAAAAGGAAAGGACTAATATTGTATTGACTAGTCGTGTGAGTACTACACTCAACTTTTTAGTTTGGATAAGAACCGTCCAGGAGCTAGAAAGCCACGTTACAACGAAGAGAAGTAGTAGTGATCTCACGTATTTAAAGGGATAGTTCACCCTAAAATTAAGTTGGTTTCAATCAAAGCAGACACATGAAAGAAATATATCGGTGAACCTTTGATGAAAATCCGTCAAAAGATAAGAAAGTTATGATCTTTTAGATGTCTGATATTGTGACGTCACGTGCGTTGTGCTCTCCCCTATGATGTGTAAAATATTTTTTTAATGTGCATTTTCTCAAAAAGATATGAATCCTTTTACCTGTGCATTTGATATATTATACCATTAGAAATAAGTATTTACACACATACCTGTTTGAAAAAAAAATGTGCATTTCCTCAAAAAGATATGAATCCTTTTACCTGTGCATTTGATATATTATACCATTAGAAATAAGTATTTACACACATACCTATTTGAAAAAAAATATTCCGTGGTCAAGAACAGAAAAAGAGCAATTTATCGAATTTATGGAATTTTACTGCACACAACAAAAATTATGTGAGAGCACCTCGCATGTTTCTGTTTTAATTGAAACCAAATTGTCTTCAGGGTGAACTATCCCTTTTTAAGCGAATTATCCCATACTCGTCAATCAAGGAACACGACCAGATAGGATGACAGTCAATCATTGTTTGAAAATCGTCAAAAGACCGATTATGGAAAATAAGGGTCCCTGTCTGAACTATGGGAATCTCTTGTAAATGAGATATCATCTGCAATAACAATGTAAAGCTTCAAAGCAATAATAGAAAAAAATGATTAAATAACCAGATAACTTACTACCTCCTCAATGCAGATAACGTTTCAAAACAACATACCCGCACATTATATACCCGTCAGTACACGACCCTTGTTTCATTGTTTTTTTCTCTTTCCCAACTTTAAACTGCCATATCCTCGTTTTATTTCTTTGTTTGTTGCACGTACGCATTATTTGCTAACATTTTAATACTTTAATCGCCATATAAAATGTATTTTGATTGTACCTTTATCGAACAATTCGTACGCCATATGACCCATTCAAAAACAGCCATTAGCTGAACCTGGTGTTCCCCCAACCGTTTGGAAATCACTGATTAAAATGCAAAAAAATGACGGGGGAGAGAAAGGGAACATTTTGTGACGTCACTCGCCATAAGTTGTGTATATTTTTTTTCAAAATAATGTACATGTATACCATTTTACATATGCATTTGATACATCATAGATACATGTTTTTATACACACACCTTTATGAAGGAGATTAATTTCTTTATCAAAATAAAAAAAGGGGCAATTAATGGGAGGGCAGCTCGCAAGTGCCGTCACATACTTAAAGTTAAAAGAAAAAGGAATAACTTTCTTTTCCATTGACGAAATTTCGTCAAACCTCCACTAACATGACTGATACGTTGCTTTCATTTCTCTGCTGTGAGTAAAACTAATTCAACTTCAGGGTAACTTTCCCTTTAACTCTTTGCCACTGTTGCATTCCTGTGCACGGAGGCACCCAAGTGGTTAACTTGTGTTCATGTGTACGACGGTGGTTGCGAGCTCTTGCATCGCGTCACTACGGCAGTTCGCATCCAGTCTTCCAACTGGAGAAGACGTCCTCTAGAAACGTCGCATGCTCTTGGCCAGTCCACAACCCCGGGTCCACAGCTTCCTTGTTCATGCAGCCTGTCAGCAGCTTCAGGGATGTTATCGCCATGATCGTAACAGAAGAATCAGACTGTGAAGCGGCTGTCATCACTGCCTGTAGTGATATGTGGTTTGGAGCTCACGTCTTCAAAGAAGTGAAGTACTAGAAACACAAACGGATCCATATCGTTTCTCCTCGCTAAGTAATCCACCAATGTTATGTTCTTCCGAAAGTAATATGCAAAGCACCTTCCAACATTTGAATAAAGACGAACTGCAAGTACATTCAAGTTTACTTTTTTTTTCTATCGACGAGACGAGTTTTAGATCTTTTAGGCCTAATCGTAATCAAGAAGCCAGAGGTTGAGAATCCAGCTGATGCAACGGGTGATATCGGTGGTTATTGTGATTAATGGAGCGGTATTATCTTCATCTCTTGAGAAAAAAAAAATGTGATAGCTTCTGGGACATCTTCATCTCTCTGGTAGGTGCTCCGACTTCTTTACTTCCCACCATCATGATCCCAAAAGATCTGTAAACAGGGATTTTTTTTAATGTGACGGACACAATGGACAACAGTTGTGATGATAATTATGGCATAGACGGATATATTTATTTATTCATTCTGCAGAATTTGTGATCGTGCTGTATATTGGCGAGGAAAAGTAGCTTGTTTGAGGCTGGTAAAATTATTATTGGTCAGCCGAATACGGAAACATCATCTAATACCGACTTCATAGTAGAAAGGACTTTGTGTTGAAATATTGGCTGCAGAGGACTTGAGCGTTCGGAAAATGTTGTTCATGATGTTTTGAAGTGAAAACACAAGGTTTAAGTCGGACTCTACATGAATAATTACACGCATCCCGTCAAAACAGTGTGGAGATGTCACCAAGTCTTCAAGTTTGTATGGGATCAACATTGAACAGCATTAAGAGGGTCAGTTAATCTAGTCACGAGCAAGATCTCTCCTGCTTGCTTTTTATAGTTGTCGAGTGTACTAAATAGCAGCACGACCGCGCAGTCTCACACTGCAATTATCATCCTCAATCCCCAACTCTCTACACGAGCATTATCGTTATTTTTAATACAAATTTCAGTGATTGTCAAAGGAAGAACATGAATGGATCAAGACGGACGAATATGAACAAAGCGCCTATATATTGGAAACCTATGATTTTGACGTGTAGAACAAATCATCGTCTCGATGTCGCGGCGACCATGCAGCATGTCATCATTATCCTCGTCGTCATCCTCTCCGTCATCTCAACCGGGAGCTCGTATACGCCATCGTCTGTACTGACATCGACATCGAGCGGGCAGTCGAAATGCATGCGGTACTACCACACGGAGAGGATATCGCATCCGAGGAAAGCTTGCCAGACTAAGGTAACAAATTATATAGACAGGGGAAGAGTGAAAGAAATAGACATGGTAAAGGAGAGAGACAGAGAGAGAGAGGAAGGGGGAGAAAGAGCAAACGAAAGAAACAGAGATGGAGAGAGAGAGAGAGAGAGAGAGAGTTGTTACCCCCCCCCCCCCTCCCCCTCCATTGCTTCTTTCCCCCGCTCAAATTTGCAGTTATAAATGCGTGTCTATATACTGTTGACCTGCATGTTGCATCTATGCTTAAGAGACGGAGAGAGAAAGGGGGAGAAGAACAAAGGAAATAGGCAGAGAAAGACAGACAAACAGACAGACAGACAGACAGACAGACAGACAGGCAAATATTTTGAAAACGAACTTGGGTTTGTAGTTAAGTTGCGATCGTGGCAGTTGAAAACTTTCAAGAATTCATGAACCACTAGCACCCCTCCCATATCATATCACCCCAACAGTCTCAACCCCCCCCCCCCCCCCCAACCACCACCAATATCTTTTAAGTCCTAGTCCAGGAATTGATTCTGAGAGAGATATCACTCACCAATACTCACTCCCGCGTGCGCAGCTTGCCTACAATAACACAATCTTATTTCAACAATCTTTATTTATTTTTTGTTTATTGTTCCTTATGACGCATTCCCAAATTCTGTCTAGCAGGACCGGAGAGAGAGAGAGAGAGAGGGGTGGGGTAAACCTCCAAGCCCCACTATAATTTTTGTTTAAAAGGGATAGTCCAACCAGAAACATGAAAGAAACATATTAGTGAAGGTTTGATGGAAATCTGTCAAATGATCAGAAAGCTACAATTCTCAAAAGTTTTGATGTTGTGACGTCATGTGCGAGATACTCTCCCATAATGTTGTGTACTATTTTTTTTAAAATGTCGATTTTCTCAAAAGGATTTGCATCATTTTATCTCTGCATTTGATACATCATTAGCAACACGTGTAATATTAACCTGGGCAACATCACCCTCACTGCGACCGCACAAACACACATACTCAGTAGCATTAATTAAGTCCCATTCAAATAATACATAAAAGCCACAATTTCGTACAAAAATTAAATTACATTATTAGGCTACACAAAATTGGATTACTAGACAGAAGACAAAAAGACAAAGAACAACAGAATCATGGTTTTGATATATCATACATACACTCTAGTTTTTCTTTGTGCTATTTACACACACACACACACACTCACACACACACGCACACACACGCGTACACACAGCATGCATCACACTTTCCTTAAAAATAATTCAGAGTAGGATAAATATTTGGTGTAGTCAGTTAATTTATAATAAGTCCTCCTTCAAAACACAAAACCCTTCACTTTCAGACCACCGGCTTCTCCTAAAAGAACTAGGTGGGAGCCCAAATAAAAAAGGAGGGAAAACAAAGACAGATTGTGAGGGAAAGGGGTGTGTTAATGGGATCCCCCTGACATAATGCAGCGGGTGCTATCATAAGGGATGTAGGCTGTAGAGTAGCAATAACACGTTACGAGGCTGAGCCGCATGTTTATTTGTCGAATCGGTGGGTGATGGAAGTACTTTACCATGTTAACGAGAAGGAAGAGAGAGAAAGAGGGGAGGGGGGCGTTAACCCCCCCCCCCCCCACCCCCATCTATGTTGCTACCTTCCCCCATTCAAATGTGAGATTGTTATGTGCGTCTATAGTCTAGTGTTGACCTGGGTGTTTCATCAATTCTTAAGATCGATCTTAGAATCGATCCGAGTAATTTTAAACGAATCGAATCAATTTTAGGGGCTAAAACATTGTGTCGAGGTAAATGGCCGCTTCAGAAAAAAAAATATAAAGGTGAAGTAAATTTTCAGATGGATATTTAGCTCAAATTGGTTTCATTACTAAAATCAATTTCGATGATAGTGATTTTGATGAAACACCCCTAGCTTGTAGAGGTTAATTGTAGGACTTGTATAATCTTAGCTGTAACAGTTACAGTCGGGTCTCTATAAGAAGATAACAAAACTTACTGCCTTCTTGCCGTCCGTCTCCCGTAAATAACGGACAGAAATTATTAGATTGCAGCCAGCCTACTGCAGCCATGGTGAGCATTTCCAAAAATTTTACTAATATCGTATATCAAGCCAAGTGTTGATAATTCCCCCTGATGATCATGGAAACACGGTGAATGTGATGATAGAAGTGACACGTCGTAGTAGAGTACATGGTCTTACAAGCTTATTTTTATCCAAACGAAAACTAGGATCGTTGTCGGCGGGATCCTAGGCCCACTCGTGGCTAAGTTTGTTTGTTGGTGTTATCCTTGACTGCCTTTATTTTATGGATATCATTCGATTGTTTTATTACAATGATTTATCGCTCTGTTGAAAGAGGACAGCTTTAAACTACGCTGGTTCAAGTACATCATGTCCTATTGTCTCGTAGAAGAGAGTATAACATACAAGTTAACATCAAAGCAAAAAAAGGTGTTCGTGAAGAAAGTATTCTCCACATCGAATAAGCCTTCGTTGTTATAATACAATCATAATCGTCTGCCCATTTTGCTCTGCCTCACTGTATGGCTGTCCCTCCCCCTCTTCCCCCCTCTCCCTCCCCCTCTCCCTCCCCCTCTTCCTCCCCCTCTCCCTCCCCTCTCCCTCCCCCTCTCCCTTCCCCTCTCCCTTCCCCTCTCCTTTCCCCTCTCCCTCCCCCTCTCCACCCCCTCTCCCTCCCCCTCTCCCTCTCCCTCCCCCTCTTCCTCCCCCTCTTCCTCCCCCACTCCCTCGCCCTCTCCCTCCCCTCTCCCTCTTCCTCTCCCTCCCCTCTCCCTCTCCCTCTCCCTCCCCCTCTCCCTCTCCCTCCCCCTACATTCCCCTCTCTCCTTCTCCCCCTCTCCACCCCTCTCACTCTTCTTCTCTCTTTATTTCCCCCCTCTCTCCTCCCCTCTCTCCCACTCCACCCCCCCCCCCTTTACTTGGTGTTCTGAAAGTAATTTTCATGCGGGGTTCGCTTTATTTAGATATTGATCCGTTGGTAATCACTTAAACGTTTCGACAATTTATTCCATCATGATGTGTTTTCTTTTGGAGTCTCTTGCTCAGAACAACGGTTTGAGCCCGACACTACAGCATAAAACTCTGTATGCTTTTTTTTTTCTCTCTCCCTCCCTTTCTTCTATTCTCTCATTTCCGTTTCTTACCCCTATCTACCTAAAACTATAAATCATTTTGGCGAAATAAGCATCAAATATCTTTCCCATATGCCTAGGCCTTTCTTATATAATGCATATTAACAGTGTATCGCAACAAACACGCGGTTTATTGCTGCTGAAATACCCCATACAATTATTGAATTTGATACCAAAATAAAAGTGAAGCAAAATCGTAAAAACAATATGGCAATCAGACGATAAATCTATTGCGCTCGACTGCACCCTACCATCACGTACCTATCTGCTCGATCAACAGTGCACGATTTATTAAAGTCGTCGCCTTTCCCCCTTCTAAATAATCTTCACGATCGTTTACGGAGCTCTCGCACTTTATAAATTCGAAGTGCACGCATACATATGCAATTTCATCCAAACTGACACAATCACTTGCAGAATGACATGGGACATGATAAAATGGCATCCGGCCATTCTTCACATTGCCAATTGAACGGAGAAATCTAAATTTAAACGTCACGAAAAGTGCATTCATTTGGCGTTTGAGTGGGATGGGACATTATCCAATTTCTTGATGGATCGCGCTTATGGATGGGCGGGGAGGGATTTAGGTAATGTTGCTCTTAGCAATTTACCAAGGTTTATTGAAATCTGTCCCATGGTATGATGAAGGACACGACGGTTTGCGTTCAGGTTTATAGTCAATAAGATTGAGGAGATATGGACTGCTTTTCACTCGGGTTTATTCTTTTTCTGAGTTTTCTTCATAAAGGATTTCTCTTCCCAACGTTTTGAAGTATGTGTACTTGCGATTTGTTCGTAGGTATTGTGTACTTGGCGAGGTTTTTCTATGTATTCAGCTGTTGATCTAATTAGCTATCGATTAATCGATCTGTCCATCTATCTATCTATCTGCATACCTATCTATCTTTCTGTTTAAATGTATATGTATCTGTCTGTACGTATGTACTTATCTATCTATCGATCTGTCTATCTATCTATCTATCTATTTATCTATCTATCTATCTATCTATCTATCTATCTATCTATCTATCTATCTACCTATCTACCATCCATCGATATATCTTTCCTATGTACATATCAACTGTCTATATATACTGGTATGGTATACTGATAATTTCTGGTATATTTTATATATCTTTCTAAATATTGATATATATACATATTCTCTCTCTCTCTCTCTCTCTCTCTCTCCCTCTCTCTCTCTCTCTCTCTCTCTCTCTCTCTCTCTCTCTATATATATATATATAATATTCATATATCCATCATATAATTATATCAAATCATTTATTCATCCACTCCTCCTTCTTTCTCGCTCTCTTCCCTTATCACTCTCTCTGTCTTCTCTCGCTACCGTTGGCCCCGCACCTTCTTCCCTTTGCTCCCCCTACACACACACACACACACACACACACACACACACACACACACACACACACTTTCAGAAATTTTTATTCAATTCCATTCAAATTATACATGGCAAAAAATAAACCGCAATTCCACTTGGTATTGCGGTTATAAATTAACAAAAAGTTAACACACACCCGAACACATACCCCACCCCACCCCACCCCCTGGAATGAATCGCGCTGACCATTGTTCTTATCACTACAGTTAATAGTACAGTGTCTGGGAGACATTCCGAATTTTAACACTTCCATTACTATTGGAGTGA
>OZ022590.1:16410126-16425126 GCA_963669155.1 Arbacia lixula | reverse complement strand
TCGGTCAAAAGGTGAGAAAGTTTTTAAGATTTTAAAGTTTTGATTTCGTGACGTCACGTGCGAGGTGCACTCCTGTATGTTGTGTAGGCCTACATTTTTCTAAATGTCCCTTTTCTCCAAAGATATTTACCATTTCACCTGTGCGTTTGATATATCATCGAACACAAGTTTTTTTTTTCACTCATACCGCTATAAACATAATGTATCCCTTCATCAAAGAACAGAACAAAAAGCAATTTATGGGAAAAGTAGAGCACAACATATGGAAGAGCACCTCACACGTGACGTCACAAGATCAAACTTTTAAACTATCATGGCTTTCTTAGCTTTTGACCAATTTTGGTCAAACCTTTGCTAATATGCTTATTTTATATTTCTGCTTTCATTAAAACCAACCTATTTTCAGGGTGGACTATCTCTTTAATTCTTGGTTACAGTTCGATATTCCGAAGGTTCGTTTATTCCGAAGGTTCATTATTCTGAACGTTCGTAATTCCGAAACACGTAAATTGCCTATACCTCGATGCTCGTTAGTCCGAAAACGAAAAAGGGTTCGGTAATCCGAAAAATTTGTCGCGTAACGTTCGGAATAACGAGTGCTTCCCTAATTCTTTACCTCGGAAATTCTTCTTTATGTCACTTCCATACATGGCATACTGTGCTTAATTGATTATCAAATTGTGTAGCATGTAGCAATGTTCTTAAGCACGCCACATAACATTCCATCAAATTACACGTTTCAGGACATAAACAAAAACAAATAAGTGCTGACGTCGTCATGAACTTTCTCTATAATCTAACTAAATAACTTCGCCTGATCAATGATTTTGCCAACATCAGTGTATGATATCTTAGGTCAGTATCACTTCCTCCAGAGAAATTGTCAGTTTTAGTCGATTTAAAATGTCCCCTTCTAATCTGTACCCAACTTTACCCAGTAGTTCAAGAGTACTCGTATCATGTAGCCTTTCTTCAAGGCTGTTGAATATTATTATTACCTGTAATCCGAGTTTATAAACAAGTCTAGTAGTCATAAAACTATCCACTATAACCGATTTCCTTTATCCTCGGTCCAGAACAGAAAACAAGAATGATTAGTCTTCTGCAGCCAGACCCCTTTATTGAACAGTTTGGTGTAAAAAAAAAAAACAACAACAGTTATAGCGGTAAGGGGGCTTGAAATTGAAAAGTTCGTATGTAACGAAGAACATATCAACCGTAATGAGGACATGTGCTAAGCATGCCGAGATGGTGACTGAATAGGCGTGAGAAAAGGAAACATAAATCCATAGACTACGATGGCGACGAAGATTGGGGGGGGGGGGGGGAATATTATAACAACACCTCTAAAAGTCGAGTCAAACATCAGGGGTATAGATCTAAAGCGGATGTGTAAAACGCTGGAAAAACGATGTTTTCTCTCTCTATCTCAAAATGCCTCTAACAAATTGAACATGACCGCATAACTGATAACTTTCCCGTTTCGTAGTTGACGTTCGAAACAGGTGTGGGCTATGCCGTGTGCAAATATTTGTCTTTAAAAGAAGAAAATAAAAACACAAACTAAAATGGGGAGTAAATGGAAAAAGATACTAGACTGAGACGACCAATACCCACACAGGAGTTAGTGCAGCATTTTATTTTATTCAGAATTATTTTCTACAAAATACAAATTAGAAACAACCATACGTGCTAAATGCACGAATCCATTGTTACAATACATGTACTATGATACCGATCGAATGTACAAACATTGGTTCTGGCCAAAGGCTGTCTGGGCCTTTGAAGTAACTTCTAACTAACAAACAAACATGCCACCCGTACAAAAGTAGGAAGAAAGAGAAGAAAAGGGAAGGAGGGGAAAGAATATTTGGGTTCAGAAATGATGAATGAATTGTGTTGGACAGCGCGATCGCTGCGATCCATCATATTTATTCTCCTGTCGTGTTGTATGTCGCCCCCTGCTGTTTGAATCCTACCAGGGCGGTGTCAAAAAGGACGTCTGCTTCCGATCCGCCAACGATATTCAGGTCCGTATTCTGAAAAAGACGTTTTAACGCAAACAGTTCACTATACACGGACTGACTTTATGGGACGCCAAATTGTATTTGAATAGTTTTTTTTTTTTTTTTTTTTTTAAAGATGTATACATTTATAAAGCGCATTAACTATTCCATAAAGTATATATTCTACTGCACTTTATAGGACTCCTAAAATACTTGTTATTAATTAAATAGATGTGTTTTGAGCTTTGATTTAAAGTTGTTTACGGATGGTGCTTTCCTAACTTCCAAGGGTAAGCTATTCCAGAGCTTGGGGGCTGCACAAGCAAATGCTCGATCACCTAACGTTACTTTTGTTTTGAATGATGGAATCTGTAAAAGCAGAGGATCCGTTGAACTGCGCAAATTGCGACCATGATTATTGTTTTTATACCTCAGTAATTCTGTAATGTAGCCAGGAGCTTGACCAAGAAGTGCCTTGTATACAATTAGTAAGACTTTGGATGCTATTCTCTGTAGTATTGGTAACCAACATGACCAATGTAGGTTTCCTAGTACTGGTGTGATGCGTGCATATTTCGTACAACCAAATATAGGCTAAGCCTTGCACAGGTGTTTTGCACCCTCTGCAATTTCAATAGTTGAGAGTCAGGGATCCCATACAGTAGACTATTACAGTAATCCAATTTGCTAGTGATGCATGCATGAATAATCTCAGCTGTGACAACCATATCTCAATATTTTCGGATACGACGAATGTTATAGACCATGTATTATGCTGATTAACAAACAGTAGTTATATATCTATATAATATTGGATGCACTTGAGTTGTATATCAGATATATTGCATCCATCAGTATATACTGATGAATGCAATATATATATTATATACCACTGAAGTGCATCCAATATTATTATCATTATTGTACATACATACATACATACAACCACTTTCCACGACGACAGCAATGGGTTCAATATAAACAACAACAAAAAAGAAGAATTAGTAAATAAAATAAAGAATTGGGGAAGCCCTCGTTATTCCGAAGGTTCGTTATTCCGAACGTTACGCGACAAATGCTCGGATTAACGAACCTTTTTTCGTTTTAGGACTAACGAGCATGGAGGTATAGGCAATTTACGTGTTTCGGAATTACGAACCTTCGGAATAAACGAACCTTCGGAATATCGAACAAACCCATGCGCAATTGTCATGGCGAGAGTTGAATATTGTAACAATAATGCACTCATTTTCCCCATTGATACTGGTTACATAAAATACATATGACAGCTAATATGCAACAAGCAAACCTTTGTAAGGATAATTAATACAAGGTTTTATTGTATTGAAAAAAGTGGTTTGTATGTGTAACAATGTTCCATATTCAACTTTGTATCAAACTGCACTCCAAGATTCCTAGCACTAACAGGTGGTTGTATCAGAGGGTCTCCAACCATGGACCTCCAACCAAAACACCATTTAAGTTAGGTTTGAATGTTTGCTTAGCTGTGCCAATTAGCATCAATTCAGTTTTACTATCATTTAGCATGAGCCTATTCTCTAGCACCCATGCACGTACATAGTCAATGTTTCTAGAAGTGATACGGCTTGCTCTTGAGCATGCTCAGTGAGACTGAAAGATATATAAAGCTGTGTGTCATCAGCATAGCAGTGACATGATATCTCATGTTTGAACATTTGAAATGAGTTGGCAGTGTACATTGTAAATAACACGGGACCCAATCGTGCTCCTCGTGGGACGCCAAATGGCACCGGGAAATCATCAGAGTAAACGTCGTTTATTTGTATCTTTTGATATCTATTCGCAAGGTATTTATCCACATACGGACGAGACCATTTATATCGGCAAGCGAGAGGGAAACTAGTATTGACTCGCGCACGCTATGATACTGATTTGTCAAAGAGATAAAATATAATTAAACATTTAAAGGATTATTGCAAGAATACTACCAGATACAAATGTCACAATACACTAATAACATGTTACACGCTTCAGCTTTACAATGCGTTCATTTCACTTTGAATTTTAAACGTAATGTCAATTAAAAGTGCCAAATGTGTGTGTTTTTAACACTAAGCATCACGTAGTACCATAAATAAAGCCAGCGAGACACGCCGCACTCAGTGAAATGGTTTGCGATGGCAAGTTAAGCAATGAGTAAGCTGATCGTGCTTTCTTGAAAGGCGTGATATATTTGTATGTAAGTAATTTCTTGATTTTGCTCGCCATTTTGCCTTGGTACCTATGAGTTGGACGTCCATATACAATTATCTAATACAGTTTGAATATCCCACTCTCGTCCAATTCCCTTACATAAATGTTAACTCCGAAAATGAATAATCGGTGCAAATACAAGTTACGAAATATGTTTATCATTACCTAGTGTTTAGATATGATAGCATAGCAACAATCAGTGCTGTAGTTTGTTTGTTTGTTTGTTTGTTTGTTTTTTTTTTTTTTTTTTGGGGGGGGGTGGGGGTTTCTTTTGAATTTTGAGCTTAAAATGAATACAAAATGATCCAATGATTAATAAACTCTTCGTTGGGCTCTCAATATGGTATGGTTTTCCCCAATAAGTGGATGTTGTGTCCAACAATCGAAGCTGCTTTCTTCACTCGGTGTTTTCTAGAAAACAAAGCGCCTTAATTTTGTAATAAACCCATGGACTTCATGCGGGTGGATATTAAGAAAGCTGTGGTGATTTATTACCTTTGAGGCAGCCAGGGCGCTAACAAATGAAGCCACGCTATGGACTTGACAAGAAGGATGTTGACAAAATGCTGTGACGGAGATGGTGGCGAGCGAATCTTTTTGTTTTTCCAGATCTCATCATTCATCGTCTTGTTGCTCCTGATCAGTTGGGTCTTGAAGAATGAGTGAATCGGGGGAGTTGAGAATGGTGGAGAGAACGCGCGTGACAGAATGAATAGGGAGGGAGGTGGCGACAAGTATTTAGGGAATTTTGTGGAATGTGATCGACATGATCGACATTTGGATGTGAGAATGAAGAGAAGGAGGAGAGGGGTGGAGGGAGAGAAAAATAAGACGGTGAAGATGATGAAGAAGGGAGAGGAGGAGGAGAAGGGAGAGAGAAAATGAGATGGAGAAGAGGGAGGAGGAGGAGAAAGAGGAGGAGAAGGAGAGAAAACTAAGATGAAGACGGAGGAGGAGGGGAGGAGAAGGAGGAGGGGGCAGAAATTAAGATGATAAAGAAGTAGGAGGAACAAAGGAGGATACATAGGACTAGGAGAAAAGGCAGAAAATGAAGAAGGAAAAAAAAAACAGAACAATAATGAAGGAGATGAAGAAAAGTGTAATAGGAGAGAGTAAGAAGGAGGAAGGCATATATTACATTAAGGAGACATATGAAAACAAAGAGACGAAGAAGAAGAAGAAGAATAAGAAGAAGAAGAAGAAGAAGAAGAAGAAGAAGAAGAAGAAGGAGAAGAAGAAGAAGAAGAAGAAGAAGAAGAAGAAGAAGAAGAAGAAGGAGAAGAAGAAGAAGAAGAAAAAAGAAGAAGAAGAAGAAGGAGAAGAAGAAGAAGAAGAAGAAGAAGAAGAAGAAGAAGGAGAAGAAGAAGAAGAAGAAGAAAAAGAAGAAGAAGAAGAAAAAGAAAAAGAAGAAGGAGGAAGAGAAGAAAAGTGGAAAAAGAAGAAGGAGGAGGAAGAGAAGAAGAAGGAGAAGACAAGGATAAGGAAACGGAAGGAGGGGATGAAGAAACGGAAGAAGAGGATATAGTGAATTTTAATTGGGAATGAGATATTCAATGTATGTGAACTAGTTCAACAAAATAATGAAAATGGTTAAGGCGTTACATCTTGAATTGCTGTTCAAGCATTGATACTTTTGTGGACTTCACTCAACATATCGATAGGAAAGCACTTACGAAACCATTTAAGAACACAGTAAGCACGGGAGTGGGCTACTTTGATACGTACACTTTTAAGAGATATAATAAAAAAAAAAATCGATCGGTTCTTTTTAAATATAATTCTACACTTGAATGAGGTTTTATAATCATACAAATAAGAGATAAATTCTTCTCCTACCTGTTGTGCTATAGACGTACTTGGGTTAAGTAGTCCATTGGAAAATGCTAACAATGAGAGCTTCATTTATATCACTGCTTTTTATACCTTTGAAGCTCATCTTGATACTAATGGGGAGCACTCGACCAATCGATATCGGTGCTTTCAGACAAAATATTTTGACGAGGCATTGGATGTTGGGAAAATACAATAAGCATTTATGCCACTTATATTTCTTAAGCCATGTCAGCGTGGACATTTGACGTTGGTAGGTAATTTTGAAAGCGCATGAAAAGAATAAACCGGACAAACCATGAAACGCACGTGTGGTTACAGAACGAACCATCTGAAATGCGTATTTTCAAGTACGAGGTGTTAATTTCACTTAAAAACACATTTGAAAAATAATCACAATTAAATCACAGATCGAATCAAGATTAGAGTAGATTGCTCACCTCAGTATCTCATACTGACTCCAGATTAGCCTTCCTTCCAGGGTTTTTGAACATGTTGAATTCAACTTTAAAGATGAGAGTCTAGTACTCATAAGACTAGTCGCTCATTCTTTCATTCTCCTCTTTTCTCCCTCCAGAAGGAATGGAGAATAATTAGTCTACAGCAGTCAGACCCGTTTATTAAATACAGTAATTTTGGTTAAAATGCCCGACAGCCTGAAAACCATGCTAGTTTTATGTAAGAAAGATGTGGATTTTGAGGAGGGAAATTAACAACTTGTTATAACAAATTAAATAAAAACAAACTTTGCATGTAAACGTTTGCACTTTGTCTTCATGTTTGTTTTTTCCCCTGGCACTATCTATTCATTTCTTTCCCTGTTCTTTACACACAGTGTAGACCTACTTGTCTTTTGCATTAAACTCTGAAAAACAAACAAAACACAGGTCTATGCTTTAGCCTTCCTACGACATAAAGAATTAAGATAAACAGCGGCTCCCATTAATACTAATAATTCATTCCATGTACCAAATTCAATGAAGGACTCATCATAATAATGGATGAACTGTCAAGAATAATTTATCAATATTACATCAAAGTGCACTGCTAAATGCAAATCAAATTTAAAATGTTAATCGCTAATTGACAACCCTTTTATGCATTGTTCCGCCACCGGCAATGACGCCAACGAGTAAAGAGTGTAGGCGATCTATGAGCACTTATTGAGGCGACGTCTTTCATCATGTTCGTGGCAAATATTAACTCTCAATGCGCTATTGAGGAGTGTTTTTTTTTACAGGTAATACATCCATCGAATCTCCTCGAGCAGCACATTAAATGCCACATAAAGAGTTAACTGATGGACATCCATTGTGGAGATACGTGCGCTGACATAACGCGCCTTTTTATCATAGTAAAATTAATATTGCAGGTATCTTATCAGTCAATCAAACGAGTAGGGTCCATGATCAGACGGGTTATGAAGTGATATTAACACATATACAAGCTGTCATCGCTGCTATACTTCCTCACTCACAGTCTGATGCTAATGTTGGTCTGTGTCTCCCCGTACCTGCCCATCATTCAGTAGAGTCTCTCATTCATCAAAAGGCCGGAACACAATTCCACGATAATAATTGTGCATTTTATGTTTTTGTTGTTGATATTTCCATAAAAGCGGCTAACTCGAGACCAGCGTCCACACTCCAATTCACCTCTCATTCCACCGATACTTTGCTGGCCCGTGATGCTCCGTGCTTACTCCGTTTGAGTGGCATAGTCACCAAGTCCTGTACTTGCTACACCTGCAGTGGCGTTCTTGAGAACTTTCACATGGATACCATCTGCAATGGATCCTTCGTGTCCGATTATTCCCCTTTCTACACTGGATTCTTTATCTGCAACATCATCCTTGCCGTCCCCTCAAATTGCTTGGTCTTATTCATCCTAAGCCGTCAAAGAGGGCTGCAAGACTCTATGCGGGTTCTCTATCAGCTACTTACTTGGTTGGACCTCTTCTTCGGCGTCATCTGGAGCTTGTACTCCATCTTCTGGTATAGCAAGATACGATGCGATATCGCCTGTCGTGTGTTCTCCATTCCATACCATTTCACACGTCTAAGCCTTTTCGCTTGTCACTGTGCGATCTGCCTGAACTTATACTTGCTCATCAACCGACCGTTAGATTACCATACAATCGTTTCCCAGAAAACATTGCGGATCGCGCTGATAGTTACGATGACAGTTACCTTTACGCTTAGTTCCGTTTACACGCCCGTCCCCGGATCACCTTTTATTGGAGAAGTAGTCGGAATGTGTCAGAACTGTGAGAACAGAACAAACTTTCAAAAAACATTTAGAACAAATTTTGTTTTCAACTCGTATTTTAACGTAATCCCAACCTTGTTCACCCTCGTTTTCACTATGATCATTTATACTCTTCTTTTACGAACTTCCTGTAAGCAAAGAAGATCAATTGGTGTGTACGATGCAAACGAAAGCAATCGTCATGATCGTCAAGCAGACCTTCCCGTTGGTTCGACATCTCAAGAAATGGCGCACGGGGATCTTGTCGGGCTTGCAAACAGAGGCCTCAGACTCACGGGAGCTCTAAGAAATGAAATGACTAGCTTTATCAAGAGCAACAGAGCGCTGATTACCGTGTTTCTCCTCACCTCATCTTTACTGGGTGTGTGGACACCGTTTTCTATCGGCGCCCTGGCTGGGTATGGATCTTCTCTAGACTTGGTAGCAATCTCATGCACGTGGGTTCAACCGATTGTCTACCTGCTGACGAATACGGAGGCCAGAAATATTTTTCGCAAATGGATTCGTTGTTAGATCTCATTGGTCCACGTCCCACCCATTTGCCTGGACACATTGTAAACTTGATGAAACGGTTTACGAGTCTCGCAATAGAGTTTAGTATGGTCAGTTATGAGAACGTGATATGTTGAGATAGCACATACTGAATATTATGGATTTAGATGCACGTGATTAAGATGATGATGATGGTGCTGGTGTTGGTGGCGGTGGTAAATATGTTTTAGGTACGATTATCAGGGAATTGCCCCTTAGACAGCAGAATTATGAAATATTATCGCTGCAATTATGAAACAACTTTTAGTTTACTAATAAATCCTATTTAGAAAATAGTAAAACTTTGGGTAACACCATGCGGTTGTATTCTTTCGGATAATTGACCCACTTATGGGGTGAAGAAAGGAAAGGAAAGTGAAAAGAGGAGAGGTGATTTGTATATTTTATATCGCGTACACAAAACTCTTTTTAGCTCTAGTTTTCGGTGTTTTAAACCGAAATAGCTGGAATGAAATGGAAGTAGAAGAAGAGGGTGGATGGTGATTGAGAGTTGTGAACTAGTCACAAAGTAGTTATACAGAGAAAAGAAGAAGAAAGGAATGAGAAAAGGCAAAGTGTGGAGAAGCTATAGGAAGTTTTGCAACTAACTATAGGTTTCTTTCGAAATCTGAAAGATTTATTTTCGGCTTAAAACACCGAAAACTTAAAGTTTAAATAGTCTTCTGTAATAAGTGTTATAAAATGTACAAATCACCTCTCCTCTTTTCACTTCCCTTTCCTTTCTTCACCCCATAAGTGGGTTAATTATCCGAAAAAATACACCCACACGGTGTTACCGGAGGGTTAACTATTTTCTTAATAGTATTTATAGCGTATACACTCTCACAATGGTAACATTCAAAGAACATTTGATTTTGAGTGTGTCAGGGATTACTGCCAAACAAGACTAATCACTCTTTCATTTCCGTCTCTTCTGCCTCCGGGTGAAATGATTAGTCTACTGTGGCCGCACTCGTTTATTGAATATTGTAGTTTGGATTGAAAATGCCCAACAGCTTGCAAGCCATGTTACCGTCTTCCTAACACGGCAACTTATTTTCGGTATCCCCCACAAAGCAATAGTATAGACACTTTTTGTATTTTGCTTACGACGACTTTAGTATCGTCACGTTTTTCGTTATAATAAGAAATACCGAGTAACTGCCTAGACTATACGAAATGGTTAAAATAATATGGAACCTACTTTTTTTTTCTACAATGACACTTTTCAAAACAAATTTTCGATAAAGAGGTCTGCCAAATTGCACGATTTTTTCCATTTTTAACAAACATTTTTACCAGCAAACATACCGTGAACTATTATCTTGTATACTGTCAAGATTTGCCACCGCGTAGGCTTATCATAAAGTCAAATTTCTCAACGCAGGCTGAGATCACAATGGGAAATTACTTCGACTCAGGCGCAATTACTAACATTTCACTATGATCCCTTGCAACGCAAAATAAGAAAGGGAAAAAAACTGCAAATGCAAATGTGACGAAAATCTTTCATTACCATTGGCATGAAGATGTGTAGTAGGCCAAAGGAGTCTCCAATGCATGGTGATGTAAGGGTTAAGAACGAAAATACGGAAAAGCTCAAAGCGGCATCTTCGTCTAACAGTCCCGGGGGAGCGGCGGCGTGGTTTCTCTCTCTCTCATCGCTTATCAAATTCCAGGCGCGGCTGGATATGATCTCGAACGCAGGGCAATAATTTCCAGAGTCTACAGTTACGATTTTCGTGTAAAAGCCTTGGCTGAAATTCTTTCGGCAAAAACAAAAAAAATGACGGACACCTGTGGCGCCAGTGTGCCTAAGGTAATCGAGTGACCGTCAGGAATAATAATGCGAAAAGAAGCCGACGAGATTTCAGTCTTTTTTTCTTCATTCGAGCTCGTCATGCTCTTAGTGGAAACAATAATAAGATAATATTGTCTTCCTTATTGGGAAAGAGATTGATACTGCCCCGACTGCTTCTTCAGATTTTCTTTTAAAGTGTTTTTCAAGGATGTTGCACTTTTTATTGAAATTGACATAAAATTACGATACATTTTGCGGACATTCTTTTCCATTTCTGAAACATAATTATTTCCTTTTTCGTTAGACATTGAAACAATATTGTACAATCAGAAATAATTCAAAATAAAATTACATTGTTGTGTGCATGTATGTTTGTGTGTTTATGCGTATGTCAGAGCAATAGAAAGCGGGAAGGAAAGAAGATGGCGCGCGTGTGTGTGTGTGTGGGGGGGGGGGGGTACGATAGGCGCTTGTTCATATTTCTTAGGTTGATCCATGCCACACTCACATCTCTTTCCCGATTTCCTTCACCAAGAAAAAGGGGAAAGAAATTAAAAATACTCCAAATAAACAATGTTATTTTGGGGGAGGGTGGGGTGGACTGGGATGGAGCGGAGGGATGGGGTAGCGTGGCTCCCCTCTGAGTGATAGCTAGATCCACCCCTGTAAAACCCTCGTGAAATAACCAGATTACTCCATTAACCTCACATTGACACGGATGATGTAGTGATCCTACTGTTTATCCCCTTGTCAACAGGTTTCTCTATTTCGACAGACCGGTTTCACAAACAATGTGCCAATACCAATGTCAATGACATGTCCGATTGTCTTTACCCGGATATCTAAATGAAGAATGAAGATTATGATTTTGAAGAACAATTATGATCAGTTTAGTGCTGGTATTGATGATAATGCATCTATTTTGTACGTTAGGTGTAGTTGTTTTGAATCATGCTCGAAATATATGAAATAAAATTAAATTGGTTTAAACTCATAAGCAACTCGAAATGTGCTATTGTATATCCCTCTAGTGAAAACACAGATATATAAATCATTAAGTTGTACATCTTCGTTCGGCAATGTTTTCTTTTTTCTCTTTCTTGTAGTTTCTGTAATCTGCATGTTTATCATCACGGTTGTAATGTGAATATTGTAATCATTTATCTATTGCATATATGTTTGTATTCTTACAGATGAGTGACAATAAACTGGATCACATGAAATTGCAAAATGAAACTAAGCTTGTATCTCTGCCGTGAAACCGACCCACTGGACGCAAACAAACAGCCTTTAATAGAATCATGTAGTAGTCTGCCCTTTCACTGCAACCTCGCGCCCGTGTTGCGATCAACCACCCTGAGGGGGAAATACCCGCCCCACGCGCGGTCGCGAACTTGACGCTTTCTCGTTAACACTTCAAGTCGCGTCGCGGCGCGCAGAGAAAAGGGTGTCTGTCTATGAAGAGCAATCCGGCCCAAAAGTTATCAAAACATTTTTCCACGTAAGATACATTAACTGTATGTAATTTTGATGATTTATTTACAGTTTATTATTTATTGATTTATTTATTCAAACATATTTAAAAAGGATGACAAGATCAGCACAAACTGTTTTACATCAAGGTCCTGCGTAAAAATATTAATGTAAGAAACATACAACAGTCGGGTAACCAGAAAAAAACAACCAATAATTTTAAAACGCTTTTCCAGCAAAGTTTATTTATCGTTATTAAAAGAAATGAATTTCAAGTATTATTGATATTTACACATTAAAAAAATATATGAAAGACACATACACCACTTGCAGGCTCAACACACAAGCTAAACCATACAATCAAAAGTGCATAGCAACTATAAACATTTAGTTAAATCATACAGACAGTTATATCTGCTCTTCCGACAACCTGTAGAGAAAGACAATTACTACTACTACTACTGCTACTTCTCCTCCTCCTCCTCCTCCTACTACTACTACTATTTCTCCTCCTCCTCCTCCTACTACTACTACTACTACTACTACTTCTCCTCCTCCTCCTCCTCCTCCTCCTACTACTACTACTACTTCTCCTCCTCCTCCTCCTACTACTACTACTACTACTACTACTTCTACTAGTACTACGTGTACTACTACTAGTAGTACACCACCCCCCCCCCCCCCTCACATGTCCCTCTTCGTCACGACATTCCAAACATGACTCAAATTGTATTGACTTTTTTGTGACAGACTGCTCTCCATAAGCGTTGACAAGAGCGATTCATCAGGATGAGAGACAGGCGTGCACGCTGCCTTGGTGATCCCAAACGAGATGGGTAACACGACGTGTCAACCCCGCGTCGCTGCTTCCGAAAGCGGGCGCACACCTGCAAGCGTTTCTCTCTGAGCTTTCGCACGCATCGATCCAAACACCCGCGCACATCCATGTTGACATGTCAAACTGCGACTATATTAAAATGTATTTATAACATGTTCATGTAAAAACATCCAAAGCGGAATAAGTGTTATTCGGCACTGACGTGATCGAGCAGTATTGATCTATATCTATTTGATAAATGTTTTTATTTTTGGAGGCACGGCGAGTATCCCTCTGACATCTGATACCCGTTAACCTCCGTTAACCCTTTGTATGTCAGATGAGATGCTGCTCTATGGGATTTGTGTCTATCGCCGGAGAAAAGATATATAAGTTGCACGTTAGAGGTTAAGGTTAGTGAGACCAGCTTTATTATAATGACCATGAGCGTTGATACCAGCTTTTCTCTTTAACTCTCTCGGTCCTAGGTGGTGCTGATGTCTCGGTGCGCCGGGCAGTGCGAGGCAGCGTCTTCGGCCGACCCCGTGGTCAGCTTCAAGAGCCACCTGAGACACCCTTTCAAGTACCGCTGCCAGAGCTGTCAGGACGAGGTGTCTATCATGAAAGCCGTCCTCCTCCGTTGCCAGGGCAACGAGAGGATCTACGCCACATACCGCTACATCCTCTCCTGCGAGTGCGCTAAGTGCAAGAGCGGGAATAGATAGGTTTGTGTTTTAGGATTTTGGTTTAGTTGATTGATTGATTGCATGGTTGCATAGTTGGTTGGTTGGTTGGTTGGTTGGTTAGTTGGTTGGTGGGTTCGTCGGTTGGTTGATTGATTGATTGATTGATTGATTGCATGGTTGCATGGTTGGTTGGTTGGTTGGTTGGTTGGTTGGTTAGTTGGTGGGTTCGTTGGTTGGTTGATTGATTGATTGATTGATTGCATGGTTGCATGGTTGGTTGGTTGGTTGGTTGGTTGGTTGGTTGATCGGTTGGTTGGTTGATTGGTTGGTTGGTTGGTTGGTTGGTTGATTGGTTGATTGATTGCATGGTTACATGGTTGGCTGGTTGGTTGGTTGGTTGGTTGGTTGATCGGTAGGTTGGTTGTTTGGTTGGTTGGTTAGTTAGTTGGTTGGTTGGTTGGTTGATTGGTTAATTGGTTGGTTGGTTGGTTGGTTAGTTGGTTGGTTGGTTGATTGGTTAATTGGTTGGTTGGTTAATTGGTTGGTTGTTTGGGTGGTTAATATTTTGCTGGGTTCCTTGATTGTCTTGTTGGTTAGTTGGTTGGTTGGTTGGTTAATTGGTTGGTCGTTTGGGTGGTTGATATATTTACTGGGTTCCTTGGTTGTTTGTTTGGCTGATTAATTGGTTGGTTGGTTGGTTGTTTGGTTGGTTGGTTGGTTGGTTGGTTGATTGATTGATTGTATGGTTGCATGTTTGGTTGGTTGGTTGTTTGGTTGGTTGGTTGGTTGATCGGTTGGTTGGGTGATTGGTTGGTTGGTTGGTTGATTGGTTGGTTGGTTGGTTGGTTGGTTGGTTGGTTGGCTGGCTGGTTAGGTGGTTGGTTGGTTGATTGATTGATTGATTGCATGGTTGGTTGGTTGGTTGATCGGTAGGTTGGTTGCTTGGTTGGTTGGTTAGTTCTTAGTATGTGGATTTATAAGGACATTAATTTAACCACATTCATAATTATGAACTAACTGTTTTCTACGTTCTGCCTTACCTTGCGCAGGTCATGCAGGTTAAGACATGGCGTCATCATCATCATCAGCAGCAGCATCCGCCCGAGGGAACACGGACCAACATTAACGGACGTTATCGTGAAGGAATATGGGAAAGGATGTTTTTATTTCATATCGTTTGGTTCTTCATCTACTTTTTTGAATAATTTGGCAGTGTGAACACCGCCCCCCCCCCCCCCCACACACACACATGATTTATAGTTTCAAAAATCCGATTGAGATTCCGATACCGCCCTGACAAGTTGCAAATTGTTATCATTCCCGCGGACAATACTATTGTTTTTATTTATTTAT
>OZ022590.1:16262626-16405126 GCA_963669155.1 Arbacia lixula | reverse complement strand
TTTTGAATCACTAGGCCCATACGTAGAATGAAGGAGAAAAGAGTTTTGTCACAAATAAAACATTATTCTATGAGCAAATCAAAAAGTGCCCACACAATGTGGATGTGTGTCAATGACATTTCATAGTGATATCAAAAAATACGAAGCTATAAGACCTATTTTTGTGTGGGTATGCACCGTAAGTCTGCAAACCGTTAACCCCGTTCCCATACGGAGTCAAAACACCAGTGAAGATGGTTTGTTGATACGATAATACACAGATACAGGTCCACCCTGTCAAAAGTTCACGAGGCTCTGTACTAAAAGAATATATATATTTACTTTTTAGTTTAATAATTGGCAATCAATTTTATTTCTTCATTTAAAAAACTGTTTAAATATATAGACAAATAAAAATTAGTGAAAAAATAATATTAAAATATAAAATATACAACATCTTTTCAAATTTTACAAACCTTATTGCGAACGAGGACATGTTGCTACGCAACCTCCACCATGTTTGGCTTCAACAATATGGGTATAGCAATGCACTAGAGCATGTAAATCGTAGCGAGCCGAAGTCAACATACACACAACACACACAGTTTGTACTTTCGCAACGCTGTGATACACACGTTATAAGCGCGGATGGTATCACCGAAAGCATAACGCCAGCAAGGAATAAGTGAAGTTCCAACGAAACAGAAGTGATTTTACTCCTAAAAACCATTATTAAGTTCAATATCAGCTTGTGTTTATCCAAATAAAGAAGAGTCATGGAGAAGTCAAAAGCGAAAAGGCAGCAAAAAGTACCAACAGCACAAGGTTTCACCACGAAGTCGAGGATGAAAAATGTGATTGTGGATGCGCCTCCGTCGGCAGGAGCCTTCGTCGAGAAACCTCTCACTCAAGGAACAAGTTTCAAGAAATTCTACGAAAGGGGAGATTTCCCAATTGCGCTAGAACACGACACAAAAGGAAACAAAATTGCATGGAAGGTAAGTTGGTGCATGTTTTATTTGTATAATTGCATACGTTCAGATTGTTTAAATGTCAAGCAAAACTTAATTGAATAATTGGGGAGTTCCAGTTCCACTGCCCAGACAGAGATTGTCTCGGTTGTTACAATAACTTAAAAAACTTGAGTTGCAGTGAGGTGATTACTGGGAACTGGGAGTGTTTCATAGTTGACTAGACCGCACTTTTTGTCTCATTTTGATGGTTTCTTTGATGAATTAATAGTTAACATTCGATATAATGTGAGGTTAGAGACTTAAGAGTTGTGATCTGAACAAGAAGAGGGGTATAGACGTGTTGTGATTTTAGGCCTTTTGCCCCATCATTGCGTAAACCAGCGCGCACTGCAACTCTTAACAACACAGATTTCAATGGCCTTGCAGTATGCATGCACACAGTCAAAAGTGTGAATGTATAAGTGAAGTATAAATGCCCACAAACTTGTTCCAACATAAATCCCATAGAATCAACTACTGAATGGCACCAAGTTTAAGTGAATAGTTGTTCTGTAAAGTAATAACACGAATGAGTTGCAGTGAGGTGATTACTGGGAACTGATCATGTAAGACTAATGGTAGTTAATGGTAGGAGCCACTCTTATCAAGTTAGAACTCTATTATGTAACACATGAATAATTACAAAATGTGCAACACAAAATGTATGGTGCCTGTTTTTTATGATAGAGGCAAGATGTCATTGGTTTACTATGAACTTTGTAATTGACAATAACACCATTGTATTATTTCATTTCAACAATATCTTTATTATTATTATTAATACTTTTATCTCCTGTTTCCTTACATTGTTTCTAGGTTGAGATAGAAAGGTTAGACTACCACCACTACCTGCCCATGTTCTTTGACGGACTTTGTGAAACGACGCATCCGTGCGAGTTCTTTGCTAGGCGAGGGGTCCACGACATGTTGGAGCATGGTGGCCAAAAGATTCTGCCAGTCATCCCACAGCTCATCATTCCCATCAAGAAGGCATTAAACATGAAGAATAGGAAGGTAAGAATCAGTTAAAACATTTTCCCAACTACATGCACATGATGTATGCAGCTCCCTCTCACATTCTTCTTACTCCCATCCATCCAAATCGACGTTTCTTTCCTTCCCTATTTTTTTTCCCCTGTAAATATGGGGTTAGGTTTGGAATGAGGTTTAAATGTAGGTCTTAAAGATATTGGCCATGGAGAAGTTGTTCCTGAAGCGATTTATCCCACTGTTTTTTAAAGTTAGCACACCACTAAAAAGTAGGATGGTGTCTCCAAAAAGTTGAGACAAATAAAGATTTTTAACATTTAAATTATTTTTCAAACTCTGTGTGGGCAATGATGTGAGCAACAATGTTCTTTTATATTTAATATTTTCTCATAGTCTTGCATCAATTCTTTATCATTTAAGGAGTACACATTTCACTTATTCCTGACACACAATCAAAGCATCAGTACAGAGTATTCCTTTTGAAGTGAAAAAAAAAAGTGCTAAGTTACTCAAATTATAATATAACTCCAAAACCGTGGAATTGAGTTGTCAGTGATGATCAGACATTACTACCTTATTGAAGAGTATTTTGTGTAGCATAGAAGGATGTAATAATTACTGTCATTACTTATTTTTGTGAATTTGTTTCTGGATAGGTGCTGGGCACGACGTTAAAGATCTTGCAGCATTTGGTGGTGTCTGCAGATAGAGTCGGCGAGGCCCTTGTTCCGTACTACCGCCAGATCCTTCCCATCCTTAACGCCTTCAAGAACGACAACCTGAACTCCGGCGACAACATCGACTACGGCCAACAGCGGCGGGAGAACATCGGTGATCTCATCCAGGAAACGCTAGAGGCCTTTGAGAAACGTGGCGGAGATGATGCCTTCATCAACATCAAATACATGGTTCCTACGTACGAATCAGCAGTGCTCAACTGAGGGCGCTGCAGTACCCCCAGTACAGTGAAACTGAAAGAACTGATCTTTTTTTGTGAGTGGGAAATGCCACAGAGAAGGATGCTGTAAATTGTAAATTCCTGATTCACATATTTATATTTTGTTCAAATTCCCTTGTATATTATATTATTGTTAAAAGAGGTTAGAAACTGCACAAGAAAATTTTCCATAGGATTTCTCATGTATCCAATTTTAAAAGTACTTTGTTTAGGAAAAGTGATGAGCAAATTTACAGTGTTTAAAGTGTCATACTATCAGGGCATCCTAGCTAACGACAATAAAAAAAAATAAATTCATGCTATGTGTTCACATTGTATCAAGCGCGCTATTGTGATATGCTGTGCTTAGTGATGTGTGGCATATTTGAGTGGTTAACTAATTCATGTGTATCAATTTTGACATGTGGAGTATCTCAAATCTGTGTCTACAAGAACGCCACACCCACAGGCAAAGATGGCGTTGGTAAGAGCATCAGCCAATTATTGCATCTCTTTGGTTTTTTCATTCCCATTTGTTTTGTTCTGAAAGTAAGAAAAGTTTAGTCATGAAAAGCTTGATTCCTTGTGATTCCCTCTTCACATTCTGTTTGTTTTGGAATACTACATGTAGCTCAAGTCAAACTTATGCCAATTATATGTTTGATGGACAAAGCCGAGTGATTGAATATGAATTTCAAAAACATTTTTCTTCACCTTATACAGATGAGAAGCTTTACATTTTTCCTGATACCTCTACAACATGTGACATGCTTTTGAAGTGTCATATTGTCAAGCTTATGCCAGTCAGTTATTTTCTGGAAAAATATTGCTACGCTACAAGCACAGGCCCAATAGCTGTAGAAGTTTGTGTAAAGATATCTGTATGTGTGTGTCTATTTTTGAAGATGCTGACTATGATTATGGAATACTTCAAGATTGTTATGTAACATTTATTTCATGCATTTTTTGTGGCATCTAATGAACTTATATTTTGCTAGATTGTAGAATGAATGAGATTCTTGTATGTCTTGCAGGTGTATTCTTGATTACTTGTAAAACATTTATTTGTATGAGTATAAAGATCAAATAATAGTTATTTGTGAACAAAAGATGTATTATGAAGTGAATTGATACTTTTCACACCAAAGCTTGAAAGAGAGGCTTTTTGTACACCGAGAAGTGCTATGCAAAGATGAACAAACTTGACCCATCCGTCCATTTGTGCTTTACAGACATCCATTTAAGAATCAGTATTTTTGAGAGGAAGTGAAATGAAGTGTATGACTGTGCGATAATGAACAAGTTGAGAGGGAAATTTGGAGAGAAAATAGTGATGTGTTGATACTTTGTATGCTTAGCTGTTCAAATGATTAATATGGACAGAAAAACAATTGATGGCGTTACACCAAAATCCATACACTATACCCTAGGTACAGTATTTATGTAATTTGGAATAACCAAGTATCATCACCCTTTCTCTTTATACATTGAAGAGCTTTGTGACTATAAAGTTGTATTTGACACTTGAAAACTGCCTCTCAAAGTATGAGATCATTCTACATGTATTTAGAAATTGTACATGAACTTTGTTTTTCTGGTGAGCTCAACAGGGTTTGTAGAAGATGCAGCAAAGGTATGAATTATAAATTGGCTGAAAGAGATCCAGTTCTGATGATAGTGTAGGGACATACACAATGATTAGTCAGTGTAAAAGACATGGCCAGTGAGTGAGATATCTTTTGCTAATTTTCTGAAACATGATTACCCTGTGTATTATATCTGTTGTGATGTACAAATGCCATTATACATGTATTATTCCATACAAAGAATTCTGTAATTCACCCATCCCCCAAATGCATTGCTTTGAGATATTCACACATTGCTTATCATAAAAAATATATGGTATTCATCAAGGATATAAGGATATGCATGCACATTGATGTGCACCTCTATGCATTGGGAATGTGTTGTGATGTATGTAAATAGCAATTAAATGACAAATATATGCAATGTTTTATGTCGTATTGTTTTGGACGTTGTCAGATTAAATGCTTTCGAAAGAATAATAATCTCTCTTGTCCGATTGTTCTTTAATGTTATATACCTGTATCTTCTCTTGATGATTGATGTGCATGATATATGCGATTATGCGATATAAGAAGGATGTGATGTGTGTACGCAAGGTGGTGAACCAGGTGTGGGTTATAGCTAACTTTGTGCACTGTCGTGTGGCTTAAACATTTACACATGAAATAAACTATACAACTTTGCCAGATCTAGGAAATTCTATACATTTGTCATGATCGACAAGGAGAAGACTGCAGGTACTAGCCTAGGAACTAGGCTGTGATGTGTATGGACACAACCAAGTCGGACACAACCAAGTCGGACACAACCAAGTCTGATAGCAACTATGTCTGGTGACACAGACTACACCGTAATCCCATTTTAGCTCCTGTTACCAGACATAGTTGTTATCCATGTGTTGTCTCCGTGCACATCACATACATACATGCCGTCTGCAGATTTTGGAACAATCAAGCTTTCCTTCTTCCTTTCCACTTCTTGTCTTCTTTGTAGCCCCCCCCCCCCCCCCACCACACACACACACACACACACACACACACACACACACTCACAAACACACATCCGCACGAGCACTTGATCATATGCACATACTTTTACTTACACATCTACATAGGAGCTGCCAACTTCCTGATTTCGATTTCAGTATTTTACACACTAGAAATCAATATTCTGATGAGGAAATTAGTATTTCCGTATATTCAGGAAATTCATGAACATCTTGGTATTCAGGTCAATCTTTGGCAAAAAAAAAAAAGTACTGAAAAGTTGTACTAATGTAGTTAGTAGCTCTGCTGTACATCTTGAACATCTTGGTATTCAGGTCAATCTTTGGCAAAAAAAAAAAAGTACTGAAAAGTTGTACTAATGTAGTTAGTAGCTCTGCTGTATATTGATATATCATTAAACCATGACTTGTACTAATGTAGTTAGTAGCTCTGCTGTACATCATGAACATCTTGGTATTCAGGTCAATCTTTGGCAAAAAAAAAAAAGTACTGAAAAGTTGTACTAATGTAGTTAGTAGCTCTGCTGTATATTGATATATCATTAAACCATGACTTGTGTACACAAAGACAGGGAGTGGAACATTGGTGTTAATAAGTCATGAAGCTACAGTGACCAGCAATGTCCAGATATTTTCCATTTGAAATACGCTCTATCCTGTCTTTCACTGATCATCATACTAAATCTACAAAATCTACAAAAGATCTGGGAGCAAGAGAGGGTAGTGGGAAGGGGGGGGGGGGGGGGGAGATAAGAACAGAGTGAGATGGAAGAGAGAGGGGAGATAGAGAGAAAAGGGGAGACGAGTGAGATATTGGAAGTACATGTACATGTATTTCTTTTCAATTATTGTAATGTACATCTAATGCTTGATGCCATGGGAACGGCCCAACAGCCAATGGGCTCGGAACATTAAAGAATAAAGATATTGACATGGTAATTACAACAAGAGCCACTTTGCATGCAGGTTTTCAATTATTGTAACTCACCAGGGCAAAAGCCAGTGAAGCTTTCATTATTGCACCTGTTGCCATGGCAGTTACCATTGATGGTAAGTTACAATAATTGAAAACCTATATACAACATGGCCAAGGTGTATATTACAAAAACTACGGTGCTACTTGCACCATGGTACAGAAAACAAACTCAAAGCATGGTTCATTTTTGACAATAAAATATGTGCACGTAAGACATAATGTTTGAGTTGAATAGAAAACGTGGAAACACATACACATTCACATAATTGACTTGAATGAAAACTCAACTCCCTATTAGTTTTTATTTCATATTTTAATGCTTAATACAATGTCGTTGGTATGTTCTGAACATTATAAAATTCCAAATATTTTTATTTCAGTTATAAATGCACAATATAATGTCTTTGGTACATTCTGAAGATGACAAAATTCAAAATATTTACATACAATTATGGAATAGGTCATTCAATGACACATTGACAGCTAGTGAAATGTTTTAAAAAGGAAAAGTACTGACAATCATACATTTCAGTTAAGGAAAGAGCAGGAAATCGTCTAAAGACAGCATTTGGATTATCAGAAGAAAGTCTACTTGACAGCAAGATAAGCTGACGCTATTAGTACAGTAGCTTACAGTCACAAAAACGTGAAATCGAAACATTTGCACAAAATAAATACAAAAATTATCAACTATTCTGCAGTTACTGCTGACAAGGTAATTTCCATTATCCGTAAAGTCCGAGGAGCAAAACTCTAAACTTGAAACTATACTGTATCCTTTACTACATGTATTATGTAAACTTAACCAACAACCTTAAGCCCCCACTTTAGCCTGGGCCTATGCAGACCCTAATCCTGACCCTGGCGACATCTTCCTGAAACTAGCCGTGTATCCAGGGAGTCGTCTAGGTATACAAAAAGACAGGAAGATGTCATGGTGACATCGCCTTTAATAGCGAAAGAGTACGCCATTTTCCGGGCTTTCGAGTCACAGGAACGTCTCAGTCAGTGAGATAGGCCCTTAACACACATACTTTATGGATCCATGGAAATTTTCCTTATGCTTCCACTGATGATGTCTAAATCAGTTTTGATACTGATTGTAGAAATCAATGAAACGATGGAGATGGAATAGAATGACATGAAATAGTCATTCTTTGGTTTTCTCCATCCATGACTGCCAACCGCCAGGATAGTGTCTGGCCCTGCAGAAAAAGAACGAAAGAAGGCAAGAAGGAGGGTAAAGAAGACGGACGGTGAAATTAAAATAAAGAAAGGAAATATAGAATGGGAATGAAAGAAAGTTATACAGGAGGATAACAGAAAAAAAGGAGAACAAAAAAGAATGCAAATAAATAAAGGGAGATGGGAGAAAGGAAAATAAATCAAAGAAAACAATAGGGAGGGGAAACAGAAAAAAGCACAACACTGCCCCTTATTATGCAAATCTAATGTCTTTATGTGAAGCAATAGATTCCATTTATTTATTTAATTTGGCATTTCATGAACAACCTTTGAAATTAACCTGTAACATGCCACTTGTAGATATGATAATCTGCTTAGTCAAAATACTTTTGATGCTGATCTGTCAACCAGATTCAAAACGTTGATTCAACAGCTCTTTTCAGCGTCAACCTCTCCGGCTCTTGCCCTCTCCATTCCTTCTTTCCATTCTTCCTTTTTTCACTTACTCTCTGAGCAGTTCTTTTCAGAGCTATTCTGAATAAAAAAAACAACCCATCAGTCCTTTCAAGAACTTAAAGAGAGCCCGTCCCTTTGCAGACCTAATTCTGAAAGTCCCCTTTCCTTTGTCATCATTTGAGAGAGAGTGGCTAAATAACCTTCCCCTGGAATCGACAGAGCGTTATATTTGGTTTTGAGGAAATAATCTTTGATAATTGATCAAGCTTTCTTTTTTCATACCACGAAATCTCAGTGAAAACTAGTTAGATTCTCATTTATTCTGTGGGAGTTAGAGTACCTCTGACCTTAGAATTTCACAGTTGGTATCCCAAAGATACATGCTAAACATGTGCAAACTTTCATGGAGTTGGCAGTTGTTTGTAAAAGGGACGGGCCATCTTAAATCATGGTGTACCGTAAAACTCATCTTGTACTTTTCACCATACAAGAACCTGCCTACAAGAAACATCTAAACAGAGTTATAAAGAATATCATAAGACAGGTTAAAGAATGTAACCAATAGAATTTCCATATGAGAGTAACATGATTATTACAACCTTTCTATTCAGACCTGTCTTATAAAACAATTAATGCAGTTTTAATGTTTGTGACGTTGAGACGGTGCAGCACACACCATGAGGGTGTTTTGCACTCGGTGCAAGCGACTTGTGCGTGTCATGACACTAAACACCCTCATACTGTACGCTGCACAGCCCCAACGCACTCACATCTGTGCATTATTTGTATAGCTTCATACTTTCTCATTACTTACTTTGTCAATCCAAACTCCTGCCCGACCTTTAAGGCACGCGTGCTCCTTCTGCCACTGTTACATGTGAAGACAATATCAGCACCATCAGGGGTTGGTCGCTTAAAGCCGTACTTCTCCTCAAATTTGTCGCTGGGTAGGTCCAAAGCTGCTTTCAAATCATCCACTAAAAAAAAAATAAGAACGACGATACATGAACATGTTTTAAACAATAACAATAAATGTGGGATGGTATTTTGAAACAAGCGTACATTGTAGAAGTCCAAAACTATCTTAGCTAAGTCAGTTCGTGCCGTAACTGACGGAAGTTCAAACTGTGCCAACTGGCCAATCACAGTTATGAATTGTAAGGATGTGATGTCAAAACTTAAATTCATTTTCAGAATGCCAGCCCAGAATGATCAATATTTCTAATGTGTAATTTTGTCAGAAGCCATTCATGTATTTCATAGAAGTAGGCTTATGTTGTTGCAGTATAATAACAAATTTTAAGCCACTAATATCTTGGCCTGGATTTTTTTTTTTATTTCTGGTGATCCCCTGGCCGTATAGAGAAAGAAGATCTAATGAAGTGCACTGACCTGCAGCGAAACGATGTAAGCACATCCCCTCTAAATAGTAAGCGGTTTGATACAAATTTGTCCACCAGACACTGGAACCCATTTTCCTCATATATGCATGCCAATATGGTCACTTTTCTTCTCTCATTCAAATTCACCATTTTTTAAAATATATATTCCCTCATAAAGAGGCCTACTCAAACATGTCAGGAGCAGCCAAGATGCAGCCAAGAGTTTGTGACGGTTCGTGCGCAGAGGCCATATCAAGAGGCCGCCAAGAGATTGTTTTTGCGCAATTTTTTTTCTTAGATACTGATTCAATTCATTAAGCAACCATTTTAAAAGTCCTGCAGAGGTCTAGCTGTATATTTGGTATCTTCTGCTGCTCTTGGCAGCTTCTTTGCTAATTTTGGCTCCTCTAGACGTAGCGGTGCAGATGAAGGGACCCTACTGTCCCTTTACTGTAATGGTTTTGCTGCCATTTAAGTTTTATTGTTCATTATTGCAGAAATTTCCTACACAAAAAGAATGCCTAAAAATCCCAGAGCAGGAGCAAATCTGACACATTATAAAAGGTAATCCTGGATTGGGGCTACGCTTAGGAAGAGTACGATGCCTGAACCTTAACCCTTGAAAAAGTTAGCGAGCTATATTAAGCATGATTTAGACAACTAAACCCCAGGATTGCCTTGTGTGTGTGCAAGATGTACAGCTCCTTCGTATGTAGGCCCTACCAGTATTGTTTTTCCAAAATTTGCTTCTGCCGTGGTCTAAATCTAAAAATTCTTTGATAAGATAACACTCAATTTAACATGTACTCAAAGCAATATTTGCTTGCTTAGATATGACCCTTACACTTTATACAAAAATATAATTAAGAAAATACAAGCGAAAATGAGAAGAGATGGGGGGGGGGGGGGGGAGGAGAAAGGAGGAGAGGCTGCCCAATAACCACATTAATATGGATTTGTCACATTTATATCAAAATATACACACCAATGATATAAATAATACATGAAACAGATACAAAACAAAACAAAAATTGGGGCCAAAATGCTAAAAAGCAGACTGGAGACTCACAGGGTATGTGGTGTGCGCCATTCATCATTCCAGTGGCCTCGATCTCGTCTGGACGACGCACCTCAATGATCACCTTCCCTCCATTCTTCACTATCTCCACCATTTCCTCATGGTAACAGTTGTGGTCAAAACCTGCATCATCCTTAGCAGGTGTAGCTGCCTGGGCCATTTTCCCTTCAAAGAAATGACACATAAGTTTAATTCTTTACCTTGGGGGGTATTCCGAAAATCCACAGAGATAGAAATTTAAACCTCCCCTCAGATACAATGTCCTTAAAATATTTTATCTTTGGTATTCCGAAAATTATCTTTCAAGGAAGATTTTAACCAATATTAATGAGCGCATGCACTGCGCTCCTATCACAGAGGCAGCCAGCAATAAACGTCCTTTCATGTCTTTTGCATACTTTAACACCATGCTGATGGTATGATGTCATGAAACTGAAACGGACATTGTGCATCAATGTCTATCTGCGCGTCTTATCACATTTGATGCGCCTATGTGCAAAAAAGTTGAATGCACAATTTATTTTTGCACGTAATGCTATGGGCCTAGGCGCGTGCATCCGGAGATAAAATTGCTTGGGAGCAGTTTTATCTTTTATCCTAACTTTTTGTGCATTTTTGTGCGTTTTGGAATAAAGATTTAGCTCATTTGCAAGTCCCTGAGATTCAATAAAAATTTTCCTCTTCGTTTTCGGGATACCCCCCCCCCCCCTCCCCCTCCCCCCTTTACCAGATGTGCTGGAAGAGTGTTACTTTCTCAGCAGTCGTGCTTCCAGACTAGGACTGTTCGTTGTTTCATTTTGGCCGTGTCACTTGCTCACTGTATACTCTTTTGTTTAGCATCGCACAAATCAGGCACAGAGTTTGCTTGTGGTGTCTTATGAATGTGCAGAAATAAAAATCTGATTGAGTTTTAGGCTGTATACAGGAATAACCGTCTCATTCGGGGCATTTTTTAATCAAAATTAATTTTTGGACATACCCCCGAATAGGCGTTCAGAGGAGCCAGATGCAATCTCAGCGGATCCAACGTCATACAAAAACTGATTTTTTGGTCTATATACTACTAGGCTAGTACGTAATTTCATCAAAATGAATCAAATTCAAAATGAGGAGAATCGCTATATATGGATGGCTTAATTGAAGATCAAACTTGTAGAAATCTATTTACATATTTAGAATATTTCTAAAAATTATTGGCAATATTAGTTTTTTTCATATATAGAGTTTATATCGCAGGGGCAAAGCTGTACTATATAGCCAGTATAGAGAGCCGCTGTTGTTGTTGTTGTTGACATGAACCGCTGAGAGCCGCTGACATGAACAATGCTACGAAACATCAGCAGTTATCCCCCCGCAACTCCCGGGTACATGTTATGCTGCCTAGCCTAGGTAATGCTGCTTAGGTAATGCTGCCTAGGCAATGCACAAGTCTGAGATTAAAAATCACACTCAAATCACTTGAAATGTGTACAGAAATTCACAACCGTTTTGAAAGTGTTTCTCAGTTCAAACGACACATTTCACACACCAAAAAATTCGGCTTCATTAACATCTTTAATTATTATACTCACGTTCGGGATAGGTACTGGATCAAGATTAAAACAAATACAAAGTTGTACTGTCTTGAATGCATGCACAAAGTTTACGAGTTGCTGTGTTCGCGTGATCGGTAGACTGCGCCCAAGCCGTTTCGTGGGGATAGAATCCAGACAGATCTGGCACAAAAACGCAGGATCTGCATGCCCCTGTTCCATCAAGCTAGTTACAAGCTGGTCAGAAGTTACGACAAGTGACCTGTTCGTGTGCTAAATGAGATAGATGTAGGCCTACCCCAATTTGTTCCTGTTTTAAGTGGGAGTGAATTTCCGACTACATGGTGGATCCTAATCCAATTTGACCAATAAGTATGAACATTGTATTCAGAAGCTTGTTATTATAAACAACAAGAATTTTAATCTACAAAGATCAGATTTCAACTTTTGCAGATGTGAAGCAACATCATTGAGAATCTGATTTGGCACCTAATAATCTGTATATGTACAGATAAACACGTACGGAATCATCTGAAGCCAGAACTATGAGAATGTTTTTGCGTTTCTTGGCTACTTGTTTTCACTTTGTGTATTGAATAAATCAAGATGATTTAATCGCTCCACCGCCAGCTACGTTGAATAATATACTACCTTTAATCTGGCAAGTGATCAGTCTTTCTTTCTTTATCTCTCTCTGTTCTCATTTATGTCTACTTTCTTTCGTTCTCTTTAGTTTCTAGACCTTTATAATGCAAGTGCACAAATTACATAAAATAGAATCATCTTCAAAATAAATCTTCGTTTTAATGACAGTTCAATGATATAGTACTAAAACGAAACTACAAATGTTTTTTCCAAATAGTTTGGTATGCCTATCTTTGACGCCATAGAAAAAATAATACTCCATTTCTGATAAAGATTTCAAATAAAAAAAAATAGTTTAACTATGATAAGCTCTCCGAACGAGAATCTACAAAGGATATCAAAAATATATACACCTGTTACAATGGTTTTAGAAAAAAAAATGAATACGGAAAAGTTCCAGGATAGTGATGATTATTGATTATTGATTATGGGGGGGGGGGGGGGGGGAATTCAGAAACATATGAATAATCAAGAGAGTGGTGTGATGGATTACCAGAGGGAGAATGGGAGAGAAAGGGAGAGACAAACAGGGGGGGGGGGGTGGCAGGAGGAAGAGAGAGCCTAAGGAAAAGAGAGCAAATGAGAGAGAGAGAGAGAGAGAGAGAGAGAGAGAGAGAGAGAGAGAGAGATAGAGAGAGAGAGAGGGAGAGAGAGAGAGAGAGAAAGAAGTAAAAGGCGAGGGGGGGGGGGTGAGGTGGAGGGAGAAGGATAGGGAGAGAGAGAAAGAGAGTTCGGGATTGGCTGAAGAGGGTGCGGGAAAAGGGGCTAGATAAGAAACAGAAACAACAACAATAGTACCTGCACAAACAACTGTAGTTTTACTTTTCTCATGTAATGTGTTATATTCATACAACAATGAGACATTCTTGGGGTGGACAGAAAGGTGGATCCAGACAGTGAAGGGAATTATCAGCACAACTGAAAATTTATCGGCATTTTACAATGATTCTCCTTCACGGCAAATTATCTTTCATGCATGATGTACGGTACATGTTTTTCTTGACGAATGCAATGTTTTAATACGCCAATGACTTTAACCACTGCACCCCCCCCCCCTTCTCCTCTCTAACACATACACGCAGGGCACGTGATTTTGTCGGAATTTACATATTCCTCTTTCATACATTATGCGGGTTACTTGATCGGTAAAATACATTTGTGGATAAGTGCCATGCTTTTATAATCCAATTACTCCGTCCGCTGTCCCCCTTCCCACCCATTGAAAATTTATCGACACAGCTGAAAATTTGTCGGCATTTTTACATTTCTCAACGACGACAATTTCTTTTACATAATAATTATATAGGGCCTACGGTACTTGATCAATAAAATATATTTGTTGCTAAATGTAATGCTCACATTATAGAATACCGAGGTGATGTCGTCATATTCATTGTTTATTAGGTTTCTGGTTATAAACATCATCCCTCAAGAGAGCGATTGTCTAGCTAATGTTGGTGTCGGGCACTTGCGATGCGAGTCTCTGCCCACATAGTTTAGAACCAGTTTGTCTTGACAACATGCTCATATTACGTCACACAACTGACCCTCCATAGAGTACTGATGTGTGACGTCATTTGAGCATTATTGTCAAGACAACTGGTTCAAAATAATGCGGGTAGGGCGAGCAGTGGTGATCACAGCGGGGACTCCGTGTAGTTGGGAATGCCCGACACTAGCCCGATAGGCATTGTCGGACCGGTAAACCTCTCAATGGAGTGACTTTGTTTAGAACCAATAATTGTCTTGACAACATGCTCATATGACGACACCACCACACCACTGTCTTATCCATGTCTTCAGTAGCATTCGTCACAACTCGCCACGCAGGAGTCCTCAGGCTGCGATCCTTTCGGGCAGAGCATCATTGGGTACGGACAGTCGCACTTCTCCACGCACTGCGTCGTGCACGCCTCGATCGTCACGCCGCACCGGGCCGGGCCACACTCCGACGCACACTCGTTGAAAAACATGTTGTTGGAGCAGACGGGCTCCTCCTCCGCTATGAATGAAAAATGACAAATATATCATCGAATACTGAACTATGTAAAAAAAAAAAAAAAAAAAAAAGAAGAGCGAAACTCTCATAAAAGGTCGGGTTGGATTCAAGCATTCCAATTATACAAATAGTTCGACAAATGTTTGGGGGAAAAAATCAGACATCATAACCTCAAAAAATCAAAACTTTAAAAGTTCGTAACCTTTTTTCATCCTCTGACGGACTTTTATCAAACCTTTAGGCTACTTGTGTTTCTCTCCTGTTTCTGCTTTTACTGAAGCCAGCTTATTTTCAGGGTGAACTATCCCTTTAAATGCAAATAGATTCCTTAAAGATATATTTTGTCGATCTGTGCCTCTATTTTTGTAATTCAATTTTGTCGCATGTATCCGTGTTTCATTCCATTCAAATACTTTGAGCTGTGATACTAAATAATGAAAAATTTGACATTAAATTAAGACATATTGGTAAACAATGTAGCATCACAGTATTTTGTCTTTTCAGACGGAGGCTCGCATACCATCACATTTTTTCACTTCATCCCTTATCTCTCAAATTTCTTGTAAGCAAAATACCTGTTTCGCTGTCTTTTCTTCTCCTTTTTGTTCTCCGTATTATTGAACTTTCTCTTGTTCTTCTTGCTCTCTTCCACCGTAGTCTCCTTCTTCACATCCTTCTCTTTCGAAAGTGTCTTCTTCTTCCCCCTCCTTTTCTTTTCCTTTTTCATTAACTTGTCCTTCTCCATAGTGTCTTTCTTCTCACTCTCTAACATAGTTGTTCCCTCCTCTCCACTTTTTCTTTCTCCTTCTTCGCTTGCATAATTGTATTCCATTTTTGTTTATTATTCTCCTTCTTTTTCTCTTTGTGTAAGATGTGGTGTCATATCAGGGTAAGAACCGTCATTGAACTGTTCGTGATGTTTTCGTGAAAAAGGGAATGTTTGCCCTATCAAACAAACTAAATATTATCCAGTTGACCTCTTTCAACAATGGTGGTAACGTCAGTCCCTGAGAAGAAAGAACCGAATTTACCAAGCACTCCGTACCGACTTCTCGGCAAACATTACGCCACAAACGCACATTCCCGGTGTCTCTCGTTTATAATTGACCGGCCCGTGTTGACTCGATTTGTCCCTGAACTACAAGATTTTTTTTCTCATAAATATCATATTTGAAGTTTGAATCTCCTTTTGATTGAATTGAAATGAATGTCAACAAGGAGCGTCTTTATTGACACATATTTTTTTCTTTCCCTGTTATGCCCACAGTTAGCCCATTGTTGATTATAAGGCGACATAATCTTCGAAATAGTTGGCACGGCGCTATACAAGCAAGTGTGTGTATGTGTCTTTGTGTTTGTTTGTTTGTTTGTTTGTTTGTTTGTGTGTGTGTGTGTGTGTGTGTGCGTGTGCGTTAGTTGGTGTGTTTATGTGTGTGTGTGTGTGCTTGTGCTTTAGTTGGTGTGTTTATGTGTGTGTGTGTGTGTGGGGGGGGGGGGGGTTCAGAAGGTGTGAGGAAGTAGCAGGCATTAATTCAGTGTATTTTTTTTTATAAACTCCCTTATGTTTATTTCATGGAGTCAGTAAATTGAAAATACAATTGAATTCTAATTGTTTATTTATGAAAGCTATTACCTCTCCTCACTTTTATATTACAACTTCAATTCTTATATTTACTGTTTATGAATAAGATGTTAAAATTTGATGAGCTCATTTCGTTTTTATTTATTCAATTGTAAATTGTAAACATGTTTATTAGGCTATTTAAAGGAATTAAAATCACTTTTAAGAAGTGCATGTAGGTCTATGTGTGTGCTTTGTATGAGCGTACATGATATGTGTATACTTGTTTATGCGATAACTCGGGCCCTCCCTTCTAAACGTAAAATCACACACAAAAAACTTGTTAAATCAAAATTTTTATCTCAGTGTCAGGTTTGACACTCGTACTTCACGCTAAAGCGCCATTCGGAGCACCTTGCACCATTGCAAGAGTGTCGACCAGCACCCCTGCGAACGGGGTTAGCAACAAAATGACTGCGATTCTATGCCGAAAGAAGGGTATCTAAATATTGCCTCATTTTAGCTGTATTTTGAACACAACATTTAAACACATTGATATAGAGGTATTCAGAAAGATGACTTGTATATCTGTTTCCTCTATATCAATATTTTCAAGTTAGTTTGAAATAGGGTTCAAAGAAATCAATGTTTAGTGATTCTGCTTTTACCTAGAAAATAGACAATGCGGATAGAGATGAAGAGATAGATATGCTCTGGTTGTCACAAGTAAATCCGTACATTTCTTACGCGACAGAGCACAAAATAATCAATCCAACTTAGCATAGTACATTGAAGTATCAAGAGATGCAACGAACATGCTAGATATAACATCGACATAAGATAAAGTGTAAGAGACATTATTTTTTATCGAATGCTTTTTCTGCTAAAAATGAGGTAAAGGTAAGGGGTAGACGGATTCCCTGTCAAATCTTCATTATTTTGTTTACTTTTGCCTTGTTTTAATTAAAACCAACTGAGTGCGTGATGGGCATTCCCTTTATCATTACTTTTTTTTTTTTTTTTTTACAAACAAATGACTAACTTAACTTCAAGGAGGACTTACCCATTAACTCATTTTTTTTTGCATACAGAGGGCCAACTTAACGTCAGGGTGGATTTTCCCTTTAATTATATTGCATTCTCTTTTTTTTTTTTGGGGGGGGGGGCAAAGAAACTGCTAACTTAACTTCAGGGTGGCTTTCCTTATTCTTTTGTCTTTTGCAAACAAAGGGCTAACTTAACTTTAGGGTGAAATTTCCTTGTCCCCCCTTTTTTTTTAAGAACATAGGGTTACTTCGATCTGAGATGGATTACCTGTCTCGCAGTGAGTACCGACGAAGCCTGGTGGGCAATAACACCAGTAGCCATCTCCATCATCCGAACAGCTGCCTTCGTTCAGGCACGGGGCTGACGAGCAGAGGGGATCTAGTCATGCAAGACAAGTGATTCAAGTGAAACATGTAGGGTCCATGATGAAACGGTGTGCAATTCTTTAAATTAAATCAAACAAAGTGTAAGAACCATATTCCTCCGATAGAATCAGTAGCTATAAAGACACAAAGAAATTAGCCACACAGATTACCACCTGTCCAGGCCATCAACGCCAAGGTGACGATTACCATACACTCTCTTTTTCTCACTCTCATTATCTCTCTTACTCACTTAACCCTTGTAATTTGCTTCCTCTAAGATAAACACTGAAATTTTACTCTCATTCATTAGGCTGTGGAGTCCTGTGCTATGTGATAAGCATTTTAACTACACTCCCATTCATAAGGACGCAGAGTCCTGTCCGAAATACCTCCCACATAGATAGATATATTCATCCATGTTTCCAGAAAAAGAAAACTAGACTTCTATACCAAGGTATAGACGTATCTCTCTTTAGCCGACTCATGTATGTTTAAAGTGCTAGAACAGAGATACATTCTGCATATTCTTCATATACTTCTACTATTACTTATACTGCTACTACTCCATAGCTATTGGATCTTAGTTTATTCTGTGGAATATTTTACCACCGCTTGTGCTCGTCATTTTTGTATAAACTGTAACATCAGTGACTGCTGTTTCTGGATAATAAATGAACGTGGAACTATAAACATCCGTCGTCTCCGTCTTCATATTCATCGTCGTCATCTTCTTTATAGTTAAGAGTCTCGTTGAGAGACAACGCAACCTTATATCATCAACATTCAACATAACCCAGTCAGACTCTTAAAAAAGCATACCTCGCATATACACGCAATGCAGTGTGTTCCCTTGCTCTTCACATGAAGAAGAAGGGAGTGAGAAGGCTATGGTTTATCGAGGAAACTGATAAACTTACTGAGTGCAGTGCGCCTGGCCTGTGTTATTATTTAGAGTTCTTTGTTTTAACCTATATTAGGAAGAAAGGGAACTATCGGGAGGAAAACAAAGACAACCAACAAAATAATGTTGTTGTCTTTGTCTGTGTCATAGCACACGTAAACTTTTATGAACAAGATGGAAAATGAAAATAAAGGAAATTTAAATACGAGGGGAAATATTGAAAAGTAAAAGGGAAATAAACACAACAAAAAAGGTAAGTTCCCCCTATGCAAAATAGCATGACTTTTTATCGAAGAGGGTTTAGGCAAGATAATTTGGCAGGATTGTTTCTTAACTTATTGACTAACTTCTAAATAAAAATCACATTAATCCAATTAGTCATGCATGAGTGGGCAAATTTTAAAGGCAAAAATGTCACTTTTCAAAAGTCACAAGGGTAATTTTGGGAGTCTCTCATATGAATTTTTGATGAATTCCATTTCTGGTCATAATTTCTATCCTTTCATTGTTTATCATAAATCTCTCGATGTACTAACACCTATCCCGACACTTAACCCATTGTTCTGGTTGAGTGAGCACCGTTTAACAAATATTCATCCCTCTTGAGTTTGAAACTTTTAAAAACCGTTTATTTTTGTGAAAAAATAAAACTCTGGATATTTTGACAAAGACGTAACATGACCTGTTATGTAAACATAAGAAGTCATTTTCGTGTCATTGTTCACTGAATACACTTTAAAAATTGCACAAGAAATGCCAAAATGTACTGTTAAAACGGCATGAACAATTACCCTTGTGACTTTTGAAAAGTGACATTTCCGCCTTTGGAATTTGCCCAAATTTGCACATGACTAACTGGATTTATGTGATTTGACACGGAAATTAGTCAATAAGTTAAGGCAGCCCGTCCCTTTGGCAGACCTAATTCTGAAAGTTCCCTGACTTTGTCATTATTTGAGAGAGAGAGAGAGAGTAGCTCTCGAGCTTTCCTTTTTCGTACCACGAAAATAGTCAAATCTCAGTGAAAACTAGTTAGATTTTCATTTATTCTACAGAAGTTATAGTACCTCTGACCTTAAAATGTCAAAGTTGGTATCTAAAAGATACGTGCTAAAATTATTTTGCCCAAAACCTCTCCGATAAAAAGTTATGCTATTTTGCTTAGGGGGGGGGGGGGGGGGGACTTATTTTTTGTGTGTTTAGAAAGTAAGATACAGAGTAGGACGAGAAGACAACTAATGTAGAAGGTGGAAATACAAAAATTGATATAAAGGAAAGGGGGATAAGATTAAAGAAATGTGATCAAAAATGAAACCTAGAAAAAAAAAGAGAAAAGGAGAAGACGAAGACGAAGAAAAAGACGAAAAAGAAGGAGGGGAGAAAGAGAACAATACGAACGAAGAGAAAAGAAAGGAGAAGAATTGGATGGTGACAATGAAGAAGAAGAAGAAGAAGAAGAAGAAGAAGAAGAAGAAGAAGAAGAAGAAGAAGAAGAAGAAGAAGGAGGAGGAGGAGAAGAAGAAGAAGAAGAAGAAGAAGAAGAAGAAGAAGAAGGAGGAGGAGGAGGAGAAGAAGAAGAAGAAGAAGAAGAAGGAAGAGGAGGAGGAGGAGGAGGAGAAGAAGAAGTAGGAGAAGAAGAAGAAGAAGAAGAAGAAGAAGAAGAGGAAGAGGAGGAGGAGGAGGAGGAGAGGAGGAGGAGGGAAGAGCAGAAGACCTACCTGGTTCAGGAATAGGTTTCCAGGGCCGGAAACACCCTAGCGAGGTTCCCGTCCATGACGCCAAGAGAAGAGCTGTCAGAATCAGCCGCAGATAACCCATCGTGAAGATCGTGCAACTCACTCAATCACTGCCTCGAGACGTGTTTGACAAGAAATAGGCTACTGACAGCTATATGAAGAGAAACTCCAAATGCGCGTAAGAAATTCAAACCACTCGCGAACGAGAGCAATGGTTCTGTCACACTGAAAACCAGTCTCCGTTACTGACCAAAAGAGGGGTTGGGGCTAAAAAAAAATGGTTCTTCTATGTGTTTACCTTCGTACGTTCAGGAGTATAGCAAGTAAACATTGATTGTATGGCTTCTTGAATATATTCTGCGAGGAGATAAAAGGCGGAACGTTACTGCGGCAGGCTTATTTTGCGTATAAAAGGGAGGGATCAAGGAAGGAGGAAATAGTACGCGTCACAAACTGGATAACTCATTCCAGCTCACATAAGGACGACTTACACACAATAACACGATATGTGCTCCTACGAACAGACTTGGAATTACGGGAGTGTCGGCAACATTCATTGTGGTGCCTATAGCTTTGTATTTGAGAAGCCCCGGCGATATCTGTTTTTGTTCTGTAGTTGTGTTTCTTCGGAGTTTAGGTCTGAAGATAATGTGATATGTTACAGGGTGTCATATCGTCTGATACTGAGAATCTAGCTCCCAGTGGAGATCTGCTCTGTGTCATGCCGTGCACCTCCAGTTTGTATTAATCCGCATTATGACGAGGATCCCATACAAATGTCATTCCAGCATCGGCCTTACCAAAGATTTCTCTACTGTACTGGGCTTAACTTATAAATCTTTCTCGCTCGCTCGCCCAAGTACCACTCGGTACCTCCACCCCATAGAGCTACAGACATTTCCTTCATAACTCTCTCTCGCTCGCTCGCCCAACACCACTCGGTACCTCTACCCCAAAACTACGCCCCCCTCTCAATTTCCCTCCCTTCCTCATGAATATAAAATACATTTTTTTATTCCAGTAGGCGATTTTGCTGATTGGCTGATTATTGATCGACGCTTTCCTTCTTAAACAATCGAAAATGCTCTATCACAATGTGAAATATTGCACAAATCGCGATTATTGAAAGTATATATTGAAAGTAATAGCTATACTGGGGGGGGGGGGGGGGGGGGGGGTTCCACCAAGCTGTTCTTAAGCTAAGGACGACATTACGCGTGACTGATGACCCTTCCTTGCATGTGATAAATCAGATTATCAATGATTTTGATTCCCAGCAGCTAAAGTTAAAATCTGATCATTATAAATTATTGTTGTTAACAACTGTCTGAATTCAAAATTTATGATTTTGTCAAATTTGATTAGGATTGTTAAAAATCAACTCCTATTATGTTAAGACAGGAACCAAGTGTGGTATCTCATTTAGCAAAATTAAGAAAGGGTAACCAGTCGTGCGTAAAGTCGTTCTTAGCTAAGAACAGCTTGGTGAACCCCCCCCCCCCAGGTCATTAGAATGATTGGACATACACTGAGGTAATGTACATGATTAATTTAAATCACGAAACGATATCCATATACATGTAGTAATTAACCCCACAATATGTTTCAAACGTAAACGGATTATTTTGTTTAATTACTTTCCAGAAAAGGTTTTTGAAGCATGTTGTATGCTAATTCCTGCTGAATATCACGACTTTTGCAAATGGGCTTCCCTGTCTTTAAGGGGTTATCTTAATACACCCCTAAATCATTCAATATTATCTCAAAATCATCCCAAAGAACAGATTTCGACTGACTTTTCAGAAACGAGGGGCAAACCCATTCAGAAGTATGTTGTATGTTACATAACTAAACACAATGACATGCTACAGTGTAGGTCCGTATGTTTCCATCCACATAAACATACACACACACACACACACATATAAACACACATATATAATTACTTTCCACATAGACAAACAAACCGGCACACAACACATATACCGGGTATACACCTACACAAGCCAACACAAATGTACCCACACACGCAAAATGACTTGTACACATACCGGTACACAAGCTGACACCCACATTATACACGTACACAAACAGAAACACATACCGGTATGTCCCAACAAACATAAACATGAACAAAAGTAGAAATATATATGTGCACAACCCACCACAAACCTACCCCCACACATATATACAAAATTATAAACCTACGCATACACAATTAAGCCGACAAATACATGCACACCCACACACATACACATCTTCGTTGATGTCACAGATTACAGATCTAATGAAGATTATGTGTGTTTCGATCTCTTTAATTGTACTTGTATTACGCTATGTACATGTACATGTACATGTGTGCACATGGATTTGTGAGTGAGTGATTTTTAAACTTTCTCAATGTGTGTTCACTAACCAAGTTTCTCCATAATCAAAACAAGACACAACACCTCAACAAAAATATATCAGCCAAAAGGTAGTCAATCCACCATTACGATTTCTAATTGATCAACAAAAATTTGTTACATCGACAGTGCAACCAAGAAATGTGAGCACATGGATTATTTCAGGAATGTTTCAGGAATGGCACAGCATAGCCTACTTCCTAGGCTGGGGGGTACATTTTTTTCAGACGCATTTAACCACCTGGACTATGTTGCATACATATAGGTTTTCAATTATTGTAACTTACCATGAATGGTAACAACCATGCCATGTGCAATAATGGGAGCTCATTGGCTGTTGCCATGGTATTTACTATTGATGGAAACTTTTTTCAAATCAATTTTATTCAAATACATGTATGCTCGAGATATGAACAATAACAATCTCAACGAAAGTAGAAGACAATTTGCATGTATATACTATCTTAAAATAAATTAATAACACTCCATCTGTCTGCATACATAACAAACTTGCATTTTCGCGTACATGTATAAATGTACTTTTTAACATCTTTAAATATTTTTAAAACTTGAAAGTGATAATAGGTTGTTTTTATATTTATTGATAAAATTAAAAAATACGGAAATTGATTTTACTATGCTCCCGTGTTAAAAACAAACAAACTGGAAATCTGTCTTAATGATGGTAACTTAAAATAGCTGAAAACCCATATGCAAACATTGCCGTGAACTAAGTCTTCACCCACTCAGTCCAATAGGCAAGAAACTGAGTTATGAATGATATGGTGCTGTCAGTGATTGGTACTGAGAGTGTTAACCTGCTCAGTCCCATAGGCAAGGAATTTAGTTGCTCTATATGGTGCTGTCAGTGCTTGGTACTGAGAGTGTTAACCCGCTCAGTCCCACAGGCAAGAAACCAAGTTGGCATTGATATGGTGCTGTCAGTGATTGGTACCGAGGGGGTTAACACTTGTGCTCATTTGCTCTCACTAACCAGATTATACACAAAAATTAAAATCCAATTTTCTTGTCAAAAATGCTAATATTTTGCATGTTTGTATTTAAAATGGGACTTCCCAGGGTACCCTAATGATGCAGACAATGAGGCAGCTTTATGAGGCAGCTAAGAATGCTTGGTGCGTTTGACAGTATACAAACAAAACTTTGACCAACACAATAATGGCTAGCAAGTTCAAATTACAGTAAACATATTTCTAGATACGATAGCCTCTGATGTTGTGAATAAAGTATGATTGCATTCCTCAAGAAACGTCTCAGCTGATTACTAAATTTTCTTGTATCGAACGCTCAAATGCTGGACCAACTCCGGGTTCTTGTCTGTTGCCATGGAGACAGCCTGCTCCAAGGTCGACTCATCAATCAGCTTGAAAGTGCGGGCAATCTGCAGAGGTGAAAAAAAAGGGGTGAAATACCGGTATGGGACTAATATAAGTGGTTATACACTGCAGCTCAAAGGAATTGGCATAGGGAAAGGGTAAGGGAAGAAAGGGAAGGAGCCGCAGTTTTAAACCACGGTATACTTTGTCCAGTTCAGCATGAAACACGATACATTGGCCTAAAAAGCATCATGTTTCATGCTGGACTGGACAAAATATACCGCGATTTAAAACTGCGGCTCCTTCCCTTTTCTTATGCCAATTCCTCTGAGCTGTAGTGTAGATAAAAATCATGAAATGTGATGATGCATATGAGGAAAAAAAAGGGACACACTTGAAATATCATCAGAATTATCAGTCATTCTCGACACAGACTCTGTTGCACTGCCATAACATACCTCTTGCCATGTATGTGAAGAAGCAGATACATTTATTTAATTATTTATTTATTAATTCACTGAATTATTTATTTATTTAGCCTTTTTTTTATAAAAAAAAACAGGATAGCCCTGTAAGCTTGTGAGATCAGTGAGCTTGCACTGTTCTCCCTAAAGGCCAAATAACACAACAATACATAAAAACATGAACATAGATTACACAAACAAATGCTTATGATTCTCTGCAATGATGTATTAAAATTGTTAAGTATGAAACTACGTTTGTCAACTAATTCAACGAAGGGAACACAAAAGTGATAAACCATTTGTAATGATCTGTTCAACATATATTGTAAATACTGTATGTACTATATTGGAAATAATCGGGAATTGCACACTATACCCATGTCATAATCAACTACACAATTACTGCGTCCTTACTTAATAATTACAAACCCCATGTTTGCTATGATTTATAATTGAAATTGCAACAATTTTGTTTACGTTGTATTGTGAACTTACATTTGATTTTCTGTAATGGTTTGATTAAGTACTATTTAGTATATGAAATTATGTTTGTCAATTTATTTAGTGATTATACAGTCAGTTGAAAACAAAGGCAATAAACCACTTGGAATACTCGTCTAATATATGTTGTAAATATTAGAAATAAAGGTAATGTTTAATGCAATTAGGTCAACGAATATAAGACATTATGCAATTTATCAGCACTTGATATTGTTTACTACAATACCACTATTCCCCGATTTAAGAATAAACTTGCATTCGATGCAATTAGCTGATTAAGAATTATAGAGTGTGAATTTATATTTCCAAAAATGTCTATATGCTCAATGTGAGACAAAAAGATATCACTCGTAAAATTGCCATAAATTTGAAAATAAAAGTTGATGTTGAATTTGATTATGTTTATGAATATATACATTCAGGACTGTGTTCAATAACGAAGCTTTGTCATCATTCTGGTATGTTATATTCACAATAATCCCATCTATATTCTGTACTCCAAGATAGTTTTACCTCGTATCATGTTTGTCAAGCGTTTGTTTATTTTCTCTTGTAAATGTACTTTGTAAATTATGCCCTGTATTTTGTTGATAAACATGTATCCTGGGCTCTGTGTTACCTTGTATTCTATATATCTATATATTTGAATAAAAGGATTTAAAAAAAACAAACCAAAATGGCAATTTTTTCTCAGCGCTGATAAGCCCTGCCTCCAAAATATCCTCTAACTCAAGATTCCCCCTGTGACATCATCAGAGGTAAAAATTAGCATGATAATAAGCAGGATTTATGCACAAACTAAACATTGTAATGATTACTTCCACCTGCCCACAAGATCATGACATGTCTTCACACAATACCATCTAACAACCTTTCATGTGGGAATAATCACTTCCTTATGTCAGAAATGTGCTAGCTATGTGATGCTATTATAAGCACTTGCAGGTAGTTATTGCAATGTTTAGTTTGCGCATAAATTATGTCTATTATCCTGCTAATTTCTACCTTTGATGATGTCACAGGAGGAATCTTGAGTTTATTTTGGAGGCGGGGCTTATCAGTGCTGAGAAAATATATAGAAAAATTATTTTAAGATATAGGACACATATTTCCATTGAACAGTCAGTGATTTTCTTATATACATATTAAGTTGCATCAACAGAAGTCAACATATATTTTGATGACAGGGGCTTTTTAAGAGGAATTTTGGGACGCCACCCTGGGCTACTGGCATCCCTGGATGGTGGAAGAAAGCTTACCTTGGTTGTTCCTGGCAGTGAAGCAAAGGACATGTGGTGGATGCCGGTAGACTCCAACTTGAGTTGTGTTCCTTCCACATCACCCTCCTCTATCTCCACGATCCCTGAATGGTAGGGGAGAAAAAGAAATGGAGTCAGTATGGGCTGTGATATTGTAATAAATCATCTCGTTGTAGGCTGCGAGTGCTGGGGGGTGTTTCACCAAGCTGTTCGTAAGTTACGAACAACTTTACGAATGACTGGTGATCCCTTCTTTTACTAAACCAGATTCTCAATGAACAAAGTGTGGTATCGCATTTAGCACAAGAAGGGATCACCAGTCGTTCGTAAAGTCGTTCGTAACTTACTAACAGCTTGGTGAAACACCCGCCTGGTCTAAGAATTGGGAAGCGAAAGGGTTGAGCTCACCAAAGATGTTTAAAGAAATGGATATCCATCCCTTTGAGCAAGGTTTGAAGCTGCCACTCAATATTCATGACTAGCAGCTGCTCTTAACAATATGATACATACGCGATTGCGTCATGTGCACCTGGATTTTTACAATATTTCATACATATTACTTAACATGCACATATTTCAGCTCTCGCTGGCTAACTGGTAGTTTTATCACAAAGTGCTTGTTACCTGGTTAATGAGGACAAGGGAACACAAGATTTGATACTTTTCTAGATTGAACTACTAGTTCGGCCATGGCTGAGCATAATTTTCATGTTACTTTTCTTAAAGTAACATTTCCAGCAACTTTTTAATGGAATATCATGCAGAACAGTGTGAAATCGAGCCTTACAACCTGATATCACGTTTAGAGCCTTTTTACTTTATCATTATGATATTCTTTGATTACATTTTTAGAGATGCATTGTAAGTATTACATGTTACAACTGCGCAAGCATTTGGGGTGAGTTAATTTCCCCAAACCGATCTGCACATCCTATTTTGTTTATAAATGCGTCAATTCCAGGCAAAATTTATTCAGAGAATCGGTGGCCTTGAATATGGGATCAAAGAGAAAATCTTTGTAAGGCATTCTTGTGTGACTAGAAGAAGAGTACAATAAATCTGCATTAATTAAACGCCTGATGGTATACTCCCATGTAATTCAAACATCCTTGATCCTCACCTATATTCTGGGCACACATGTAAGCCACATGGTTGGTACCCAAGTTGACCTTCAGGAACCCACTCTCCCTGTGAAGGGGCTTCCCATCAGGAGCAAACGATGCAGCGCTGTTGTCGGAAAATAAAAAAACTCATGTTGCTCTTCACTTGCAATTAAAACAGACTTACAGATTTGCATTCACTTTGTTATATACTTTGTTTATGACATCTATTAAAACGATCAGTCAAAATCATTCAATTATTCAATTATTCAGAATTATTCAATTAAACAATTCAGGTTGTTATGTTACATACTTCATAGTTTATGACATCTTACAGTGCAGTCAGACAAAGTGGTTTATAATTAAACTTGAGATAATGCTCATGCCATGATTTCTGCTTTTGTAAAAATACCAGAAAGGTGAATACATTAGCATGCTGCATGCAATATTCAAGAGGTGTGATATATTTCTGAAATGATATTCATGCACCAAAATCTATAACACATCTCTTCTTTTCATCAGGGGCCGTATTCCATAAACAAGATAAGCATGCTTAAGTAAAAAAAACTAAGCAATTTGTCTTATCTTCTGTCTAAGACAAAATTCTTAGCCAAAATGCGTATTCCATAAAAATTTGGCTAAGAGTTTTGTCTTAGAATTCAGCTAAGATTTTTTGCTTAGCTAAGACAGATTTAGGATGTATGGCTAAGTAACTTTTCTTAAAATTGTGTACTTAGTATTCTATAAAGTACAAATGGCTAAGAATTTTGCCCTAACTTTAAGACAGCTGTGGGTTGTCTTAACTTTGGGGTTGCAGAGTGGTTGCGCGCAGTATGGCAGCTTTATCCACGCGCGCTTGCACCATGACCGCGTATTTCTGCTCAATGCGCGTCAATTTCATTGTCAAAGGTTGGATGCGCGTTTTCTTTTACGCATAGCCATTAGTAAGCAAGATGTAAGATTAACGGAAGAAAACTCTAGGCAAAATGTGTACATATTTGACAATTGCACATTTTCGTTCCAAATACCTCTATTTTCAACTTGCGTTCGTACTGGTGAAATGTCGGCACGGTATGTTTAACATCACTGATCTCATCTATGATGACTTTGCCCCTATGGCAAATCGGAACTATCCTATTGAGCCCACAGACAAGGTATGCATAGCTTTAACGGTAGACTCAATGCTGGTGCGATTTTTGCTTTAACACGTAAAATGCATTGACTTTTCACCGCGGGGAGCTGTTCGTGGGAGAACGAGTGTGATGAAAGTTGCGTGACGTCACCAATTTTCTCATGACGTCAAAGAATTGTAAGATTTGGCTTAGCCAAATCGTCTAACCTAAGAAAAATTGCTTAAGTTTATGGAATACCGTTAGGACAAATTTCTTAGACAAGAAAAAGGCTAAGACAAATTGCTTAGACTTAAGCAAAAATTCTTAGATGTTTATGGAATACGGCCCCTGGACCACATGATTTTGAACAGTAAACAGAATAGGGATCATAAAATTAATGAAGGAACACCTCGGCAAGTCATTAATTCTAGGTAATTAAAACTAGGCAAAATTTGGTAACATTTTGACCAATCAAATTGACTGACTTAAGTAATTGATCGGTTAAACATTTGAGTGCCAAGCCATAATATCACCATGAAATTTTTCACACATGAATGTGCCCATGGTAATGAGAGGGTTACGGTAAGAAAAAAAAAAACTTTACGTGAAGTTGAGCACAGGTTGTCCCACATGAGTGAACTCCATGGTTTCCTTGTAGTCAAAGGGTTGGATTGTCGGGTAGAATCCCTCCGCCTTCTCGGACTGCCAGGTCCCTAGCAACCAGGCCAGCTGCTGGACGGCTTCATTAAGAGGGGCTGTGGAAGGGTGGAGGTGAAAGGAAAGCAGCTCAGAATAACAATACTTTTTGAGTAATTAAAATAAAGTGTTCATAATGCCAGGTTGGTCCCCAGTGTAGAAAACACACGGTGCAAAGTACACCACGCGTCAGGTCCAGAAAGTGATTTTGAGCCACGACTTAATTTACCGCGCCACAAGTAAAATCAGTATCAGTCGTATCATTCTTGTTGTTTTTGCTTTCTTTGAGCCTGAGTTGTGTACCACGTGTCCAGCACAGATATCTGACAAAAAGTGACATTCTGCCCTTTTGTGATGGTGATATGCAATGCGTAATGCACCATCACTGAAGTTCCACTTCTCTGAGGTGCATAGGGAATAAATAGATCATAGACAGAAGGAATAATGCTGAATACAGAGAGAGAGAGAGAAAATGGATTTTCTCCTAACATACATTACAGAGCAGAGATCCAGTGGAGGCATCTATTCAGGAATAAGATGGTGTTCTCATGGCAAGACCATTGTCTCTACCTTTCATGTGGCAGTGAGAGATTAACACATTGGTGACGACTGAAAAGATGAGACATTTTTAGCATGTCACATTGTATGCTGTACCAGTCATTGCACCAATCATTCAACCTTCTCCTGGAAAGAAGGCAAATATCAGCTACATGTGCAGTAGCTGTTTCTTTTTTGTGAGTAGGGTACACCCTTAACCGTGGCCCAAGGGCCAATAGCGAACTGAAACAGCATCATGCAACTTGAACCTTTCGAATGAGAGGGCCGCTGGTCACCATTAAGTATACAGGATACAAATAAATCAAGGAAAAAATTGAATAAAAATTGGGGGGGGGGGGGGGGTCTTTTTTAACACATTGGCCGATTTGGCTACAATTTTACATTGTGTCTATGGGAATTTTGGGGGCTCTTTAAGCATTTCAGGGCAAAATTGCCCCAAGCCCCTGTGGACAAGAAACATTGTGGCCACCTGAAAATCCATTTGGCCAGCTGGACCTCATGCTCAAGTGGCCATGCTAGCCATCTTTAAAGGTAGCCCATCCCTTTTGCAGACCTAATTCTGAAAGTTCCCTGACTTTGTCATAATTTGAGAGAGAGTGGCTGTATAACCTTTCCCTGGAATCGACCAAGAGTAATATTCGGCTTTGAGGAAATAATCTTTGATAACTGATCGGGCTTTCTTTTTTTGTACCACAAAAATAGTCATAAATTCAAAAAGTCAATGGTTGGCAATCAATTGGAATCAAATCTCAGTGTTGGATTTTCATTGATTCTTTGGGAGTTACAGTACCTCTGACTATCAAATGTCACAGTTGGTATCCAAAAGATAAATGCTAAATATGTGCAAACTTTCATGAAGTTTGCAGATGTTTGTAAAAGGGACGGGCCATCTTTAAAAAAAAAAGAGGAGAGCGAAGGGCAAGCCCTGAAATGAGTGGAGTTTTGCATTGGACTGGGTATATGCTGCAGAGAAAGCATTAGTACAATGAATCCAAGCTGGAGCAGCACAAATAGGTATGAGGGTTACTGCTGAAAAATGAGTATGGTTGGCCGAATTTTTAATCTTTCATCCGCTTCGAATGTTGACGTGTGGTGTGATGTGGGTATATGTGGTGGTTCTAGTGCACAGCTTACGTACTATGAGTATGTGCGACAGTCGCATTCCAATCGCATTCCAATCATACGATCGAAAGCGATCGTGCCCTGAATCATGATGTAATTTGTCACGCGCAAAAATAATTGTTTTCGTAGAGGAGTACACAGGAAGTGCAATGCAAAGAAAAAGGTTCATAAATATCAAATAATTTTACCATATTTATAATTTTCATAATATTTGGAATAGCAAGTGCGAAAATTTCTTGAATTTATTTTCTTGAATTATCCATTTTAAAGCACAGAAATTAAGGTGTCCGGCAATACAATATACTACCATACATAGAGTGAGGTTCGCCTAAAGCTGGCCTGGATGAGCAACTACATTTGCAAGGAATTTGTCGAAAAATCTCTGACTGAGGGTACATATTTGGGCTGAAAGATGGCACAGTAATAAAGCAAGGAGAAAAAAAAGCCATTAGGTAAAGGAAGCTCTGAAAATTGAGGCCAGTCCAAAACCATGTGGCAAAACCTGAAGGGAGACATTTGGCTGGAAATATTTGAGCCTCTGGTCTGGAAAAGGAGGATAATGCAATAGAGAGGATGGCATGGAGAATGACCAACCATTCAATCAGGGAAAATATGTGCAGTGATGATGGAATATGATAATATTGCTACACCTAAAACATACTAAGGAATCAATTAACATAGAAGAGTGTAAAGGACATGTAAAAGACCAGTAATACTCTAAAACCACATACTGTAGTAGGGACTGTAGGGTTAGGGTTGAAAGGTCAGGGTTAACAAATGAATAAAGAAGTAGTACATGTCCATTCCAGTCAATATGTGGCACTCCCGAAGATTCTGTGCCTCGCACAATACAACTGTGCTGTCAGATTTTCTATGCTTTATTTTTCATACTTCTTGACCAAATATGACTACACTGCAGCTCAAAGAAATTGGCATAGGGAAAGGGAAAGGGAAGAAAGGGAAGGAGCTGCAGTTTTAAACCGTGGTTAATTTTGTCCAGTTCAGCATGAAACACAATGCTTTTTAGGCTAAAGCATCATGTTTCATGCTGAACTGGACAAAATATGCCGTGATTTAAAACTGTGGCTCCTTCCCTTTCTTCCCTTCCCCTTTCCCTATGCCAATTTCTTTTAGCTGTAGTGTATATTTCAGATCCAATTTAGAATCACTTTCTTGTCACTATTCCAATGATCAGGCAGACAAACTACCTTAGATTTAACCTCCTTTACATTCCTGTGCATCAATTCCCTTCCTTTAATTATGCTCTTTTTTCTTCCGCTAATTAGATCCTCCAGATGATGATGATGATAATGATGATGATATGAAGCCCGCTTTGATGTAGACCAAAAAAAACAGTCTCTGTTGGACGTTGGATCCGCTGAGTTTGCATCTGGCTCCTCTGAACGCCCTATCTAGAGACTGAACATTACACCTGTACACTGTATGGCGATCGATGCGGGTCGCCATTTTGAATATGAAAACGCTAATGCTAATGCATACATGAATAAGTAATTTCACGCATGCGCACATTTTTTCCCGCTCGTTTGCCGTGTGCTATTTTTTTTTGTCAAACTGATTGACGATTTAAATATTCATAGCCAACAACCCGTCGAACAATCTGATTGGTCAAATTTATGTCAGACTCGAGGAGATTAAAAATGTCTGCGAAAAAAGAGTGAAAGTGAAAGTAAGTCTTTAATTTTAACCTTTTGATTTTTTGGGGGTCATTTTATTTCTAGAATTTATAAATATATAATACAGATCTAATTTTGATTGAAGTAGATTTGTTGCATTTGTAGCTTGAAAGATGTTTGATGATTAAACGAAGTACAGTAGCTATGATAGTTCCAAAATCTGTTTTTCCATAGACTTTCTACTATTCGGATAACTTTCTACTCACGCATTGAACTTGTACCGTGTACAAGATCGCCAATGCGCGTATGGTGTGCATATACCGTCTCTATTCAGGGTATGTCCAAAAATGTCATTTCGATTAAAGAATGCCCAGAATGAGACGGTTATTCCTGTCTAGCTTTGATGGAGCTGTGATGGAAGTGATGCAAAGCCAACTGAAACTGAAAGCCAGGAACTTACATCCGGATAGGTTGGGGACTTCCCACATAGCAGAGAGGTAGCGTTGGGGAACACCGGAGCAAGTATGGGGCCCCTGTTGGCCTACTGTTAGCAGACCGTTACATCGAACAGTGGCATCACTTCTTGTCAATATCATGCTTGTACTTCCAATGCCAGGATTCAGAACACGGAGTCTGGAAAGCCTTCCATTAACCAAGGAAAGGAGCCGGAACAACATCGTTGTTATCGTCTTTGGAAGTACCAATCACCAGCTGACTGTTGTCGGTGTTGGTTGAGGACTGCAACTTGCAGATACTGCCAGGAATTATAAACATGATTGATGGAGTACACATTCTCATTTCTCATTCGGGGCATTCTTTAATCGAAATTACATTTTGAACTTACCCCCGGGGATCCAACTTCCTACAGTACAGAGACTGATTTTTCGGTCTATGCATGAACATGCACGAGACCACACACAAAAAAAAGACAAACAAAACAAAGGAACTACGAATATTCTGATTCTACAAGATTACATCAAAATCAATTATTCATGCGATGCTATGTGTGAGTGACGGTGAAGCGAGTCGGATTCAAGTTTGATTTGCTTACCAGACATGTTCCAAATGAAGCAGAATACCGGCAGTTATGCTAAGAGACTCAGTTTAGGCCTTTCTTGGTTGGTACTGGTAGCCCTACGCCTTTTCCTATGGCTGCACTGCGAAAGTTCCCAGGTCAGGTGATCAAGTATCACGTGTCTTTACAGGGGATTTCCCGCGGATGTACGTAGTACCTCCGCGCTCTGCGGTGTACATTGCCCTATTGTACGTTAAAGGTATTGTGCGTTTAAGGAGCTAGAGCAAGCGCCATGGAGATCCTAGAGCGGATTTTCCCCAGGGTCTCTCGGCTCGAAGACTTTCTACAGTCTCTTCACGACTTCCCAGCTCTGATAGCCCCGAGGGACAAAGCTGGGTGAGTTTAATTCGCCTGCAGAAAGAAGAAGTTTTCCACCATTTCGTTTGAATTATTTTGAGTTTAGCTTGTTTTTGTCGAACTTTGCCTTCGCCGACCTCGCGGCCCCCCGAATTCTCCGGCTGTCCGTACAGCGCCGCGGACTGACATTGCGGAGAACATCAGTGACGGTGCAGTCAACGTGCAAATTGATACTTAACAAGTTAACGAGTTATCCCCCCCACCCCCCCCCCCCCCCCCCAAAAAAAAAAAAAGAAAAAAAAAAGAAAAGAAAAAAAGAAATAAAGAAATAAAGAAACTGAAAATAATAAGTTTAGAGCCTATATAGATCCTCATCTCGTCACGAAACATGCCGAGCATTTTGCCGAGTAAAATAATTAAGTTGAGGTACTGAACTATTGTACCAGGAAAATAATTCTTTTTTTCTTATCCTCATTTTGTTGGTATGTGTGTGAAAATGACCAATAGCCCATTTTCTAGTCTTTAAATATAACCATGCAAGCTCAGCCACTGAGCCACAGACTTTTTATACAAATGTGGGTTATGTCATAATTTGACTTTTGTACATCTTCATATTTAAAGTGAATATACAAAAAGCCTCCAAAAGGGTGACCGTGAGCAATCTTCTTGCCAATAGTCGTACATTCATGTATTGTCCATTTTAGAAACTTGCTGAAAGGTATTTGCCCTTAAATTTGGAGAAATTAGTCAAAATTTGTGAAATCCTCAAAATGTTTGGCCTGAACAATTTGAAGATTTGTGAATTAATCAGTAGGCCCCATTGCTTCAACTGTGGATCACTTAAGGGAAAATGATTAACTTTCTGCAAGTTTCTAAAATGGACAATACATGAATTTAAGACCAGTGGCAATAATGTTGCTCATGAGCCTTTTGAAGGCTTTTTGTCTTCCCAGTACAGTATATTCCCTTGAATGGCAGATCATATCTTGAATCTTGAATTGGTTGCACCCAAAAAGCTTTCTTCACAGCTGTCCAGGGTGGAGTAAAAGTGATAATCCATGTGTGTGTGTGCAGCGTGCAAGTAAAAGAAGCCAGACATTGTGTTGGTGATGTCAATTGGGGGTGAAAATAGGCATGGTGCATGGTGATGAATGCCGGCTTCATGGCTTCCCTTCCTACAGGGTTCTGGTGGATGTGCCCATCATGGTTATGATGGACGGGACTGCTGTGGTCCGAAAACCAGCAATCGAGCTAGATGTTACTGCAACTGCTGGGAGTCTGTTCCATATGGGGATAACTCTGGGGAAAAAGCTGTACATGTAGCAGTCCGCTCTGCATGGAAGTTGATGAAATGTGAATGGATGTGAGCTGTGTAAACGTGTCACTCTCTGGTGCAAGACTGGATGTATATCAGGTGGTAATGAGATATTCACCATGTTCCTGTGGATTTTGTAGAACATCTCGCACTGGGAAAAGATTCTTCGCTGCTCTAGGGTGTTCCAGGCCAGTAGAGAAATCATTTGTGAGACACTTGAGGTCCTTCTAAAGTCTTGGTTGACGAAGCGTGCTGCTTGTTTCTGGATACCTTCCAGCAAGTTGATGTCGCGTTGCCTGTAAGGATTCCATGAAGATGATGCATATTCAAGCTGAGGACGCACTAGAGTCTTGTAGGCAGTTTCCCTCACTCTCTTACTGCATTAGACAAGATTCCTTCTCAGGAGCCCCATAGTTCTAGCTGCCTTGGAGCGGAGTGGGTCCACATGGGTGTTCCACCGCAGGTCTTGTTTGATCGTCACGCCAAGGTACTTGTACATGCTTTTGTGTGGCAGTACTTTCCCATCGACTGCGTAGTCGAAGAGATATGGCTGTCTTTTCAGTGTAATCGTGAGGTGTGCGCATTTGGAGATGTTGAATGCCATGCTCCACGTTTCAGCCCAATGAAACACTCTCTGGAGATCTTCTTGGAGTCATTCCTGGTCATCGGTGCAATGGATCTCGCGGTAGATCACGCTATCATCTGCAAATAATCTCATTGGAGAGCCGACATGGGTTGTAATGTCATTGACAAATAGTAGGAAGAGCATGGGGCCGAGTACAGATCCCTGCGGAACTCCTGACAGTATGCTGGTAGGCTGGGAGACAGAGCCATTTACTGACACATACTGGGACCTGTCAGTGAGAAAGGAGCCTATCCAGTTATGGGTGTTTCCTTGGATTCCATAATAAGCAAGCTTGTGTAGGAGTTTTCAATCTGATACCCGGTCGAAGGCTTTACTGAAGTCCAGAAATAGCACATCTGTTTGGTGCTTCTTGTTGATCGTTTTGGACCAGTCGTTAACGGCCTCCACAAGTTGGGTCTCGCAAGACAGCTTCTCCCGGAATCCATGTTGCTTGTCAATGAGGATGTTGTTGTCAGCTAAATGCTTCGAAACATGACTGAGGACAACATGTTCCATCACCTTGCAACAAATGCAAGTAAGGCTGATCGGTCGGTAGTTGGCAGGGTCACACTTTCTACCACTCTTGAAGATGCCAGCAACACGCGCTCTTTTCCAGTCGCTGGGGAGAATTCCTGTGCTGTATGACTGTTGGAACAGATGAGCCAAGATTGGTGAAAGGTCTTCTGCGTACTCCTTCAAGACTCGTGTTGGTATCTCATCAGGTCCAGTCGCTTTGTTTGCCTTGAGTTGTTTCAGCTGCTTCACAATTCCATTCAAGCCAATTTCCAAGTCACCAATGGGAGCGTATGGAGATGGCCCTAGGTGAGGGAGAGGGTCTGCATCATCCCGTGTGAAGACAGATGTAAATTGTCTATTGAGGGCATCAGCTTTCTGGTCACTTGTGATGTAAAGTGTCTCATCCTTTTTCAGAGTGGGTATTCCAGTAGAGTCTCGTTTCTGTTTTTTCACGTAAGTCCAGAACTTCTTGCCATCTGTCTTTAGGCTGTCGCCAATGACATCATTCATGTAGGTATGATGTGATTTCCTGAGTAAACTCTGAACCTCTCTCCTTTTCCCTTTGTAGGCTTCCCACGATTCCTCTGTCCTTTCTCTCAAGGCTTTTCCATACAGCTTGTCTCTCTTCCGCATGTGTCGTATGATGTTTCTTGTGACAAAAGGGTGACTTGGCTTTCCGTTCCAGGTTTTAGACGGAATTTGCTGCATGATGGAACTCACAGTGGTTTTGAAGATGGTCCAATTTTCATCTACAGTTCTCTCGTCCGGATTGGTCTTGAAGTATTCGTCTGTTGCCTCAGCAATACACTTCTGTACTTCAATTCTATCAGCCTTGTCATACTTATAGATTGTCCTTGGTGGCTTTCTTTCCAGCTTGGGAGGCATGCTGATGCTGTACAGAAGGATGTCGTGATCACTAATACCTGCTGCTATCTGGACTTCTCCAAGGAATTCCTCATTTGACGTGATGGTCAGGTCCAGTACATTTCCAGAACGCTGCCGGGTAACATGCTTCACTACTTGGGTGAGGTTAAAGTAGTTCAGGAGATCGATAAACTTGCTATGCACGGACTGCGTTCTTGGGTTTGAAGTGGTTGCAGTGTTCCAATCTATGTCTGGAAGGTTGAAATTGATGAACGACATTAAAAATTGCAATGGAAATCAACTATGCACGGAGCTACGATTGGGAAAGCTTAATTGAAGTATCTTTGTTATTTCCCCCTTTTCTATGTGTATTATGATAAAGGTATAAAGCCTTTCTGCACACCACAGTACTAGGTATCCCAGCATGCCATGCAAACTATGCAGGCCCACGAGACTTCAAGCAATATTCCGACCAGATGGAGGTTGTCAACAGGGTCATCTGCGTAAGTAGACAAGAATAACATTTGCTGCATTCCTTCATCAAAATTACATTTTGTGATATACCACCAAGCGTTTTAGAGGAGCCAGATCTCAGTGGATCCAACGATCTTCAGCTAGACTGAATTTTCAGGCTAATGTGTTAGCATGTCACTTTAACTTGTGTGCCAGGCAAACCATGGATGTGAGTGTGTTACTAAGTACAAACAAATTCATCAATGGCACAATCTAATCAAGCCACTCTTCCCCCCCCCCCCCCCAGTTTGATGAAGTTCCTTTTCAATGCACTACTATATCAAATTGATAACATAGATGAGAAAAAAGGCTACAGAAAGAACGGTTCTGTTGTTTTTATGATCACCTGAGTCTAGTTGTCTTGCTGTCATTTTATTTCAGAGATTGGAGCGTCAAGGGAAGAGGGGCAAGAATGTCTTACTCAATGGGTTCCATTCTGTGAGTGAATTTAAGTATTTATGTGACTCTCTAACATTTTTTTCACTGTAAATAATACAGGAAGTACACTAGTATGCACATTCTAATTGAAGAACAACCTGTGAGGCATAGCACGAGTAATTCATTATTTTCATTTTTATTATGATTTTTTTTTTTTTTTGGGGGGGGGGGGCTTTAGAGTTTGGCAAAATTTGTATTGTTAAATGTGTGTTTTTTTTTGTAAATAAAAATGTAAAAAAATATATACAATTCATAGCAATGAATGTTCCAATTTGAAGAGCATTATTTCAGCATTTCCAGTGTGTTGCTCAAATAAAGATATAGAAGTGATACTTTCATCTTTATTTTGCTTTGGAAAAAAATATTACAAAGGTGAGTGGTGTATAACAATGAGTGACATTTGAATGAATTCATTTGATGCACATTATTTTTCATGATTTATTTTAAAGTTATACCCCAAACCACACATTTCTGTTACTTGGTTTTGAATGAGATTGATAGGTTGATCATTCAATCATCATTCGAACAGAGATCAGCAGAGAAATTGAAATGATGGTAATGATTGTTTGCTTGTTAAATAATAAACATGCTTATCCTTTAAAATGATTAAACGAAGCTTTTCTGAAGTTATCTCCTGCTACTACTTTATGTTAATCATGTGACTGTTTAGTGGCGAGCTGAAGGTGACTTTCAGGGCCACCCATCCTTCATGAACATCCCCAACAACAACAGCACGCCTCTCAAGAACCCAAACTGGGCCAAGCTACTCAGCAGGTAGGCCAGAGCCCTGCTGCATCAAACTTACCATTGATGGTAACTTTGCTACCAATGGTAACTTCTACTGAAACCTTGAATTTGATTGGCTGTAGAGCGGTGTTACCACAGAAGGTACCATTGATGGCAGAGTTACCATTAATGGCAAGTTTGAGGCAATGGAGCCCAGAAATATTTTTTTTCTTGTAATGATCAGGATAGAACATGTACACTTTACAATTAAACTTGTCTATAAAGACTATTCCAACAGAATGAACAATGTTTGAGGACAGATGCAATTACAGTACATGCAATTTATTCATGATTCTTATTTTCCTCTTGATTTGATTCAGAATGTCAGGCAATGTCCTAGGAGTTGGCCTTTTGTCTTATAAAGTTACAGATTTTGAATGTATTGATGTATAGCACATCCAGTTTTTCTGTGATATGTCTCATTATTTCACATGTTCATGTATGGATGTATAGTAATTAATTTATTAACTAATTTATTGTAACCCAGTGCAGCCAAATGGCAGGCACCAGAAAATACGCTTATTTCATTTTCAGCGAGGTAGTCGTGACCTTCACTTGACCTCTCGAACTGCGGAAAACGTCTCCTTTTCAAACTGCGATATCTTCATGAAGATACCATATTTTCGTGCCCTTTCTTTTGTAAATGTATGTTGGAGGTCGAAATTTACCAAGTGTGAAAAAACATTTCATTAAAACAGGCAGAAAAATATTGCAAATCCGAGATAAATAAGTGGTTCTAATAAAAATTTAAAAAATGAAAATAAACTCTATATTTCAATGTCAATCACTTTTGAGCCCCTAACATTTAGAGATCATCTGAAGCGGAATTTATTGTACTTTATGGAGATACCATTATTTTTCAACCTCCCCCCGTAGAAGGGTCAGGATCCAGCAAAACATCAACCTTGTTCAAATCCAAAATGAGCGAGATATGACGAAGTTGTGAACGATCCTAAACAGCCAATCATAGTCCACGATAATAACGAATTCCACCTGCGATCCAAGGGTCGCGGACTATGATTGGCTGTTTGAACATGGTTGTTGATGTTTTGCTGGATCCTGACCCTTCTATGGGGGAGGTTGAAAAATAATGGTATCTCCATAAAGTAAAATAAATTCCGCTTCAGATGACCTCTAAATGTTAGGGGCTCAAAAGCGATTGACATTGAAATATAGAGTTCATTTTCATTTTTTTGATTTTTATTAGAACCACATATTTATCTCGAATTTGCAATATTTTTCCGCCTGTTTTAATGAAATGTTTTTTTCACCCTTGGTAAATGTGGACATCCAACATACAGTTACTAAAGAAAGTGTACAAAAATATGATATATTCATGGAGATATTGCAGTTTGAAAGGGAGACCTTTTTCGCGGTTCGAGAGATCAAGTGAAGGTCACGACTACTGAGCTGAAAATGAAATCGCGTGTTTTCTGCTGCCTGCGGACGAATATCTGTTGCGAAGTCCGTATGATTTCTGAAAATTCACGTCACTTTGAAGACAAATAGCTCAAATGTTTTATTTTTGGGCCCAAACAAAACTGGAATCAAATTCTCTGCTGGAGTACTGGCTTTCCAAAGCTGTAACTGGTGTTACCGTCCAATTTGTAGAAGGGTCAGGATCCAGCAAAGTCTGAGAGCTTACATATTTATCGGTTGCGAAGTCCGTACGATTTCTGAAATCTCGTGTCACTTTGAAGACGAATAGCACAAATGTTTTATTTTTGAGCCCAAACAATATTGGAATCAGAATCTCCGCTGAAGTATTGGCTTTTTAGAGCCGTAACTGTCGTTGCCGTAAAGTCCATAGAAGGGTCAGGATCCAGCAAGGTCTGAGAGCTTACATATTTCAAAAAAAAAATTGAGGCCTGTTTTTGAAGGCAAATAACATAAAAACTCCTTTGCGGATTTCGAAAAAAAACTGAAAATATTTATTAAGAAACATATAATCTCAATCCCTGTCTAAAAAAAATCCTGATCAGCATGCTTACAGAAGACACCAGCAACAGATCTCGCGAGCATGTCGAATTCCTTCATAATCTACGTGCAGCAAAATCTGCGCGTGAGATTTCGCGAGACGAAAAATAAAACGCTCACGATTTCTATAGAACGAGCGAGCGCTGCCGATTGACTGAGTGGAGGCTACATGGACTAAAAGAATTAACTGAATTGAATTGAATTGAATGCAAATTGCTCCAAAGGCTTTCAAGTTGAGTGGTCTTTATAGACAGTGATCTTTACGGACTGTTTTTTGTAGACAGGGATGACCATCTATTTTTAAATGAGTAGCTCTGGACTTTTCATACCAAACTTTGCCAAAATAAGTTGGACAACTGAGCCGGGTATATAAAGAAAAAAGACAAATTTGAGGTTAACACACTCTTCAAGTTGAGATAAAATCTGACATTTTTATGGTTCTATTTATTTTCCGTAATGTTAATCTGGAAAAGTTTCTCAGAGGGATATTTGTTCATTTTGAATGTATTTAGTTTTAAAGCATATACTAATACTTGAATATGAAGAGATAATTTATAGTGGTTTTCTCGCTCTCCCCCTTTTACTTAAGAATAAAGCCGGTGGGTGTTTCACCAAGCTGTATTTAAACTGAGAATGACTTTAATAAATACGCACGACTGGTGACCTACTCTTGTGCTAAATCAGATTCTCAATGGTTTTGATTCCCATCAGCTCAAGTTAAAGTCTGATCTTTATAAATCAAAATTCTTATTGTTAACAAGTGTCTGTCTGAGTACAATTATGATTTCTCAAATTTGATTAGGATTGTGCGGAATTAACTCCCACAATGTTAAAACAGGAACAAAGTTTGGTGTCTCATTTAGCAAAAGAAAGGGTTACCAGTCATGCATAAAGTGGTTCGTAGCCTACGAACAGCTTGGTGAAACACCCCCCAGATTTCATTGCAGCCTTGCAGTTCCAGTTTGACATTGTGCCTTGATTATCTTGGTACAGAGTTGGTGATGAGGTCATGATGCACATCCTGGAGAATCTCTCAGTGTTTGCTGCAGCGCCCCCAACGTGCTTCATTCAGCTCACAGGTAAATCGAAGAAGAAAATAAGACCGGGCATCAAGACTCTTGAAAAACAATTTTTTCACACACTTGTTGGCCCAAGCAGGGCTGATTTGAACGAAGTTTTATTCCATTTGGGACCTAGCACGATATATTTTGGGGCTGCAACTTTTGATATCAAGTACAACAATTGCTGATATAATATATATGTAGATGCATCAAGAGTGTATTATATTTCTGGACAGGATGAATTGTTATAGTTGTTTAGGTATCACTTCTCACTTTGATTTTTCAAAGGAAAATAATGGTCAAAAGCTTGTTTATATGGGACATTTTGGCCAATACTTTTTTGGCATATTGACAACACAAGAAATAAAGTTTGGTAAGAGCCCCTTTCCTAGCACCGTGATAATGTTCTTTTCAAGTGTCTATAAATCATTGCATTTAATTTATTTGATTTGAATTGGCCCATTCATACGCATTAAAACCATTATTTGTGAAATGTTACCTCAGTAATAAAACAATTAGCAAATTGACTAGTTGATGGGAGCACAGCTTTGGGGCTTTGACTAGTTGATGGGAGCACAGCTTTGGGGCATTTAACTAATTTGTATTGGCTACCCTGAAGTTTCTTGATTGATTTCTTTTTCAAACACAATCCCATATTGTATAAAGGGTTACTGCACTTTAATCAAAGACTAATAGTTAATTTAGTTGCCATTTCAAAGACAACGGGTTGTACATTTTGTTGTAATGATTACGGTCTGTGCCAAAATCATGGTAGAACGGGGCCCTGTTGCATAATACTTACCATTGATGATAACTTTGCTACAAATGGCAGCTTCTATGGAAAGCTTGAATTTGATAGGGTGTCAAGCGATGTTACCATCATAGCTACCATTGGTGGCAGAGTTACCATTAATGGCTAGTTTTTTGCAATGGGGCCCAGGTCTGTTATCATCACCAGGTTCCAAATTTCATTTCATTCAGATGATTTAATCATTATAAGCGTATTCCTGCCTGGTATCTTGAAATCAAAGTGGAATGGGACTTGTGGTCATTGCAGACCAACCCTACATTTATTATGGATCCAGTCATCTTGACCATTACTACCCCTGACCTTTAAAGCGACCAGTCCTTTGATTTGTCAATTTTGTCTCGCCTGAACAAAGTTCGGCCTAGTGATCACTTTTCCTGTTAGTCTTGCTCTGTTGGTCTGTTGGTCTGTTATAAAAATGTTTTTGTTTTAACTTGCTCTCATTTCTTTATTTCTGCATCAATTGCCATCAAACTTAGTACAAATGATCCTTGGGTAATACCACATGTGCCATCATGAGAATGATGGGATCAAAGGTCATCTAGGGGTCAAAAGGTCAAATAATATGAAGCCATGTCGTTACAAAAATGTTAGATTTTTTGTTTAACTTGCTCTCATTTCATTATTTATGCATCAATTGTGATCAAACTTGGTACAAATGATCCTTGGGTTAATGCGGATGATGAGGTCAAAGTCATCTCGGCACCATTTTAAATATTTATAAAAACAAGTTAGCACTGTTTATCGATTGCGAAATCAGGCGAGACTCATGATTCGCAAACCACCTTGTTTTATATTTTCTCTTCATTATCAGGCACTGCTGTAAGCATGCTAATAGCAGAAAACATTCTGCTCGATTCAGCGGAATCATCAACATTATCTAGTCCTGTGAGTAGGCGTGGCAAACAAAAGCGGCAAGCAACTCTGAAGAAGACTAAAACGGAGCAGATTGTCAAAGGGAATTACAGGAGCTCTTTAAACATTGCATCATCAGGTATAAGCAGGGAACAACATGAGGTGGTTTGTAGCAGAGAGGGACAGGTGAAGAGGAAACTGGAGGATGAAGAAGAAGAAGGAGTAGGAGGTGGAAACGGGTCTAGAAACTCAAAGAGACAGAGAACAAGGAGAACCAGCAGTGAAGGAGATCAGGCTACTGCATCAATTCAGCTTCATACACGATCTAAAGTGAAAAATGATGGTGGTTATTCTGAAATTGATAATGTGGCTGATGAAGATGACCCAATCGGAGATGGGCGAAAAAGGAGGAAGAAGCAGAGGAAGAGAGGGGAAGAAGAAATAGGAGAAAGAAAGGGGTCAAGCATTGATACAAAGAGACAGAGAACTAGGAGAAACAGCGGAGACGAAATTTGGGGAATTGCATATGCAGCTGGAAGGGATGATTCAATTGAAGATGGACAGAAGAAGAAGAAGCGCAGGAAACGAGGAGTGGAGCAGAACGAGAAGGAGAAGAAGTATTGCGAGAGTTATGCAGCATGGAAACAGGTGAAGGGATTAGAGCGAACATACTACATCATCAATGCATGCTACTCTAAAGTATCTGCAAAGTCATGGCCGAAACATGGTAAGAACATTATCTTGCAGTTCCTGGTCATACTACAACTACAACCCTCTTGTGAGCATAGTGTTAGATCTTTTTTGTGTGCTTGGAAACATGATGTTATTATGACTGTATTTATCGCAAAGCAGATGTTTTTTTTTTTTTTTACTGATTATACTTGTCTTTGTCTCAATGATTCATTTTTTGTCATATTTTGCCATATATTTGGAATAATTCTTTGCATTGGCGAGATGAAGGGATGATGTCCAGTTATGTGTGAGAACTGCCAGATAACATAATTCTAAATTAAAAATACAGGAAAAGATAATTATTGCCCTCAATGGGTCTTATAGAGCTTTCGTCAGACTTGTGAAGAGCTAATAAATGAATATGAAAATATCTTTCCTTTATGTGTCGTTTAAGGCAACTGTCAGACTTCTGAAAAGCTAATAAATAGAAATGAAAATATCTCTCGATGGGTCATGTAGAGCTTCTGTCAGACTTCTGAAAAGCTAACGGTTGAAAATGAAAATATCTTTCCTTTTTGGATCTCTAGAGCTGCTTGCAGACTTGCCAGCGTCTACATCTGGGGCCCAGCGATTGACGCATCATATCTTTCAGCTTTCGCCTGAAGAGCTTGCAAGAGGGAGGAAGCATGACCCAGCAGTCAATGGCGGGAAAAGAAGCGCGACCACGGGGAGAAAGAAAAAGGTGAGTGTGGAGAAAGATCCGCCCATATCTTCCTACTGAGGTGCGAGCCCTTCTTCAAAGGGATAGTCCACCCTGAAATTATGTTGACCTTAAAAAGTGCATAAACATGAAAGAAATAATTATAGAAGTAAGGTTTCGATATAAAATCTCTCACAAGATAAGAAAGTTACGATCGTTTGACGTTTTTTGATTTGTGACGTCACGTGCGAGATGCTCTTCCATTTTGCGTACTCATTTTTTTGAAAATGTTGATTTCCCAAAAGGAGATGCTAAATTTTATCTGTGCATTTGATACATCATTTGAAATGTTTTTTTACACACATATCTCTAGAAAAAAAATGTATTTCTTTATCAAAAACAGAAAAAGAAATTTATGGAATCATGCAGCACAACATGTGGGAATGTACCTCACATGTGACATCACAAAATTGACATTTTAAAAGAACATCACTTTCTTCTTCTTTAATGGATTTTCTGCAAACTTGCACTTCTATGTTTTGTTTTTTACATGTTTCTTACTTTTATTAAGACCAACCTAATTTCAGGGTGGACTATCCCTTTATAGTTAAAGGATAATAGTGGGGATGGTTATGGGCCGTAATTGTAGCAGAGCTGTCATCATCAGGGTTTGGATTGTGTTTGATTTTTAACAATTATGTGATTTTTAGATGATTCATTTGTGGTATCCTGAAATTAAACAAGACCTCATTATGCATGGCAGAACAACACTCCAAAGCCCCGTTCATATACCATATAACGAACGCTATTATTCCCAGTGAGTTGCAAAGCACTGTTCATATAAACCCCAAAAGCAGTAATGTTGCGGTGTTTTGGACAGCTGGACTCTCTCCAAACCACTCAGCCATACGAGTGGTGGGATTAGCAATTCACATGCCAGAGTGCGATGCACAAGGCGCAACATTTACGGCTATTTTGCGTACGCAGTTTATAAGATTCACTTCCTGCAATATCACGGTATTATTACTATATCTAGGTCTCGATCTGCGAAAAAGCCGCAAAATAAGCGCGAAAAAAGGAGGAAGCAAATACCGCATTATTTGAGCAATTTTCGTTCATATATGCAGCTGTCGGTAATTCATCGGCAAAATTTCTGCAAATGTTGTGCCTTTTTTGCCGATAGATGGTTTATATGAAGTGGGTTTATTTGATTACAGCTCATGTAGTCTACCCTCTTCTACCCTTCACCTTTAAGTGCCAAATTTGAGAAAAAGTTAAGTGATAAAAAAAATAGACAAATCCAAACAAACAAATCATGTAGTAGAACGTCATGATGTTTTTAAAATCATGATTACTTGTACTGATTCTAGATCACTTACTTCCATGTGCAACTCCTGACCAGTGGTCTGAAATGATGTACTGTGTGTTGAATTTCTATTGTTTTTGTGAACTTTTCTTAAAGCAAGGCAGAACCCAGAGCGTCACTTGCCTATCCTCGATTTAGAGGGCAAATTTAAGGGCTAGTGATGAATATTTTTAAAAACAAATCACTTCTTAATATGATAGTACTGAGCAGAGCATGTTCCATTCATAGTACTAGACATGAGCCTGACTTTCTATTCTGAATGTAACACTCCAACCGTGTTGTGGTCGTATTTCCTTTGATAGATTGTACGCACCCCTCGCCACCTGGTCAAAGTCCAGAAAGTTATCAAGACGTTCCTCACACAACATCAGTAAGTGCAGCAGACTTTTCAATTTTCCATACCGCATGGAAGGAAATGCCGTCGCATGATGCATCGCACAGCCACATTTGGATTTGGTTTGCTGTCAGGTCTGCTTTTGACGTAGTGTACTCGTGAATGAGACTGGACGACAAACAAGATCATAATATTGCTGCAGAGTGCATTTGGGACAACTCTTTCCTAGTACATTATGGAGCATTTGTTTTTTGCGAAAATTAGATTGGTCACTATAGAGTACCGAAGTGGTGTCATCATATAGATATGTTGTCAAGACAAATGGCTCTAAACTGGTTTACCAGTGCGATATTGTCTAGCGGGGTAGTGTTGGGCACTCCCACTTAGAGTCCCCGCTGTGATCAACGCTGCTTACTCTACCCGCATAGTTTAGACCCAGTTGTCTTGACAATCCTGCTAACATGACGTCACGCTTTGATACTCTATGCTCATTGAAACAATGAAAAGTCATTAAAAAAAAAGCTATTTAGAAACAAGACCAGACAGGTAGTGGATGTCCTTTGACTCATTGAGTTTTCACAAGGGTTGGGGAAATTCATTTTATGAATCAATTTTTAAAGAAAATGTTTGAATAGAGAAAAATCAGTTATTTTGATGCATTGTGCATCGTCCTATAGTCTAAAACCAGTAAAATATAATGTCGATTCCATCATTAATTTTGGGGTTCTTCATAGGAAATGATCATTATCAAACACTAAAAACTTGTCGCCATGATCAGCCGACACAAAAGCTCTCTGTTATCAGCTCAAAACACATTGAGTCTCTTAGATCGTGATATTCAAATTAAATTTGTCAGTATATGGATCTGTCGCTACTAGACTATCCTTATAGATAACTGCACAATTCTCAATTTGATTCCATTTTCAGTTCATAAATATGTGCCCATTTTCTGGGAATTACTCAAATTATATTTTCTTCTATCTAACATGGTCTATACATAACTTCATATTTTATGCCTGAAAATTCAACCATTCAAACTCCAGTGAGGTTTTTAGAGATTTGTTGTTGCTGAAGATCACAATTTTTTTTTTTTTCATATTCAATGATTTTATTATCATTTTTTTTAATAGGAAAATCAGCATCAGTGGCCTCCTCAAACACCATTGTCCAGTGAAAATACTCCAAGGAAGAACAATCTCTGACCTCAGAAAGGTCAGAGGGTGCAAATCAAAGGTCAAAGCTCCTCTTCCCAGTGATATGCACCATCGGGACCATGGAGAGCATGAAGAGAATAGTCTGATCGCGCTACGGAATGACAGTGCTAAAGTAGGCTTTTCACCAGTCGTTTTCCGTCGCAAAAGAATGACGAGAGCCGGGAATGAATCGGGTGGGCAAGAACGGCCCGTTGCTAAGGAAGAAGAAAATAAAACAGCAAAAATGGTTGATGCAGCAGTGAGCAGGGGTTTGTCGTTCAAGAAAAATGATGCCGAATCAAAAAAAAAAGGAGTGGAAGCAATGAACCGAGAACATCAACTTCAGAGGAACCCAGGGCAAGCAGTGTTTGGAGACTGCAAGATGGCAATAGCAAGTACCACCATCCCTGCAACAAAGAGCCACACAACACGCACAGAGAAAGGGAATAAGACAGGGATGGAATTGACAATGTCACTGACAATGACAACTGACAATGACAATGACAATGACAATGAAGAACAAGACACACACAGGATTCCTACAGAAGCTGGCTTTAGCACAGCAGCAGCAGCAAACAATCACACACAAACATGCACAGGAGGCGATCATCGAAACGAGGCAGGTCGCACTCCTCCAAACAGCAAGCCTAAAAAGCAAACTGAGAAGAGGGGCAGGAAGAAAGCGAGGGCAGCAGACAAGTTGCCGGGTGATGCTGCTGCCCTGATTAAGATGACAACAGAGCCGTGGCGGGTTTACCTCTTCCTGCGCCAGGTCCTGCTAGGCGTCATCCCTCAGGAGCTGTGGGGAAGCGATCACAACAGAGCGGTCTTCTTGAAAGGTGTGGTGTTTTCAGAAGGGTTGTGTATTTTAGATTTTTGTAAATCACTGCATTCTATTTATTTGCATCATATTTCATGAATATGACTGTGTTTTACAAGTCTGCAACTCAAATGGCACATTTAGAACTTGATTGCATGACTTATTGGTCCACCAACCTTGATTGCATATTTTGCTATGGCGTTGATATTGATTTAAGTTGCTTTTTCACTACATGCTATTTTTCCTTTAAAAAGATATTTGTCACTCAGTATTATTTTTGCTGGGATTAGGTTGGCGTCTCTGCTATAGGGTTGGAAATGTACAAATACATAAAGATATTGCCACATAATCTTGCAGAATTTTGTATGAATACAAAAATACAAAAATACAAAAATGAATCCTTGTTGCACATTTGCATTAGTTTAGTTGTGCTCAACAGTGCATGTATGATACTTGTGCTTTTGTTTTCACAATACATTCATGTTATGGGTGATAGATACATATGTGGAATAAACAAGGAATCACTTCTTTTTGCAATCCTCCATCTTGCAACTTTAGGTGTGAAGAAATATGTGCAGCTAGGACGCTTTGAAAGACTGAGTCTTCAAGATCTGGTGGCAGAAATAAAGGTAAGATGATCTATTTTCTTATTAAGGTTGTCTTCTCATGAGGTTGAGTGCCCATTTAGTAACATGGAAGGGATAAAGAACAGAGGGAAGATGGGATAGGGTAGATAGTTCACAGTCCCTGCTTGTTTTTACCCTAACGTAGTCTTAGTTTATTTCTTATGATCTTAGTATTAGTTCAACATCTGATTTATGCATATTTTTCAATCTTTGTTTTTATATGAGCTGTGGAAAAAATAAATTGCAAATAAGTTATAAATTGCGAATAGGTGAAGAGAGAGAGAGAGAGAGGGAGAGAGAGAGAGAAATGGAAAGAGAGAGAAAGAGAGAGAGAGAGAGAAAGAGAGAGAGAGAGAGAGAAAAAAGAGAGGGAGAAAGAGAGAGAGAGAGATAGAGAGACATAGAGAGAGAGAGAGAGAGAGAGAGAGAGAGAGAGAGAGAGAGAGAGAGAGAGAAAGAGAGGGAGGGGGAGAGACAAATAAGAGAGGGGAAGAGAGAAAGACAGATAGAGACTGCACGGGTATCAATTTCAGCCATCTTTTAATTTAGTGCAAAACATTACTGGTCAATGGAAGACATCAAAGTAGTTGAATTCATCTCATAAACTTTAGTCTCAAGCTTTGATAGGTTTGGAAGTTAATAGATATGAATGTGACTTGAATATCAATTTCAGCAAGCTTTTGATGAAAAGTATCCCTCTACATCTGCCCTGTGATCTATTTTTGATTATGAATCTAAAGGAGTTTTTGGTAGCAATATACCATTTACTCCACTTCTTATTTTGTGTGCAAAAGCTTTGCTTTGCAAAACCTTTGCTTTAATTGATTAGCAAAATTCATACAAAGCTCCTCAAAATCAATAAGAATATATCATGGCTACGGGGTTACTTGTTTTTTCTTTAGGTAGAAGACTTTGAATGGTGTCAACTTGAGAAAGTCGGAGGTCAGAGACTGCCATTTACCTTCCTTGTTAAACAGCGCCAGCTAGTGACAGACCTCTTCCATTGGCTGATGAAGAGCTATGTCATACCGCTGGTCATGGTAATGAAGTGCCCCCACATTCTTACTATTAAAGGGATAATCCATCCTGAAATTAAGTTTGTTTTAAAAAAAGAAAAACCATGAAAGAAACATATTAGTGAAGGTTTGATGAACATCCGTCAAAGGATAAAAAAGTTAGGATTGTTTAAAATTTTGAATTTGTGACGTGACGTGCGAGGTGCTCCCCCCTATGTTGAGTACTATTTTTTTTTTAGATTTTGATTTTCTCAAAAGGATCGATATGCATCATCTTACCTGTGCATTTGATAGATCATTAGAAACACATTTTCACACACATACCTTATCAAAAGAAATTATTCCTCCATCAAAATCCAAAAAAGAGCTATTTATGGAATTATACTTCACACAACATATGGGAGAGCTGCTTGTTCATGACATTACAAAATTACAAAAAAAATTGTAACTTTATTATCCTTTGACAGATTTTTGTCAAACATTCATTGGTATGTTTCTTCCATGTCTCTGCTTTCATTGAAACCAACTTCACTTCAGGGTGGACCTTCCCTTTATTTCTGTGATGGGTCCCACTCTCAGACAAGACATACGTCCCATAAATGAGTGTCCCTCTAGAAATAAATGCGATCATGAGTTTTATGTGGTTCCCCTATTCATGCTGAAATGTACTCTAAGGTTATTACCTGAAGGAAGTTTCTTTTTTAATCATCAATACAGAAGTTTAAACTTGCTCTCAACAAATTATATATAAAGAAGAATATATGAAGTTGTGGTGGCCCTAGCCTAAATACTAGGATACGATGGCTCTGTAGATGTGAATGTAAACACAAACAAATTAATGAAAAAGCCAGAGAAGAAAAGTTCATTGATATTTCGGTCTTAAACCTTTGTGTTTATATGATATACATGTATGTAGAGAAGGAAAACGGGCATAAAGAAGAATATGTGTAAATGTTAGCATAAACTTTGTATCAAAATTTCAGAATGTCAATTTCAGAATGTCATGCTATCAACTTCAGTCCTGTGCTAGCTAGGCGCTGTTATTCACTGTTGTCCTGCTATGGTGTAGTACATGTAACATGGAGGACATATAACTTCAATTTGTGATGCTATCCACTCCTCCAGTGTTAACTGTAAATCAGTGGTTGATCCCCTCCATTCTGTTTCTCTTTCAGATGTGCTTTTACGTGACAGAGACTTCCGCTTCCAGAAACCAACTCGTCTACTACCGTAAACCTGTCTGGCGCCAACTGGAGAGTCTTGGCTTACAGTGTGAGTAGGAATGTTTTGTGTTCATCAGCGTTCATCAGCAAAACTGTCAAATTTCGCTTAAATGTGTCTTTACTCGAATCATATTAATTTGTTGCATTTTGTTCGTGGTGAGGGAAAATATTTTCATTATTAAAAAAAAAAGATAAAAGAAGCTTCTTTAACCCTATTTTATTCCAGGCACAGTAATGCTTTATGAGATTGGTGTGAGTTACTGAACAGATGCAAAAAGTACACACATGGCACATCTTCATTATATGGTTCTGCCATCTGGCTGAGACCAAACAAAAAACTGTGGCTCAAAGAATGTTCTCTATTTTTGCCTTTTCCTGACGTAGATAAGCACCGTATGTTCAGTGCATTTGAGTCACTGTGAAAAAATTCACAGGCTGACTTGGGAAGGAATGGAACCCACGACCTCCTGATTACTAGACAAGCATCATACCACTAGACCACCGAGGATGCCCGATGGCTAGATGAGGTTCTAATCGACCCAATACGCAGCAAGTGCTGCAATTGTTATAAAGGTTGTTTTTGATTTTCACAGTGACTGAAATGCACAGCACATTCGGTGCTTATCTACATCGGTGAAGGGCAAAGAATCAAGAACTTTCTTTAAATTATTCATCCTGGCGCAAATCAAACACAACTATTATAAATAACTATGGCATAGACATTTTTAAATAAGTCTCATAACAGCTGTTGAAATCTTCAAAATATCCCTTCAAACATGGTTTTAAGTCCACTTCAGAATGAGATCTCCACCACCATATTTGATGTTCCTATATGCAAGTGAAGCTAGGAAAACAAGTAGAAATAGCTTAACTAAGATGAAATGTGAGCTGATCTTGTGTTTTTCATGGTTGTTTTTCTTATACAGACTACATCTCTCATGGAACCCTGCATCCCATACACCAGGTATGTCGCTGGTTGTTTAGATAACAAACGGCTTAACACTCTACACATTATAACATCTCAGACAGAGGTTTGAAAGACAACCAGCATGCATAGCAATGACTGTATGAACAGCTTTCACACAAGTTTACTCCAATCATGGAAACCCACTTCTGAAATATAGATTATATGATTAAATATCAGTCTGCAGTATGTTCTTAATGTAATTTTGCAAAAGCAAACAAAAACAACAATACATTAATCTTGTAATATCTTAAAACTACAAAACAAGCATCTGCACACACCCACACTCACCCAAACTTGATGCCTCTTCTGCAGCCTTTTTGATTTGCCTTGAAAATAAAAGTAAAAAGTTGTTTAGGTAAATCTCAAAAATACCAATCATAACAAAGTTACCCATTGGCTCAAACTCTTGGGTCCATCCTGTGAAAGGCACTTAAAAAATGCCTGAAAATAACAATATTGGCCTTGGACCCGTTGACCATGCGCTTTTACAGTATTTTTTTCACACTGAATCGTCCATGCTGGTGATTCTGATTTGAATATACTATTTTGTAATCTAGACTGAAGCAGAGGAGCTTGTTGCCACAGGGCTTAGTCTCGGCTTCTCCAGACTTCGATTTGTCCCCAAGACCAACAGCCTGCGTCCAATCACAAAAATGGGGAAATCCCTTCTCCCAGAAAAGAAGGTAAGAATCCTGAAAATGGTGAAAAATCATCTTTCCAATCTCTTGCGCCCTAATGTAATTGATGGTCAACATGGGTCCACATACCCTCAGGCAAAAGTGAATTACTTCACTTTTGTGGATCCTGACCCACACACTGTCTGTAATTCTGTCTTCTGTAATTTATGTTCTATTATATTGTGTCCTTTCTTTCGTTATCCATGGACTTCCTTGTTATGATGTTATTATTTTTATGGTCAATTAAGTGAAAATAAAAAAATAATTATGATAATGAATCTTCAAGATCATGATTTTTATCTAATTCATTTTGATCACTTTACAAAAAGTTCCATCAAATACTACAATTACAGATTTAAAATGTATGATAAAAATGTCATCAAACTTTAATACAAGAATGATGTATAACAGGATAATTAATTCCATTTTGTCAAGGTTAAATGTCAAGTGGCAATTCCTCCAGACATAAAACGTATATATTTTTCTGAAGGATCATTGATATTATGAGCACTAAGGTGTAGGCATGTAGACTTGAGTGCACACAGCCAAATGAATTGGTAGTTTTCCATCATTGTATTTTTTTTTATCCTCAGGGATTGAGTATCAGACTTCTACTCCAAGACCTTTTTGATGTGTTGTCATATCATAAGGTATGTTGAAATTGAAGGGGAATTACATCCCTATAATAAGTTGAATTGAATAAAAGCAGAAAAATTACCCCCCAAAAAGAATAGCGAAAGTTGTGAGAAATATGCGACATATGAAGAGCTCATTTGCAAAAGGGGTTAGATCCATTTTCATCAAATTTGATTTTTTTCCTTAATGTATAGATTTGAAGTAGCTCTATAGACTACTGAAGTGGTGTCGTCATATGAGCGTGTTGTCAAGACAATTTGCTCTAAACAACCTCACTCCAGTGAGAGGTTTAGCGGTCCGATATTGTCTATCGGGCTAGTGTGCGACATTCCCAATTACAGTCTCCATTATGATCACCGCTGCTTGCTCTACCTGCATTGTTTAGAACCAGTTGTCTTGACAATAATGCTCAAATGACATCATACTTCAGTACTCTATTAGACACCAAAGAAAAGTTAAAATCCCCATTAAAAAGCAAACAAAAATGGCAAAGAAAAATCACTATTTTTTCAAATGGGGTTAGATCCATTTCAGTTTGTTTGCAAAAGGGGCTAGGATCAACAAAGGTAATTTTTGGAAAAAAATATTTTAGAAATATGAAGACAGGTAGATTTCTTTTATACCCAGTGTGATGTTCACATGGAAGGGTAGTATATCATGACAATTTAGTTTAACAAAAAAATATTGCAATATGGGAGAATAAAAGAAGTAGACTTTCTCAGAATGGTATAAAGTGGATCTAAGCCCTTTTGTAAACAAGCTCTTCATATAACAAAGTACTTTGGATTTGAAATTCTTAACAACTTACCCTGCAAGTTTGCTCTCACAATCAAAGGAAACCAAGTGATAGTCTAGGTGTTGCTTTGTTAAACTATCTCATTACTATTGGCATAACGATGTGAAGTGATAGACCGTTTTCGTAATGTATGCACAAGACCTTTAATTTTGCACACGGCCACAACCGTGGACGAACAAGCGCTGCCTGTCGTCTGCACCGTACACACATGCGTGTACACAATGCATGAGTGGCGAATACAGTGCACTCAATTCACTTTTCTCTTTGAAATAATTTAGACCTTGTTGTGGACAATACATCTGTCAGATTTACATAGATGGCATATAACTGTTAGTAAGATTGTCAGGAGTTCAGTTTTTTTGGGGAAAGTTTTTTTTTACGAGATAAATAATCATCGATAATCGGGATCTGGCACGGAAATGCACGGGACTCTCATGCAGCACGGCCCGAAATGCAAGGTGTAAGATTTCTTCCATTCATGAAACAAACAAAAAAATCAAAAAGTGCAAACTCTGTGTCGAGGTGTGTGGAAGAAAAGAATTGATGACAACAGACAAAATCACAAAAGACAGCTACATAATGCATTAGAATCGTCAACAAAACCCCAAACAAAGAATTATTATTTCAACTACAGAAAAAAGCTGATGGCTGTGCAAAGCGTCAGAGCATGCAACACACGTACAAGTTGAATGCTAGTACGGGTTACTCCATAAACCCTAGGTTGGCTTTAAATTTGCAGTGATGTTGAATTTGCGCTTGCGCTGTGTTGAGCGAAAAGCGCAAAATTTACCGATTTACAGTAATCCATGTTTGACTTTCCTTCCTCCTCTCCCCATCTTCCTTCCAGGCCAACCAGCCTTCCTTGATAGGGTCATCTCTTCTTGGCACGGACGCCATCTACGACAAGATGGCTGCTTTCGTGCGGAATCGGAAAGCCAGAGCAGACACAAGGTTTTTTTTTATTCCGAGAGAGCAATGGAATTTCCATTGATGTTACAGGGATAGTCCACCCTGAAGTTAAATTGTTTTCAAAAGAAGCAGACATTTGAAACATACAAATAGGTGGAGGTTTGGCAAAAATCCATCAAAGGATAAGACAGTTATAATATTTTAAAATGCTGATTTTGTGATGTCACATGCGAGGTGCTCTCCATATGTTGTGTGCCTCAAACAAGTGGGTCTCAAAAAGAATGTGTCAAATTGACCAGCACCTGTAACAGACCTATTGATTATGTTGCTATAGGATGAAACAATGCATTATTGAAAAAATGAATAGTCTACTGTAGCAGAGGTTTGTTTTTTAATAACAAAGTGTAAGGATGGGATTAACAGTTCTACAGGTGCAGTACAGACACTGGTCAATGTGGCACATTCTGTTAGAGACCAACCTGGAAACAAAGAGAAGGTACTCCGCCATGAAGCAACTGATTCCTACAAAATAGACCATTTCGTAATTACACCATGGTCGGACAATGCACTGAATAAATACTACTAGACTGCTCACTGGGATTGTTTTTCTTGAAGTTATGTTGGATGATGGATGTAAAGACATTTTACAGTGTGCCCGGAACAACAATAGAAGCAGATGCACATGGCGGAATGTTCTTTCACTTCCTTCTCAGAGCTGAATAGCTGTTGCCATATTTGCATGATAATAGATTGAAATGTGGTCGACTATCTAAATAATTCCCACTTTACTCTGTGAGTTTGGAAAATGACCTGAGGTCATTTACTAAAAGCAATAATCTGCTCATGTGCAATTGCAATTACGAAATGGCTTATTGGTGTTATCTAATGGAGGAGGATAGAAACTAATGGACTGATGCATAAAATAATACAAGCAGATGTCAAATAAATGAGAAATAGGTGACTCAAAATGCTATTTTTGAGGAGTTTACTTCCTTTCTTTTATTCCCCCCGCAGGTTCTTGTACTTTGTGAAGGTGGACATTGAGAAGTGCTATGACTCCATCAAGCATACCAAACTCTACCAGATCATCTCTCTCCTCTTAGAGGGGAAGGTGAGTTGTAATATGGTTTGAATTACATGCTCATGAATATTCATTAATGTTATGACACATATTTATGATGTCATTGGTCAGGCGACTTGAATAAACAATTTCCCATCGAAGCCTAGTACTGGGGTGGTATACCAGAATTATCCTAAGTTTTCTCCTAAGTTTTCTCCTAAGTCCCCAACTTAGGAGGTGCTTAAGAGAGCAAGATATTGGTATTCCAGAATGTCCTTTTAGGACTCTGTTATTGCCAACTAGGGAGGGTTTGACCACGCCCAGTATGCATTTATTGGCCAATGGAGGGAAGTGTCTCATTTATGGGAGGCTCTCCTATGAACAGCCAATCACAATCACAGCATCTCATCAGGACCTTCCCCTAGGATTGTACCTAACGTTGTGGACGCGTAACTATGTGCGCGCACATCAATCATGTACGCGCGCCTACGCAAATGAATGCTGCTCTTTTTTATTGCATGTGTTATGAATGGCTAAGGCAGTGGGAGGCTCTCCTAAGTTCTCTCCTAAGAGCATTCTGGAATACTAATCCCCCTAACTTAATGATTTGCATAAATTTGCATAAAGATAAGAGAAAACTTTAGGAGAAAAATTAAGAGAAAACTTAAGAGAGTTCTGGAATACCACTTAGGATCATTCTGCTGCCCCGTCGGATTAGTCACATTTCTTGGGGGGGGGGGGGGGGGGGGAAGCCACCTGATTTTACTTGTATTTTGACATTTTGCAGAAGTTCAGTGATTTGGCAGTAACGCTCAGTGTCCCAGATAAAGCGCTGAACTTCTCGAGTTGCGGGTATCTCTGATGCAAAAATCTATGAAGTGACCCATGAAGAGATGAGACCTCGTATTCTGAACAGAGGTTTAAAGGGAATATACTGTACTGGGAAGACAAAAAGCCTTCAAAAGTGTAATCATGAACAAATCTTGCCAATGGTCTTAAATTCATGTATAGTCCATTTTAGAAACTTGCTGAAAGTTATTTGCTCTCAAATGATCCAAATTAGAAGTAAGTAGTGATAAAATAAAAAAATCCTCACATTGTTCGGGCCGAACATTTCGAGGATTGTGATTTAATCACTAATTACTCCAACTGTGGATCATTTGAGGGAAAAAAAACTTTCAGCACGTTTCTAACATGCTCAATACATGAATTTAAGACAATTGGTAAGAAGATTGCTCATGATCACCCTTTTGAAAGCTTTTTGTCTTCCCAATATAGTATATTCCCTTTAATGCAAGCAGTGTACTATAACTGTACTCACTATATGGGGCGCAAGATATATGTGGTGTCGTAAAACATTTGTTCCCTTCGATAGGACAGCGTCCTTTGTTACAGGTAGGTTGCACCTCCTTGGGGCTTATCGCGTATCTCACTTACCCAAATTATTGATGTTCCTTTATACCCATATGATATTGCTACAAAGTGCCATTTGATTGGAAAATATGCAATTAGGAGATTTACGTGTTCCAGGTCTGAAGAATCTGACAGATCCAGTTATGGAGAATGGCCGTACAACAAGTGAAGCTCCTGATTGCTTAAAAAGAATATTTTCATAGTATAAATACAGATTATTGTGTAATTTTGCAGGTAAAAAAAAAATAAAATTGACTGTATGAGTACTTTCCTCCTAATAATAGAGAGGACCTCCTAGAGCTGGAAACTTGACTTTAAGTGAAATTATACCGATCAGTAGATTTTTGAGAATTACGGAATTCTGTCTTTAATTCTCTCCATCATCATCTCATTCACAGGAGAGGCCCAAGGAGTACCAGATTTGTCGCTATGTGTCTGTGACCTCAGGGCCCTCGGGTCAACTCCAGAGGGCGTGCCAGCGTCATGTGACTGCCAATTCCTCGATGGCGGGCAGCTTTCATCGCCAGCTTGTGGAGATGGCTCGAAGAGGAGAGGCCAGGAATGCAGTCCTCATCAATAGGGTAAGATAAAGCTTGGAAGCAGACTCCTCAAAAAGCAGTTTGGAAAGTTTTTTGAGCCACCTATTTCTCATTTATTTCACATCTGTTTGTATAATTTCATGCATCCCTCCATTAGCTAATATCCTCCTCTGTAAACTGACGCCAATTTTGTGACAATCGGTCGCTCTATGGCGGAGTACCTACCCTTTTTTTGCAGGTTGGTCTGTAACAGAATGTGCCAAATTGACCAGTATCTGTACAGTAGCTGTAGAACTGTTAATACTGTCATTACACTTTGTTATTAAAAAAAAAAATCTGATGTGGTAAACAACTTATTCATCCGTTCATCCTATAGCATTACAATCGAAATGATTGACACAGATGTTGGTCAATTTGGCACACTCTTATCCTTTGACAGATTTTCATCAAACCCTCACTGATATGTTTCTTTCATGTTTCTTTTATTAAAAGAAACTTAATTTCATGGTGGACTATCCCCTTAAATGACTTGATTGATTTTGTTTCGAGGTGGCGACTGTGAAGGTGACTCCAAGTAAACTACTGCAGAGGCTGAAGCAACACGTCATGGCTGATATCCTCAAGGTGTGTCTCTGCTCTGTGGGTATCATGTGATGTGGAGGGGTGTCAGGGGAGGGGAAACCGGTAGTGAAGGTGGTACGAGGGGAGAGGGAAATAATGAACGAAGAGTGAATAGCCAGTTGATAATGAGAGAACGTTTTAAGAGAAACTGAGAGAGAGGGAGAGTGAGGGAGAGAGAGACAGAGAGAGAGACAGAGAGAGAGAAAGAGACAGAGACAGAGAGAGAGAGAGACGGAGTGAGAGAGAGAGACAGAGAGAGAGAGAGACAGAGAGAGAGAGAGACAGAGAGAGAGAGAGACAGAGAGAGACAGAGAGAGAGAGAGAGACAGAGAGAGAGAGAGAGAGAGAGAGAAAGAGAGAGTGTTCAAGCGAGAAAGAGGAGAGTTAGACAAGCTGACAGAGAGAAGTGTGAGTGAGAGAGGGAAGAGACAGGGATATGGGAATAGTATTCTTCCAAGTTATTTGCTGCAAAGGCAAGGGCAACAAGCCATATGGCTAATATCCTGAAGGTGTGTCTTCATTCTGTGGGTATTGTGTGATGGAGAGGGGTGTTTGGGGAGGAATATTGGGAGAGGGGTGTCGGGGGAGGGGTGTCGGGGTAGGGGTGTTAGGGGACGGGTGTTAGGGGAGGGGTGTTGGGGGAGGGGTGTTGGGGAGGGGTATTTGGGGAGGGTGTTGGAAGAGGGGTGTCGGGGGAGGGTGTTGGGGGGAGGGGTGTTAGGGGACGGGTGTTAGGGGAGGGGTGTTGGGGGAGGGGTGTTAGGGGGAGGGGTGTTAGGGGACGGATGTTGGGGGAGGGGTGATAGGGGGACGGGTGTTAGGGGACGGGTGTTAGGGGGAGGGATGTTGGGGGAGGGGTGTTAGGGGAGGGGTGTTAGAGGAGGGGTGTTAGGGGGAGGGGTGTTAGGGGGAGGGGTGTTAGGGGGAGGGGTGTTATAGGACAGGGGGTTGGGGGAGGGGTGTTAGGGGGAGGGGTGTTAGGGGAGGGGTGTTAGGGGGAGGGGTGTTGGGGGAGGGGTGTCAGGGGAGGGGTGTTCGGGGAGGGGTGTTAGAGGAGGGGTGTTAGAGGAGGGGTGTTAGGGGGAGGGGTGTTAGGGGGAGGGGTGTTAGGGGGAGGGGTGTTAGGGGGAGGGGTGTCGGGGGAGGGGTGTCGGGGGAGGGGTGTTAGGGGGAGGGGTGTTGGGGGAGGGGTGTCAGGGGAGGGGTGTTCGGGGAGGGGTGTTAGAGGAGGGGTGTTAGAGGAGGGGTGTTAGGGGGAGGGGTGTTAGGGGGAGGGGTGTTAGGGGGAGGGGTGTTAGGGGGAGGGGTGTTAGGGGGAGGGGTGTCGGGGGAGGGGTGTCGGGGGAGGGGTGCTAGGGGGAGGGGTGCTAGGGGACGGGTGTTAGGGGACGGGTGTTGGGGGAGGGGTGTTGGTGAGGGGTGTTGGGGGAGGGGTGTCGGGGGAGGGGTGTTGGGGAGGGGTGTTATGGGGAGGGGTGTTAGGGAATGGGTGTTAGGGGGAGGGGTGTAAGGGGACGGGTGTTGGGGGAGGGGTGTTAGGGGAGGGGTGTTAGAGGAGGGGTGTTAGAGGGAGGGGTGTTAGGGGATGGGTGTTGGGGGAGGGGTGTTGGTGAGGGGTATTGGGGGAGGGGTGTCGGGGGAGGGGTGTTGGGGGAGGGGTGTTAGGGAATGGGTGTTAGGGGGAGGGGTGTAAGGGGACGGGTGTTGGGGGAGGGGTGTTAGGGGAGGGGTGTTAGAGGAGGGGTGTTAGAGGAGGGGTGTTAGGGGATGGGTGTTGGGGGAGGGGTGTTGGTGAGGGATATTGGGGGAGGGGTGTCGGGGGAGGGGTGTTGGGGGAGGGGTGTTAGGGGGAGGGGTGTTAGGGGACGGGTGTTGGGGGAGGGGTGTTGGGGACAGATGAGGACAGGTACGGAAGAGCTACCAGCAGTTTCAGTGGCAGGAAGGGGGAGGGGGAAGGAAGAGAAAGAATAGATATTTTAAGAGAAACTGGGAGAGAGAAGAGAGAGAGAGAGAGAGAGAGAGAGAGAGAGAGAGACACACACACACACACACTCACACACACACACACACACACACACACACACACACACACACACACACACACACACACACACACACACACACACACACCATGCACCCAAAGACAGGGAACAAAAATGGAGCTATTGACTAAAGTAAGAGGTTGAATGATATACCTCCTTAAATTTAAAGATTAAATTTAAGTAATGATTTTATTTTACTGATATCAAAGTTTCAGAGACAAAGTTCAAGTGACCACTATTTACAAATCTGTTTATACAATCATACATTTTATCACAGAATTCCCATAATGCAATGTACGTATAACATTAAAATGCAGTACCAGAAGAGTTTGATATACCATATCATGTTTGACTCTTTGTCATGGTTGTCATGGATATTTACACCCTGTTTCCCAATCAGATTGGCCGGCGTTTCTATTGGCGACGGGAGGGCATCAGCCAGGGCTCCATCGTGTCTTCCTTGCTCTGCAGCTTCTTCTACGCTCATCTAGAGAGGTGCTATCTGTCGGACATTGACCAGGATGGAGTGAGTACAATGGAGCATTATCTCAAAGACAGGGTGTCCCTTTTTTCAGGCTAAAAATAGAATTGTGTGAAAACCACAGAAAATGGAAGAAGATACTGTATCAGAACTTCCATCCCAATGATAGAACTAGAAACCAAGTTTAAACAAAATTATGGCGATCGCTATACTTTAAGGAGGTTTTGAAACCTATAGCCTAGACACTGGAGACTGCTGTGCGTTATACTGTCTGTACCTTCTCTCATTATGCATGCGTTTAATGAAAGCAATGTCTTCATCACGTGCTGAGAGGGACAATGCGATTATGAATGTAGACTGCTCACTATGTTTCAAACATAAACAAGAATAGTTATTCACTTTTCCTGAAAATGTTTGTGAAGCTGTGACTGTGAGATTTCATTTCAGTTATTGTGTGGAACATGGCTGAATGGGGGTGATCGGTTGGGTGTGGGATAGCCAATCAATCATCAATAAGAGCAGATTGTTTGGGAGTCGTGCATCTTAGTATCTGAGTGGAAAATAGCCAGCCTGCATTTGAAGAGCTTGTTTGCAAAAGGGGTTAGATCCAGGTTAGACCATTCTTTCTCCCATATTGCAATATTTTTATGCAAAACTAAATTGTCATGATTTACTACCCTACCATATGAACATAAAATTGGTATATAAAAAAAATCTCCCTGTCTTCATATTTTTAAAATACTTTTTTTTTTCTTCAAAATTTACCTTTGTGGATCTAGCCCCTTTTGCAAACAAACTGAAAAAAAGGTACAGCTACTTCAAGTCTATACCGCTAAACCTCTGACTGGAGTGAGGTTGTTTAGAGCCAATTGTCTTGACAACACGCTCATATGACGACACCACTTCGGTAGTCTATAAAGCTACATCAAATTTATACATTTAGGCAAAAAAAAAAAAAATTTGATGCAAAATGGATCTAATAACCACTTTTGAAAATGTGCTCTTCATTTATGCGGGCTCAGTACAGAACAGGCGAATCATCAATAAGATCTTTGTGAGCTTATGATTCACACTTACTGAAAGAAATCAAGATAATGAAATAAGGAGGAGGATCAAAGCAGGCTGGCAAACATTTGGGAGATACAGCCACTTCATGAAGGGTAATCTGCCATTGTGTTTGAAAAAGAAAGTATATGACCAGTGCATTCTCCCGTCAATGACATATGCATCAGAAACATGGTCTTTAACAACTAGAATGGAGAGAAAGTTAGCCGCCTCACAACATAACATGGAGCGAAGTATGCTCAACATCACTCACAAAGATCGTAAATCTGATATATGGATAAGGGAGCAGACCAAGGTCAGGGACATAATGAAAGTAATCAAACAACGTAAATGGAAATGGGCTGGCCGTGTCTCCAGAAGGAGAGATGGAAGATGGAGTACACAAATTACTGAATGGACACCTCTTGACGGAAAAAGAAACAAAGGCAGACAGAGAAAGAGATGGAGAGATGAAATAGGGAAATTCGGGCATGATGCCAACTGGTATAAATATGCGAGGGAAAGAGAGAAGTGGAGAGACCATGCTGAGGCCTTCATCCAGCAGTGGATTGACAATGGCTGAAGAAGAGCTTATTATGGGTGCTTTCTACGATCCAAGGCCCTCTATGGTTGTAAATGCGGTCAGTCATTTGTTCTTCGTTTGTTCTGTGCTACCTCCAGGTCCTGATGCGCTTGATTGATGACTTTCTCCTCCTCACTCCTTACCGAGACAAGGCGGAGCGGTTCCTTCAAGTCTTACTATCAGGTAGATGACTCGTCTTCTGTGACTCGTGTTACTTACATCTCAGCAGCGTAAAGAGGGTTGTCCTCAACTGTTCAATAGAGAGTTTAAAATTGCAATGGGTGTAACTATGACAGGAATCTGCATGTCATATTGTAACATGCATGAGAACGCAATTTTTGATGTCACAAATAACTAGAATATCACTACGCATGGTGCTCTAACACTTTTCGGATTTAGGGCTTACAAACTTACCTCTGGCTATATTAGTAGGACAATGCAAACGATCGCACAGTCATCAACACTTTCCTGGTAAACCACTTTCCCACAGAAATTTGTCTTATATTTACTACCATACTGTACGATGGAGAGTTTGTAGTAGATGTCTTAGAAGATGACTGGAGTAGAACTAAGAACTATCTTGACTAAAAGAGGGGTTCTTTGCACCGACGCAAAGCACTATGTGCTGAACTACAAAGTAAGGGTTCATAATGCCAGAAAATCTAACAGTAAGCAATGGGTTAAACACAGATGTCACTGTATATACTGCCCTACTCTGACAAAAGGAAACAATTAACAAAAGATACTTTTCTTGTAAATGAGCAAAATGTGTCTGCCACTTGCATTGGCATCAGTGCAACACCACATCATGTTACATTTAATATCTCGCAGCAAAATGAATATTTCTTGTCCAGATTTTGGCTGTATGTAGGGAATGCCGGGTACAATCTAAGAATACCAATAACCCAGATTTGAGTAATTTGTCACTTGCTTCCTTTTGTTAGAGTATACGTCTATACAATCTTGTCTGGATGAGGATCTGGCTATATCGTACATTAGAGGAGAGTATCTTTCTCTCTGTTATTTGTTAAAGGTGTGAAGCAGTATGGATGCAGTGCCAATCCCAGGAAGACTCTAGCTAATGCTGACTTTCAGTTTGATGGCAGTGCGGTACCCAGGAGTCCAGATTCTGGTTAGTAGAGTACTGGCGGTGGGCATTCGAGTAAGAGAGAGAAAGAAAGAGAGAGAGAGAGATACACAGATACACATGCACATCCAAATATAGCAGATAGAGAGATAGAGAGAGAGTGAGAGAGAGAGATAGAGTGAGAGAGAGAGAGAGAGAGAGAGAGAAGTAGTCAAGAAGGTAAGAGACAGAGATTGAGAGAAAAAAGGAGAGAAAGAGGTAAAGAAAATTAGAAAAAAAAGAGAGAGTATAGGGAGACTAATATGATGAATTGATGTCTAGTGTAAAAATAATGGTTATACAGTATGTCCGTTACAAAGATGTTTTGCTTCTGCCTAAATTTACACACCAAATGCATTCATTGTTAAATAATATGCGTGTAGTTCATAAACAAGAGATGTATGAGATGTTTTCATCTGGGAATTATTCCTCCTTAAAGTGATTGTATGATTCAAATTGTTTCAAAAGTGAGGGCACTGTAGTATAGTGGTGAGAGGCCTTGACTCTCGCAGAGAGATCCTGGGTTCAAGCCCAGCCCGGTGCGTACACCCTTGGACAAGGTGTTTTGCTAATGTTTGTCCCTCTCAGTAAATGGATACCTGGCAGGAATATAGTATTCCTGATCTAATTAGATCTAATTAGATCTACAAATTAGCGCTACAAATTTGGCTAAAGCCAGGGTAATAATCGAGGGCTATGGGTAGTACTTCGTACCAGGAAAGCGCTATATAAGAACTGATTATTATTATTATTGATTTTCTACCAATTACTCTAGGTCTGTTCCCGTGGTGTGGTGTAGTCTTCAATACACAGACCCTTGATGTCAGCAATGACTATACCAAGTACCACAACGTCAGTAAGTCTCACAACTCCTTTTCATGCCTCCGCAACGAAGGTGCCGGATGGCATTATGTTTCCAGGTCGTCCATCCGTTCCGTTCTGTCCATGCGAGGTATATACCTCAGCAATGCTTGATAATACGAAATAATGCTTTGCACTGCTATTGAGCATGTGCACATCATGGGATGTTCTTCCCCTACCTTCTCAGATCTGAGTACCGTAAGTACAAATTTCTACAACAATCTAAGGAATTTCTTATTTACACTGTGAGTCAGGTACTCCCAATAAGAGTCCCCACTATGATCACTTCAGTTTGTCGTACCCACATAGCTGGGAACCTGTTGTCTTGACAATATGTTCAAATAACGTCATAATTTGGCACTAAATTGATTTGAGGGTATTTCATCCAGCCTAAGTACTCCGTAATGACCCCACCCCTCTCTGGTCCGTGCAGGTATCCGTTACACTCTGACCCTGTGCACTGATGGCGACGCTCCACTACACAAGATGCGCATCAAACTCATCCAGTAAGAAACATTCATGAAAAATAATGTGATTTTAAACCTGTCATTTGTACCATATTTTCATGTTCATATCCCAGCATATTATACAAATAATGAATGTTTCTAAGTGCAATGGACAGAATATTTCATATAAGGTGAAAGATGAAAAGATCCATTCAACTAGGTATGACAGAGTTGAATGGATCATTCATTTCATCTTTCACCGAATAAAATATTCTGTCCATTGCACAAATGAAAAAAAAAATTGTTATTTTTATATGACACAAAACGATAAGAAACTTCACTCTAACGCTATACCTCTACAAGCGACAGTGACAGGCAAATAAGCTGGATATGCATATGCACAAGTACAGCTGCTGAGCGGTTGCTGTTCTCATACACAATACACGCGAGTACTGGTGGTCTCGGTGAGCGTGCAATGGACAATATCGTATGGATCGAAAATTGCATGATGAATGGATCCAAAATTGCACGTTTGATGACATCATTGTAAATGCACTGAATGATCTACCTATCTAGGTGTCATATATTCCTGAATCTCTCTCTCTCTCAAGTGCCATATCTTGTGACGTTGGCGACCATGAATTGCCAGGCTTTCCTTTCCATTGCCTGTCTAAGAAGCTCAATCTTCTTCAACATAGTCCATGTTGCAATGCTCTGCAGAAACGTTACTCTTTGGTGCCCTCGATCTCTCTTTCCTGCTATCTTTCCAGTTAGAAACAAACACTCCAAACTGCCCTTTCTCACACAGTGGCCTGAAAAGTCCAGCTGCTGTTTCCTAATTGTTTTTAGTAAAATACATTGTGTGCCTGCCCTCTCTAAAACGGCTGTGTTTGATGTGTGGCTTATCCATGGGATCCTTAACATACGTCTGAGGAACCACATTCCTGAATAATGTGTCATAAAATCCAATCCCAGTCACCTTGATTTAACCCTTTGTGTGCATCTGGATGGGATTTGTGTGTTTGACTCATGAATAGATTCACACGTGTTACGCAAAGAGTTATTAAACAGAACAAGATTAACCAGTTTCTCACGGTTAGTTTTTTCTGGCTTTGTGAACCGTGGTCTAGTTAGGATGTCAAACTTTGCCATGAAACTGCAGTGATCAAAGTGCTGTGACTTATTTATGTCCTGTAAAGTATTAGAAGTTTATTCACAGCCTGTCATGCTGTTAAGCCAACTCACATGGCTCAGTAGAGAATGGGTTAATTACAGAGCTAGATCATTAATCACAAATAAATTCCCTTTAGTATGATATGTCTGATTCTTCTCAACTCTTTCCTTATCTGTTTCTTCAATTTCTAGTCTTTTATTCCAATCATCAGGGTTTCAAATCAAATCAAATTAAATCAAGTCAATTGTCGTTTATTGTTAAAAACATACTGAATATAAAAGTCCAGAGATTTCATTCAGTTTACAGTGAACAGATTTACAGTCAAATCATATAATATGTATATCAAGCCAATCAAGCCAATTAGATAAAATTACAGTGCAACTAGAAACATAGGTGTCTTGACTTGATATTTGCCGTAAAAACAGGGTGCCTGACTTTATGTTTAGCTGTAATTACAGTGAAACCAGGAAGGTGCCTTGACTCTACATTTTGTTGAAATTTCAGTGAGATTGGGTAGGCTTTTTGACTTTATACTTTGCTGTGACTTAAAAAAAATGGGTGGGCATCTTTACTTCATATTTTGCTGTAGGTACAGCAAAACTAGGTAGCTGTTTTATCTTGACATTATGCTATAATTACACTGAAACTTGGAAAGTGTCTTGACTTTATTTCAGCCAATGATTATAATCACAGAAAACTATTTTTGTCCTTTATTGCTCAATAGTAATATTATAAAGCTTGCATTAGGTAGTTCCTGTATAGAAAGACCATCTGTCTATTATTGATATTGCAAATTTTTGCACAAAGCTATGGTTAAAAGACTGAAGTTAACAAATTGATTTGCTTTTGATAAGATCAAACTGATTTTCAGTGTTTTTCACGCTGTATCTGGCTGGAAGAGTATTTAGATTTGTTTTATTGTTCTTGCTTTTTTCTGCAGGTCGCTGCGAGCCAAGAGTGTCAACGTCTTTCTGGATCCTCAGGTAGTTCAATTCAGAAAGTTTAATTTCAGTTGATTAAAGGGGAAGTTCACCCTGAAATTATTTTGGTTTCAATAAAAAGAGACAAATGAAAGAAACATATGAGTGAAGGTTTGACGAAAATCGGTTAAAGGAAAAGAAAGTTATTTGATTTTAAAGTTTTGATTTTGTGACGTCACGTGCGAGGTGCTCTCCTATATGTTGTGTGCGAAATAAGTCAATAAATTGCTTTTTTTCTGTTTTTGACAACGGAATGATTTTTTTTTCGTACAGGTATGTGTGTAAAAACATATTTCTGATAATGTATCAAACGCACAAGTAAAAGGATGCATATCTTTGTGAGAAAATGCACATTTTCGAAAAAAATTGTACACAACATATGGGAGAGCACCTCGCATGTGACGTCACAAAATAAAAACTTTAGAATCAAATAACTTTCTTTTCCTTTGACCGATTTTCATCAAACCTTCACTCATGTGTTTCTTTCATTTGTCTCTTTTTATTGAAACCAAAATAATTTCAGGGTGAACTTCCCCTTTAAGTTATCATGCAAGTCTAGAAGGCGAGATATTGTTTATAATTGTTACGATCAATTCACGACAGAAAGGATCGCACATAATGATACCAAAATTTAGTTTATGTGTTCTTTATTATATGGGGTATTTCCCCTTTAAAATCAAGACAAACTTTCACAAACTTTCTATATCAATACATATCAGTTACAGTTGTCCTCAAAATTATTCATACCCTTGTTAATTTTTATGATTTTTTATTTTTGTGATGAAATGAATGCATTTTGTCAAGTGTGTATATCAGTTATATGTGACCAACATGTGAAAGAATAACAACAATACACAATTCAAGAAATTCATCATTTCAGGGGTATTTTATTCATGGATTTTCAAAAAATGCCATGTTCAAAATTATTCATACCCTAGGTCTACTGAGTCCAATGTCTTTCTTTAATAGTCAATAGCATAGCCTTTGTTTCTTATGACTGCTTCTAGACGGTTCTTGTACGTGTCCACAAGCTTCCTGCATGTCTTCTGGGGGATGTTGGCCCACTCTTCCTTGGCAAAAGCCTCAAGCTGGGACAGGTTGGTCGGTTTCCTAGCCAACACTCTGGTCTTCAAGTCTCGCCACAAGTTCTCAATTGGATTCAGGTCAGGACTCTGACTTGGCCAATCGAGGACGTTGACATCATTGTCCTTGAACCATTTCTTCACTACCTTGGCGGTATGTTTTGGATCATTGTCCTGCTGGTACTTCCAATTAGGGCCAAGCTGGAGTTTCTCAGCGGATTCCTTCACGTTTTCATCAAGGATCGTGATGTAATCCTCCTTTCTCATGATTCCTTGGACCTTGACGAGGTTGCCTGTGCCACTGGAAGAGAAGCATCCCCATAGCATTATGTTTCCACCACCATGCTTGACGGTGGGCACAGTGTTCTTTGGAGTGTATGCTTCTCCTTTTTTCCTCCAGACGTATTCAACATCCATATGGCCAAATAACTCCAACTTTGTCTCATCAGACCACAGGATGGTTGACCAAAAGCTGGAATCTTGCTTTAGATGACCTTTAGCAAAGGCTAGGCGAGCCTCCAGATGCTTCTTCCTGAGCAGTGGGGTCTTCCGAGGCCTACGTCCATGGAGACCTCCTCTATGCAAGACTCGCTCAATAGTGGACCGTGACACCTTCGTCCCTGCCTGGTCAAGCGTTCGAAGTAGGGCCTTGGTTGTGGTCCGGGGGTTGTTGTTGACCTCTCGACAGATTTTCCTGGCAAGTTTGGGGGACACCTTTCTCTTCCTGCCACGCCCACAGAGGTTTTTAACAGTATTGAACTTCTTGTGCTTGTTGATAATGCTCTGCACGGTTGCCACAGGGACATCATATTGCTTCGAAATGGCCTTATAACCCTTCCCTTCAATGTGGGCACGCAGGTCCTCACTGAGCTCCTTCTTCTTGGCCATGATGATCAGAAACTGAGAATGACCAGAACACGTTTCCTCTATTTAAAGTCTTATGGAAAGATGCTATGTGTTTGACAATAGTTTAACATTTGGTCAACAAAAAAGGTATTTAATCCATTGGAACATCTTGAAATAACTATAGGACAAAGATTAACACATTCTCAGGAAAGGAAAACAATGGATACTATGAAGAAAGAACATTTTTGTTGAGGTATTGTCAGGGGTATGAATAATTCTGAACATGAGGGAAAAATAACTTTTGGACTTATCTATTATTATGCAAATGAAGTTTAGCCAACTCATATGTGGATTTGTGCATAGCAACAAGTAGACAAAAGATACACAGGAAGTACCAACATAATAGCTTTTACAAAGGAAGAATCTAACAAAGACTGTTATTTTCAATGGGGTATGAATAATTTTGAGGACAACTGTACATAATGTATATCAATTACTTTAGAGTGTATGGGTACAGGTTGGCGTACAATGCTCTCATGCAGGTCACTATTACCACAGGTGACTGGAGCAAGATGATATCAAAACTCTGAACTCATGTCCCCAAACCGCTCACATATGTATATCACAATCTGTACATTCTAGAATGTTCTACCATCTGTGCATCTAGAAATTTCTCAGTACATAGAAATACATGACAAACAATATCGACCTGACCCAGATTACACTGATGAGTCATCACTGGCCCAAAAGGTCACTGAACTACACAGGCACACTCCAGCCAGTGCCTCCTTTATTATGCTAATGAGTCCCAGCCAGGTGTAACATATTTTTATGTAAATAACACCTGGCCCAGATAGCTCTCCAAATTCCAGAATCTTCCAGGCAGTACACATTGCGCAATGTTGATTTCACCAAGGAGGAATTTCACAACCACATAGACTGCATCTCATTTAATGGCTATATGTACAACTTACACAAATTTGTCACAATAATCATATTAAGCTATGCTAGAAACCACCTGGTTCTCATAATGTAGGAGTATGTTTTGTTGAATGAAAAGTACTGTTTTCAGTGTGAGGGAAATTTCAGATCTGATTTCTGATCTATAAAAACATTGATTTTGATGTGTGCTTTTACAATTTCTGTAAATGTATATTTGTCTTTCAGATGTCTCTCTGTGTCTTGCATTTGTTTAAGTATCAAATATGCATTTAATGAGTTATTAATATCTTATCTTATCTTTTTGGCTCAGATCAACTCATTCCGGGGGATTGTCATTAATGTGTACCATCTCCTGCTCCTCTTGGCATTTCGTTATCACTCATATTACCTCTCCCTACCCGGGAGAGTGAGGGAGGAGACCAGCCCGCAGCAGTTCTACAGTAAGACTTGGTCTTCTTTCATTCTGCTATCTTGTCATCGTCTTTAAACTACGTCTGTAGCGCTGGTATCCTCTTTCCCTCTTTCCTGGTCATCATATCTCTCCATCTCTGTTATCATCGTCTGTCAACTACTAATGAAGCGCTCTACCTCTGGCTGTGGTCTTGCACATTGTTTCCTTTGCCCTTCTTTCCTGTTCATGGCCCTGTTGCATAAAACTAACTATTGATGGTTACTTTGCTTTCAATGGCAACTTCGAGGGTAACCTTGAATTTGTTTGGCAAGTTTTATGCAACGGGGCCCATATCTCTTTATCTCTCACTCTGCTTCTGTAGTTTAAAGTGTAAGTGATTTTGAGAGAGAGACAGAGAGAGACAGAGAGAGAGGAAGAAAGAAAGAGAGAGAGTGAAAGAGATTTAGAGAGAGAGGTGTGAGAAAGAAAGAGAGAGAGTGGAAAAGAGAGAGAGAGAGAGATAGTAGAAAGAAAGGGAGAGAGAGGAACAAATTTAAAGAGATGAAGAGGGAGAGAGAACAAGATTTAAAAAAAGAGACCTGTAGACAAAATACGGAGATGGGATTAACAGAGAGATTGTTAGGGTATACTGTTGATTCCTGCCAAGTTTCATGACTTTTTCTAATGGGATACCCCATATTTAATACAGGTTTCACTGATGAACATTGTTCAAGAGGGGGGGGGGGGGTTGCATATAGAGTTTACAGGCAGGTGGTCCTATTCAGCTGCTTGCTAAAGCAGATATTCACTGTATTTTTGTTTTAATTTTTATTTTAGAAGTACTGGTGTCATGTCTGAAGAGCTTCCACGGCCTGGCCGTGTCGAGACTGCCCCTAGAGGAAGGGAGCTGCGAGAGCACCTTCCCCCTCACCACCAATACCGTCACCTGGTAAGAATGATAATGATGATGATGATGATGATGATGATGATGATGATGATGATGATGATGATGATGATGGTGATGGAGATGATGATGGCAATAATAATGATAATAATTATGATGCTAATGATGATGATGAGGAGGAGGAGGATAATGATGATGGTGATGATAATGAAGATGATGATGATGATACTAATGATGATGACAATGATGATGATGATGATAATAGTGATGATAATGATGATGATGATAATAACAATAATGATAATACTAATAATAAAAATCAGCTTTTATATAGTACTTTCCTTGTACAAAATACTACCCACAGGGCTTGATTATTACCCTGGCTTTAGCCAATCACCAAGTAAATAGAGAAGCTAGTTGATCTAATTAGATCAGGAATACTATATTACTGCCAGGTAACCATTTACTCTCATTCAATTACATTGTATTCCATAGCCAAATAGCAAGATTTCCAAGCATTAGAAGATGAAACTTAAATGCATATTCATAATTTTGGCAATACTTCAGTATGTGCGCAGGAGGGCAGAGGCATATCAGTGGACTGCGCACCGTCAAATGTCTCTATTTTTTCTTATACATGTAACACAAAAAAGGAAGAAATTAAAGGGTTACTAAATTAGAAAAATAGGTTCCCACTTATCTATGTAAAATTATCCACTAAAAACGAATTTCACATTCATTTGCCGCAATAAAGTCTCATTTTGACGAAAATTTGAAAAAAAAAGTGCTCCTCCAGTGACGAATGATTGTGCGGAAGTCAACAATAGACCATTTTCGTAATGTATTCACAACTTTCCCCCTAACTGCGTAGTAGCGCGTTATTGCATTCACCTGTATCTTGTCATTCAGATTCAATGGATGGAATGCACTTTCAATCTATTAGTTGTTGCTACTCAGACAAACCTCGGACAAGCTTTTGGGTTCCCATTGGTAACGCATTGTTTGAATGGCGTAAATAAAATATTTTATTTACGCCATTGGCATTTATGGCATTTAGACTTCTCATACGTCACTGGAGGCGTGCGTTTTTTCAACTTTTCGTCAAAATGAGACTTTATTGCGGCAAACGAATGTAAAATTTGTTTTTAGTGAATAAATTTTACATAGATTAGTGGGAACTTATTTTTCTAATTTAGTAACCCTTTAAATGGCAAGATAAAGTAACATTGTACCTTAAAGCCTCCACTGCCACTATCAACTTGAATATCACTGTGTCAACACATTTCTAAGCTAGATTTTGACCCAGATTTATTCATGGTCAACAAACCCAAAATTAGGCTTTTACTTTCTCTTTTAGAATGTTGAATTTCATGTTTGTAATTGAATTTCCAGAGTTTCTACTCTGTAGTTAACCAATCAGGGGGAAAGTGCCCAGTTGTACAAACATTTCTGAATTACATGTGACCTTCTCATAGGCACATGATGATTGCCATTCAGCTAAAAATACTTCCTCAAGTGATGTGAGCTTACAGTGCATCGTGGGAAATCATAAGTCCGTGGGGCGAAGGAATACACAGGAACAAATTTAAGGCGCATTAGAATCTAAAATGTGTTTACATTTTGCAATTTTGATACTTTTATGAAAATGATTGAGTTTGATTAATTAAATATTTCCTTGTTAACTGTATTATTTGAAGGATACATGTTTTTTAGGTGGGCCATATTGATTTTTTTCTTCATCTTCTGTCAGCTGAAATCAGATCATAAAACTTTCAGGTCATAATGCTTTCATGTAGGCCTATTTTCATGCAAGTGGCATTACAAGCCATAACCCTGTCCAACTCTCTGTCTTGCTATTGTACCATTGTGGACAATGTACATGTAATGCTAAATATGTTACTCATTGCGGATAATTGGCTACTGATAATCATTTGTAACACAATGTATGGTCAACGGAGTCAAAAAAGGCCATTTATGAGCAGGTTTCGGTTCGTGCACTGCACTGACCATAGGGTACTTACTACAATTTTGTATCACACCTGATGAAGTGTAGCAGCGACGCACGGAACATCTTGATCTTTTTCGATTCCGTTGACTATACATTGCGAGACAGACGATTATCACTAGCCAATGTACATGTATTTTACATCTTATTTAATGCTGGCGTCTAGTCTTAACTACCTGAGTGCCAGACAAACTGCTGCTCTATAGGTCCTGTGTGTGTTTCGGGTGAAAAAAGGCACATGTGGCATGCAAAGACTTAATAAAATGACTGGAGTGTGGATGTCTTCAAACATGTTCAGTAGCTGTCTTATGGTTTTCTCTTTGCTTCTAACTCCTTTTCGTTTCTCTTTCAAGATGTTTGTGCCTTCTTTTATTCTTTCAAATTTATATCAAGTTATATCAAGGAGAACAATTCCCTAAACACTCATGTGCATCAGCTACGCTCATCTGTCTTCTTTTATTCAGTGGCGCAGAAAGAGTCAAAGGCAGGATATCCCTTTCGCAGGTCAAAAACAAAACTTCAGTAAAAACGTGGAAAATGGAAGAATATACTGTATTAGAACTTCCTTCCCAATGATTGAGATGGAAACTTACTTTAAGAGAAATTATAGCAATCAGATTTTGAGGAGGTTTTGAACTTAATCGTCACATATATAGCCTTGAGACTGGAGACTGCTGTGCACTATGGTTCGCTCCACGGTGCATGTGTTCAAAGCAAGCAATTGTTCACATCGCGTGCTGAGAGGAATAATTCCGTTATGAATATAGATTATACTTTGTGATTCCAACATTAACAAGGGTAGTTTTTCACTTTTCCTGAAAGTGTTTGTGAAGCTCTGACTGTGACATTTCATACACGTTATTGTTAGGGTGTACTGCTGATTCCTGCCAAGCTTCATGACTTTTGCAAATGGGATGTCCTGTCTTGAAGTGTGTGAATATGCAAATTGGAGAATTTGTTGATATGTTTCTTTGTGACTTGATTGCCAGGCTGGGACTGAAGGCTGTTGACACTAAGCTGAGCTGCCATAGAGCTGTCTACAAACCGCTCATCTCCCTCATCAGAAAGTACCGGAGGAAAGCAGGAATCAAGATGGTAAGAAGGACGACTCAAATACTTTATCATCATTTACCAAGTTTGGAGCTTGGATTGTGTGCACTATTGTAGGATTATTTGTGCAGACATTTGTTTTATTTTAATGTTTTCCCTTTAGATATATATAGGCCAAGTTGCATTGCATAATTGAAGATTTTCATGATCTTGTTTCAAAGCATTATCATAATTTGCTTATCATACATTAAAATGGTTTACACTGCACATATTACAAGTTACAATATTTGCAGGTTGTTAAGCCAAAATTTTTAGACCAGCTCTCACAGCCTAAAACAAGAATATTTTGGGGGTACCCAGCCACTGTACATAACATGTGTACAGTGTGTGTCACGCCATTGATAAACAAATCAATTGCTTGCGAGCATTGCTATCGGAAAATGTTGCATTTCAACTAAAAGGTGCCACCAGTACATGCAATATGTAATATGCAATATGTCTTTTTAGTAAAAGCCTTCTTAAACAGCATTTCTCCAAACAATTTCCACAAATATGATCTTGAATGGTAGCTACATGATTCAAGTACTGATTGCACACATCAACCACATCTAAATATAATGACAAAGTACCTAAAACAAACTGACATTGGTATGTTTCTGGGAACCGGGTTTCCCCGGTACCCGTTTCTGAGTACGGGTTAAGAGTCCAGAGAAGATGATCAATTGTAATAAAATGTAAACTCTGCTGAAATCAGCCCCGGCACAGCCTATGCATTAAAACGCTCAAAAGGGGCGTTTCATTTTGAAACAACGGTCAAACTTGTCCCTGCGTAACAGCGAGATGGAAAACTAAAAAAAAGTAACTTCACATATCTCTGTTATTTTCCATCAAAACACATGTAACTTTTACCATGGATGTAGAGTGATTGAATCATACCACATATAAAGTTTTGGTAAATATGATGCTGTACTTAATAAGTTTAAATGAATATTTTTTTATTGGGGTGCAAGGAAGTAATGTTTTGGCTTGCCAATTCTAGTGCTACGACTTGCCTGAAATAATTTTTTTTTTTCAAAATACAAAATGTAGTAGGTAATGTTTTGGGTGAAGTAGAATACTTGAATTGAATTGATTTTTTTTTGGTTTATTTCATAACATTTCATAATATCAAATATAAACCTGGTCGGAAATTCTGGGAAATTTTATTTGATTTTAGTCTGTTTGTGTGTGTGTGTGTGTATCTGTCCAGGGTTCAGCCATGCAGGATGTTCTTGATGAGATGACCAATCCTGCCCTGCCTGCAGACTTCCTTAATATGAAGACGTGATGAGGGAGAGTAGGGGTTACCACGGTAATCATCTCTCATGCTGGTATCATGTAAAGATGAGGCTTTCTTGCTCCTACTGGTACACCTTCTTTCATTCTTTTCATTTTGCTTTCTCCATCGCCCTCTTCTTCTTTCACCTTGTACCTTTGTCCTATTTCTTTTCCAGCTCTAGCTCTCCACTCTTTTCCCTGTCTTCCATCTAATTCATCTGCTTTTCTCTATTCCTGATATCCCCTCTTCATCATCTTAATATACTGTAACTCTGTCAGAGTGTCACATTGGCAAAGCTCATGAAACTCGGCAGGAATCAGTATTATACCCTAACAATAACGTCTATGAAATCTTACTGTCATAGTTTCACAAACTTTTTCAGGAAAAATGAAGAAATATCCTTGTTTATGTTTGAACCTCAGCGAGCATAGTCTATGTTTATAATTGTATTGTCCCTCTCAGCACGCAGTTTTGCTTAAAGTCAGTTTCCAGTTCGATTATTGGGAGGGAAGTTCTAATACAGTATCTTCTTCCAATTTATGTGGTTCTACATTTGATTTCTTTGACTTGCAAAAGGAACACCTTCTCTTTAATTCTTCCTGGTTAAAGATGGCCCGTCCCTTTTACAAACATCTGCAAACTTCATGAAATTTTGCACATATTTAGCACATATCTTTGGGATACCAACTGAAATTTTAAGGTCAGAGGTACTATAACTCCTGTAGAATAAATGAAAATCTAACTAGTATTCACTGAGATTTGACTATTTGCGTGGTTCGAAAAAAGAACGCCCGATCAATTATCGAAGATTATTTCCTCAAAACCAAATATTATGCTTGGTCGATTCCAGGGAAATGTTATATAGCCACTCTCTCTCAAATTATGATAATAAAGTCAGGTAACTTTCAGAATTAGGTCTGCAAAAGGGATGGGCTACCTTTAAGTCTGTCAGTTCCAGACTACATGGTTTGTGTGTGTGACATGCACCTTGGTACAAATCATACATGTGACAGTGGAAAATAAAGGGTTAGATCCACATTTAATCTTCCAGAATGTTCTCTCATTTCATGGCTAATGTGCAGAGGAGTTCCCACTGAGCATGCTCAGTAAGACTCCTAGAGTCTAGAAAATGGTGGCATTAATTCTCAATATGGCAAATAACTATAAAATATCACTATTTTTCTTCTCATTTGAACCTTTATGGAAGAGTCTGCATTTAATGAATGAAAGACATTTATGTTTTTTCGTAGTCTTTGCATAAGAAATTATGAAATTCTTTGATAACAAAGAATGTAGGGTGTTATTCTACTCATTTGAAAAGGTGCAAAAAGAAATTAAAACTTTCATTTTGATCAAAAAAGAGCTACAATTTTGGTGAAGACTTTCTTTGCATCCTTGGATAAGGAGAGAGATGTGCATTTTGTATCATTCTGTGATGCTTAAGCAATTGCAAATGTAATTTGAGACCCACAATAAACATGAAATAAATAGATACAAGCAAAGACATTTTTAGTCCCAAATCTCTAGTAGAATCAAATGTTGATTTTTCTGCCCGTCAGTTTTTCAAAAAATATCTTTTTCATGTAGAAATGTGTCCTGATACAATTCTGTAAGTAGTAGGAAAATGTATCTGATATTCAATATTAATTTATATTTTGTGAATTGACACATAAAATCAGTGTGTGTAGACACCATTTTCTCTTCAAACTGCAATGTGAAGGAAGTGAAATATGGAGTATGAGAATGTTTCTTAGCACTTACACAGTGAAGAAATACTTACATGAACCAAGAAATGTAATAAAAACACATGTAATCGGGACATGATATTGTGATTTAGTGGTCTTTTTTTAAAGTGTTTTATTTGTTCATTTCACCAATACAATTCACTGGTGTACAAATCTTGCAGGCAACAACATTATGCATCAACAATTCATCACCAATAATTACATCATTACTCAATCAATCATACAGTCAGGTCTTTGTGAAAAAAAATATATTCTTGTGAACACCCAAATACATGTTAAATATTTCCTCTTCTTTTGCATAATTGTGAACATCAAGACTTTTTCTAAATGTATTGAAAGCTTGCATCATGTAGCAACTGTAGCACAAATGAAACACATTTCATGTCGTTTCAAACATGTTTCTATAAATTATTCACACAATATTTAGTGAGCGCTACTATATGGAGTAAAAGTGAGTTGGTTAATATGTGATAGGTGTTCTTTCTACTATCATGTCGAGTTGCACAGCTACAGCAAAAAGTGTTAACAATTTGGTCACATACATAAAAACAGTCATTAATTTACGATGCGGTACGAAGTGCTCAATCCTATAGCACTGTCCACTGTGGAAAGACGATTCAACACATGCCTACACCAAATCATATAGCTGGGGCAGCACATAATGACACCGGCGAGTTTATCACATATATATAAATCTGATATGAATTCAACATTATCCAGCATTCAAAGGATATGATTCATGAAATTAATTTCAGCTCAATTGCTTTCTCTTTTTTTCTCATACATTGTGGAATTTGGACCCCAGTCGTCAACGACATGTGCAATGCCTACGCAAAGTCAGAGCATCTTGCTCAAATTCTAGAATATTCTACATCGTTTACGATTAAACTCGATATCAAATTGTACTGCCTCAGTTTGCACCTATAAACCAATCTGTTTACATGGTGCAGTCCTTTTCATAATGATAAAGTAGTGTTTCTGTCCTCTGTTCAACCGTACACTGTGCATCTTTCAAATGACAAAATATACTTTACAGACTAAAAACACCCCAGTTTGGGTATAAATTACTGTCATAATCACCACAACCCCTACAACTTCAAATCTTAAAATCTATATAAAAAATGCTCCTGTGTATGAATCAACAATACATGTATAAACTTTTTGTAACATTCACAACACAGATACACTTACAAACATTCATATTTTTAGCTATAAAAGGAATATTGTACATCCATACCAAAATATATCTTTTTCTTATTGTGTATTACGTGTTTTATATGTAAACTGATATCAAGAAAAGAAATAGTGATAATGTCAGATTAGAGCACCCCTAAGGTTTAAAATATGTTATTAAATGACGAATATAAGGAATGAACATAAATAACTAAAATATTAATATAGATATGCTATTCATAAGAATAATACTTTCTGAGATATGGACTGTAAGGTTATAAAATACAAAAGAACATGACAAGAAAAGAATGGACGTTAGGAAATGGATGAGGCAGGAAAGAGAGAGGGCGGGAATATTTAAATCATTGCCAATTTGACAGGGCCAGCCTGCCGAAAATCTTTCCCAAATTGGTCATTTTCTCAACTTTTAATTATTTATTTGCTTCCATTAATCTCTCAAAGAATGAGTCATTTTTTTGTATGTTATTACTCCAGTGTGTATCCGTGGAATCAAAATAAATTATTATGCCACGTTACAGTAGATATGAAAATGATAGATAGTAATTCAAATGAACACAAAGCCCAATGAATATCTTTAGTATTTAGTCCTTAATATACATGTAGCTAAGAATTGTGGTCAATGTCACAGAAAATTTCTCATACATTTTGCATCTTTATGAAACCGTGACAGAAATCTCGCACTGAAATTTAGAGTGAAAGCAACATAACATACATAACAAAAATTGCAATGTTTTCTTCTGTAATACTGCGATGAAGGTAATACATAACACAAGCCAGGATCCAGCCCTCTAGATAATACATAACAAAAAACGTTTTTGAATAGAAAAAAAACTACAAAATACTCTACAAATGAAATAGATACAGATATAAATGAAACAAAAGTTGACATGCGAATCCATTAATACTACAAGGTATTGACAGAAGTCATAAGACAAATGCTACACAACAAATAACAAATACATAACAAATGTTATCATAGATTTGTTGGATCAGTACATATATAGGAACATATCTGCTAACATATAGCATAAAAACATATAGACAGGAATGTGAAAACATACTCAATGGCATTGATGAAATTAACATATAATTATGGTCCCCCTCAAAGACTGCCACAAATACAAACATGTCGTTACCACACCATATATACACAGTATAATTATCTTTGAAAACATTGTTCTTGGGAGTTTACCGAATGTACAGCAGTACATGACTGTGTGGTGAAGAAAACAAGCAAATTAATTCTTAAAAGATCTAGTTATCTTACAAGGCATCCAACAAATGTGTCTAGTGTTTATCAAATATATTAGAACAAAGTGCCCTCAGTTATTTGTGAATATGAATTAAGCTGCACAATAACCACTATCGCCTCTAATGTCACAATGATATAAAGGGGAAAAAATAGACACATAAAAAAAATGACATGCATGCTACGCCATTGCGAGTCACTTGCCTTCCTTCACCTCAAAAGCTTGCCCGACATTGCAACATCAACCTAAGGGAAGCTACAATGCAGAGAGTCTAAAAGGATCTGGGATATAGTATGTAACTAGTCTATCCTGTTGTTAATATCATGCATATTGCTCGAGGATTTGCATGTAACAATCATAATGCAAAAAATGGACAGCAGCTCATGAATACTCAAATATTGTTCTTGTTTGTCATTTGCACAGCGCATACAGCAGGTCATGAATATTCATATATTGTTCTTGTTTGTCATTTTGCACTGTGCATAATGGTTAGCATGCTTCTTTTCACAAAACATTCTGTTATCCTTTTGAGAAATACATTCATTGTCTAACTAAAACTGCAAAAAATATTGTGGAATTTCCTCAAACAGTATAATAGAAATACAACATTACATTCAACAATACCTGCAATTTTTGCAATTATGTGAAATGAGATAAAGTTACATAATGAACAAATTGTGAACTTATTCACATGACTTGGTTAAACAAAAGAGCATTTGGCTCCTGGAAGTGAGAGTGCATTGACAACCACCCCCCCCCCCCCTCCTAAAAACAGCATAACTTGACACCAATGTACCCCACGTGACATCAACTATTCTGGGATATTCTAGGATTTGAGCAAAAAGCTTTGACTTCTAGCGGGGCATTGCACATATCGATGTAGACCTAAAACGGCTCCAGTGAGAAAAAGAGAAAGCAGATCGAAACTGCGACAGATCATTTTTTTTTCATAACCATATCCTTTCACCTTGGGATAATGTAGGGTAGCACAACCCATTTTTTTTTCATACCCAGAGGATGTCTGCAGAGATACATCAACGTCAAGTTACGCTCAGAATATAAACCCGACAGAGTGGTGCTCAATATAAATAGGTCTAATCATGTACTTATGCCCAAAAATCTGACCCATAATGCGCCAGATTTGTGTGTATTACTTGTGCAAAAATACCACAATGCATCATAAAGACTTAAGAGTCAAACAACATAAGTGCACTAGACATAATACATGGTATGTGCATAATCACTGGTATATAGTACAACATAGAGAAGTATTTGAAAGAGAACAAAGAGGCTCTCAGTAATTTTAGCTTGCAAACTACATTTCAACCCTGTGATGACATGCAATTTTTTTTCACTAGTTGTGTGTGGACGTGTGTATATCATATATATAAAAAAGAACCAAAATATAGCTTCATGCTCTTGTTCTTTGCAATGTGTACATCATGTGATGGTGTACATAAACCAACAACATATGAGACGCAATTAATTGCACCTATCAGAGTTTATATCTTTGAAGATAGTACCTCAATTTTACCCCCCAAAAAAGGTGCCAATGTGAAAATTTTGTGCACATGCCTTTAATCAAAATTATACGTAACTGTGCTTAAAACTATGTATTTCTCTGCAATGTAAATAAGCTTAGTGCAGTTCAATTCATTTTATTTTCTGCCATATACATTGTGCATGCTTCGTCCAAAGTAAATATCTTTTTTTTTGCTACGACCGCAATTTGAAAACATTCAGTTTGGTCTACACTATGTTATAAGTACAGAAGTAGGTTTCTTGAGTAACCTCTATTTCACAGAGACTAACTGCAACACAAACTTACTTTTGAAAAGAAATTGTAGGCATACATCCAGGAGTAGTATACGGATGTATGACTAATTTATTTTTGTCATACATTTCTCTCTCTTACAGCACCATTCCACTGGCCATTCAAAATACATGCACCAAATTCATATCACAATTTCAGTGAGAAGATAAGTTTTCATAAAATTTTGCGAGTTGTTTTTTTTAGTCCTTATCATTTTGTAACATTTTTGCCTTCTGCTTGATTATATGCATACTATCTTTCAAAGTATTTACAAATATATAACTATTTTCAGGTACAATGAAATGTACACATTTATCTGTACATTTTAGGCATCAAACAAATATTTTTATGTACGGTAGTGCTTGCTGGGAAAGGGAGAGAGTGAAAGGGGAGAATGGTTAAGATAACAAAAAAATGTTGGGAAGGGCAGTAAGGGGAAGGGGAGAAGGAATTACAGAAATAGAAATAGAAATAGAAATAGAAAGAGTAAAAGAGAGATAGATAAGGGAGAAAGAATCTGAAAGAGTGAGAACAAGACAAGAAAGGACTTTTAATTGTCAATGACACTTGTAAAGATATGTGTAAGCACATCCCTTCCTTGTTGCTTCTTTCACACCTCGGAATATGACGCATGAGACATAGTATGTGCGTCTGAACGGATACTGGCCACATTGTGGTGAAGAGGACTTGTGATCAGACTGCATGATCTTGAAAGTGACAAGAAGTGATCTTGAGCAGCAGGCATGGTCTTCTGCCAATTATGGTACACAGTTTTAACTGACCTTTGCGGAAGTCATTTCTGCAACTGCTGTTGCTGTTGTTCTTGTTTGTGGTTTGATTGCACTTTAAGGAAGCAACACAACATTGTATTGACAGTGCACTGTACCAATCTCCACTCTGGAAATCTATGGGGAGGAGGGGGGGGGGGGGGTGTTTGCTCCCTCCCCCGTCCCCCCTCCCGCCCTTCTTCTGTGTAAATATAAGAGTGTGATACCCCTAAGGACATATGCCCTGTGTTCTGGGTCATTTTAAAGTCAGAATCCTGTTGATTAGCTACTTCCTGCCAATTTACCTCACTGCGTTACAATGCCTGCATGCTTAAAACTGTCAAGGCATTTGTTAGATGGATCTCATTAATGATTTCTAAATGCCGACGCAATCATGTCCTCTTCCCTTATCCTTAGGCCCTAGCCTGTGCTGTTATCAAGTTTCTCTGGAATCTCGTCAGTATGCTATTGAAGTTGAAATAATCATATTGACATTTAAAAAGCAAGAATGTACACTCATGAAAAATGTACATTTTCCACAAAATTAAATATTTCATAGTATGTTGAAACCAGTGTCAAGCACAAGATACAATGCAACAAGAGATTCATGGATCATGAAATTGCGAGCAGAAAGGACATCTCTCTAGCTCATAGAAGGACAAGATATCTTCATACCCATGTAACACATAGTTCCATGCTTCCCTAGCAAACGTGATGTATTTTGGGTTGTCACTCTCCACACTTTCCACATGGTAGCCCATGAATAGCACCAAATAGTCCTCACACTTTCCATATCAAGACAAGCACTCAATCTGAGGATGATCACAGTCTGTACTTTATGTCGCCATGTTTTTGTCTAAAAGAATGGTGCACATCTCCTCTATGACAATCTTAGATGATCAAAATTTATCGTATGTCGCTGTGCATCTTTTTCTAAAGTAAGGTTGACACCCGTTCGCTTTCACTGTACATCTTTTTCTCAAGAATTTTTTGACATCTGATCACAGCAAAGTTCCAGTACATCTTTGATGATCAAATTCTGCATTTGGTCAGATTTTTCCTTCATCTTCTAAAAAGCAGTTTGCGTCTCCTCGAAGCCCGATCGAAGCACCGGGTCCTTTTTAAAGAACGGTTGAGACCCAGTCACTGCCAAGTACGGGTACATCTTCCAACAATCAAATCGGTATCGAGTCATTTTTTGTCTCATTCTAAAGAGCGGTGGAGGTCTCCTCAAAGCCTGACGCACCTGGCCCGCCCTCGTCTGTACCCAGCTTCTTCTTGACGATGTTTCGCTTCCACGTGGGCATGGACCGCAGCTTGACCTCCCGCTCCTGCTGCGTCTTGTCCACGGTGGCCTCTATCTCCTCCGTCTTCTTCTTCTCCTTCTCCTGCATCAGCTTGCGTTTCCATTCCGGCACTCCCTGCCACTTGGCCTGCTCCTCCTCCAGCTTCCTTCGCTCCTCCTCCTCCTTGGCCTGGAGACGGGGAGCAAAGAGGAGAAAAATCTTTGACTTCAATTCAATTCAATTCAGTTCAATTCAATCCAATTCAATTCAATCCAATCCAATTCAATTTAATTCCATTCTATTCCATTCAATCCATTTCCATTCAATTCCATTCCATTCAATCCAATTCCATTCAATTCCATTCCATTCAATCCAATTCAATTCCATTCCATTCAATCCAATCCAATTCAATTCAATTAAATCCAATCCAATTTGATTCAATTCAATTCAATTCAATCCAACCCGATTTGATTCAATTAAATTCCATTCCATTCAATCCAATTCTATTCAATTCAATTCAATCCAATCCGATTTGATTCAATCCAATCCAATTCTATTAATGGTTAAATAAAATCATCTTCACAGCCATACAGCTGAACTGTGCCAATTTACAAGTTTAAAGCAAATATATACATAAATCATATAAAATAATACAACTATCTCTGCAAGTAAATTTTATTCAATGATAGTGCTATGAAAAGGTGTCAACACCTGTTCAGAATGAAAAAGTGCAAGTTAGAAATCAAAAAGTAAAGTGCAATACTTCAGTTCTCTGAAGAACAATAAGCTGCTCAAAGAATGGAAGTTTGGACAGTAGCTGCTCAAAGAACAAAAGAACGATGAAAAAAAATGAAAATCTTTTACTACATTGTCCCAAAAAAATGCTCAAAAAAGGACACTGTCATATCAAAGCGCTTTACAAACAGGTAAAAGTTACATGGAACAATCCTGCCAAAAGTAAATTTTTTTTAGAAATATCACGCAACACAAAGTGAACACTATAGAGAAAACTAAGATAGAACAAAAGTCTGAAAGAAGGTCAAACTCTATTTGTGCATTTGCATAATGGACATGAATTAAATCGACCCTTACCATTGCTTCTTTGAGCTTCTTGTCCACCATAGCTTTCTTCCAGGCTGGCATGTTGTCGTAGCCCTCTGGCAGCTGTACTGTTGTTGCCACGGCAATGGCCGGTGCCGACACCTTCCGTTGCCTCTCTGCAACGGCGCTAGCGGCTGTCGGTGACAGTGGTCGCATTTCCACCGGCATGGATATTCTCTTGTTGTAGTCCGCCTTCTTTGGCGGTGCGATGGGAGCCTTCTGTGGTGGCGAAGGTGGTGGGGAGAACTTCTTCTGCGGTACGCTTGGTGGTGCAGGGGGTGCCATGGAAGGCGAGGAGGGGATCGCGGCTGGCGCCTTGCTTGGCTTGGGCATCGTCATTGGGATGGCCTTGGGTGATTTGGGCATGGTCGGGGGCGGACCCCCACCGTTGGTACCACCACCGGTTGGGGATAGCCGGTACCCATTGGTGGAGTTGTTGCTATTGTGGTGCTGGGGTGGGGACGGGGGTTGCGCCTGTGCACCGTTGGTCTTTGCTGGTTTCAGGTTGAACTGGCTGATGCCATTGCTATTGTCTGGTTCATCTGCTGAAAGAAATAAACAGACGCTGATTATTCCCATGCAACAATTAATTTATATCAACTCCAAAGGCCTTATAGTTTCAACAAACACTCTGCACCTAATTAAAAGACAAAAGCATTTTACATTTCTTTCAGTCACATTCATGATGGTACACTAGGAGTACCCTTTGTGCAAGGATTCACACTGATATATCACCATGCAAACAGTCTTCATCTCAGACTCAGTGCTTCTCGTGTCATATTGCAAGGGGAATAATCAACATATTGACATTTATATCTGGAATCGTGGTGCTAAGAATGATCAATGCTTAATGCTGTAGGTGATAGTCATGACAATGGTGATGGTGGTACAATGTGATGACTATGTGATGATGTTCATGGTAAAGGCAAATACTGCAAGACTCAAAGAATAATGATAAAAATGGTCAAATCATGAACATACATACTGCTGGCAAAATAAACAAAGCCAAGATATATCAATGCAGTATTCACCCTAGAGAGAGCCAATCTTGGGATTATTTACCTAAATATCAAAACTTTCCATAATCTTCATTTGTGATCTTATGAGAGAATGATATATTAGATTGTGATGTTATATTGACGAAGATACATAATCAGAAGAGTCAGCTTAAATTGCAAACAATCCAAATATCTTTGAACCCTTACATTACCAGGCTTTAAAAAAAACACTGGCTTACTACAGATCTCCATTTTCAATATTAACAAAACATTTAACACAAATTCAACATGTGGCACATATTTAAAGAGGTCATGAACCCTTTTTGTGCCAGATAAAATGCTGCTTGATGGAATGTGTGTGTATCAATTTCGAAACCAGGGCAGATGTGACACACAAAGGGTTTAGAAACAGGAACTCTGCTTCAGCGTGACATTCTCCAGAGTTTCAAAAGGACACGTAGCCCAATTCAGGGATGGAGGAGTGGGGGAAGGGGAGGGGAAGGGCTTCTGTAGGGGAGTGGGGGGGGGGGGCTTACCCTGTTCCACTGCAGGGGCGGGCTTGGCCTGTTTGGGGGTGGGGCGTAGCCTGCCAGTAAAGGACTGCAGCTCCGCCATGAGGTTACCCATGGAGTCGTCTGATTGGCTGGGCTTCTTCTTGTTGTTGTTGTCGTGCACTTTATAAAGACGTAAGTTGAATGAGAAGAGCAATGCGGTTTTATTGCCACGTCTAGCAGTCACTTCATACACCCATGACCCACCACCACGAGACAGCTATCAAGTCGGCAGACACATTTTTATCCCATCACACTTTCTCTGACTTTCTTCAAATTTCTAAGCTTTCAAACCACGTACAGTTGACTTTCCCTTGCACGCGACAATAAAAATGTCATGAGTCAAATGAGAGGAGCGCTTGTTCTTGTTTTTCTTCCACAATTTTCTCAATGTCTACACTGGCAACTTGATACCTGTTCATGAGGATGGGCCACATTTGATCTAACACTATTACACATGGTCTAACAATCTTGCTCTCATGAATTCCACCACAGACCAACTGGTTTATTATATGGACAGTATGACACTATTAATATTAGATATTAGACCAGTAGGTCTAATATCTGCAATGTATGAATACAAAAGGACTCAAGGATAAACTTTAAAAAAATATGGCAAGCACAATTACAATACAGACACTGTAAAGAGTAACTAGATATTGGACTAAATTATGGCTATAAGCTTTTATATTTAGACGAACATGGTAATATAGACCATGTGAGTATTAGAGCAAGTGATAAACATCATTTGCAATTCACCTAATTTACCATGTTATTCATATCGTGTGACTCATCTACGGTAAGTTTTTCAGCCTTAGAGCATATGGCACTTACTAGTGTACTGCTCATGTAACAAATATGCTTTTAAAAAGTCTGGGACCTATACAAAGTTACCAGGATGATCAGAGTACCTAAACTACATTACTGACTACACAGGATCACATTTCATTTCCGTCTGAATGATTTCCTAACCTTGTGGGGTTGGAAAATACTTGCAACCTTCTCTCTGACAGAAAGATAACTTCTTTTTAAGATTTGTGTGTATGCAGTGCTACCAACATTGACTTTCAACAATCAAGAAGATTTGGAGAAATTTCGTCAGAAATCAGGGAGATGCCCATCAAATGCATACAACCGAATGACAATAATCCATCAATAATCAGGGAGATTGGGTGATGTGATGAAATCCAGTGCAGTATTATTGGTCTATTTTCAGGAAGTCTCCTGCGAAATCAGGGAGACTTGGCAGCTCTAGTGTATATTAAGGCCCATATTCTGAACAGAGGTTTATCGCAAACAGTGTACTAAACCTGGACTAACTTTATGGGCCACCAAATAAAACAACATGAAACATTATTGATTTAATATAATTGATTGTATCCTGGGAAGCACTATCGTGTATTGAGTTTGTCCACATAGTGATTACAGCAAATAGTTGAAATCACCCACTGTTGTGATTCTGTGGTGAAAATCAATGATTTTGTGACAGCATCAGATGATTTATTTTGCATCCCATTAAGTAAGTCTAGGTTAAGTTAAACCACCCTTGTACTATATGGGCCTAAGACTTTAACCTCAAATGCAACACAGGTGCACAATTAGCTAAGCTTTGGAATCTGCACACATGATCTGAAGAGTGATCAAGCTCACCCTTCAAATATATACAGTATGTGTTTCCTGCCTTTGAAATCAATGCACCCAGAATGTAGGGGAAAAGGGTAACAAATCTAAAATCCTTTCATTTTTAAGAACTTGATATTTACATTTTACTAATCTAAAAATAAGAAAGATAATATTGAAAGGTCAGACACAAGATACCTTTTTAATCAGAATTTGCTTGTCTCAAAGTTTTGATCATCTTTGAGAGGACAGTTTTGTTTTATTTTATTTATCGTCTTTCACAAATTCCCTGATTTGATCTCTTCAACTAGAACATGGAGCCCATTTCCGAGGTTCTGCTTGGCTTCAATGACGACTGTCAACCATACTCATGTACTGCACACTACAGACAGAAGTGTGCCACGTACATTCAATTAGATCATTATAGTCATGTGCCTTCACATTGAGGTATGTTTTGCCTCAGGGAATGATTCTGCAGTTCGGACTTGTTTACCTTTGTATGAAAGAGGAAATCTTCATTGATGAAACACTTCCTTTGTACCTATATATACTCAGGGTTATGATAATGGCACCATATAAACATACTACAGGCTTGTGATGAGGCTAGGAGTAGGGTATTTAAATCTTTCCATGCTAGACACATCAGTACAAGTATAAGAATTATTTGTATTTCTGTTGAAAAAATGGCCAAGAAGCAAGAAGAATTCCATCTGGAAAGAAGAAGGAGAGAGACGAAATTGAAAGTGAAGATGAAGAAGAAAGTGAAAGTGAAGACAAAAAGGAGAAGAAAGAAGAGAAGCGTGAAGGTAAGGAAAAGAAAACAAATAGGAAGGAATATAGAAAATATAGGATAAAGGAGTAGAAGAAAGGAGAAGAGGAGGGGAATGAACTAAGCTGGAGAAAGATGAGTTGAAATAATAGAAGACCTCATTATTACAGTTTTACACCTGTTGTAACTAACCATCACTATGGTAACAAGTACATTGCTTATGTTGTTTCTGTGCTAGTTACCACTGACTGCAAATTCAGCAAATAAAAGCCAACACAGCCATTAGTCCTAACCCACTAATGGCTTCATGCTTCTACTTCATATTCAACACCTCCGTGTGTGTTCTTTATAATCCTAGCGCTGCGAGGTTAAAGCAGCTACACTACAGCTCAAAGGAATTGGCATAGGGAAAGGGAAAGGGAAGAAAGGGAAGGTATATTTTGTCCAGTTCAGCATGAAACACAATGCTTTAGCCTAAAAAGCATCATGTTTCATGCTGAACTGGACAAAATAAACCGCGGTTTAAAACTGCGGTTCCTCCCCTTTCCTCCCTTTTCCTTTCCCTATGCCAATTCCTTTGAGCTGGATTGTACCTTACCTACACAGGATATGGCCCTAATTTCCTTAGTTACTGTGTCGCAGACTATCAGCTTACGACTAATCACTTCAAGCTGATCACTAATTTTTTCCTGGTAGTTCCAGTCTACCCCCCTATGGTGCATGTACAAACCCAGTTTCAAGACATGGTATAGATTATTGTTACACATAACGCTAAGGTTATAAGACAGTAACATAATTTCGTTTGCAGCCTGAAGAGAGTTAAAGCGACTGATCATTTTCTTTCAGCTAATAGAAAATATCCCTTGAAGCAATTGACTCCTTCATTATACTTACATAAAATTCATGTATCTATACACTGGGGCCAACCTGTACAGTGACTTGCAAATCCTAAATGTTAATCCTTCTTGTTTATCTAATTTTGACAGAATGACTCACGACACTCTGTTTCTCATCTGTAAGATGTTTGATTTCTGCTTCTTTTATATAAAGAGGAAGGTACATTATTAGACACCAGCTGAGGAAAGCTGTGCAGACGATTAACGTCACTGCCAGCTTGCAAAATTTGAAGCCTTGCTTCCAGGCAAACAAAACTATTACTAGTACCTTAAAGATATCTACAATCATACTTAGATATGATTTTTTATCTGTGAAATAAACATAGCTTACCGTTTCCCATGAATGTTGGATTGTTTAAAGTGTACAGTTTGCGTTATTTGAGTCATACTGAACTACATATTCTCCATTAAATTGGGACTTAAGTAACATGTAATTGCAAGTCAATCTCTTCTATGCTTTCAGTCAATACCTATCAAACTATATATTTACTTATGTAAATATATATTTGTTTAAATCAAAGATTATTTGTTTGTCTTCATTTACTTGAATTAAGAACTCTGTAAAGACATGAAGAGAGAGTCATATAAACAATTCCTATAATTTTGTCTGAATTTCAGTTCCAGATCACGGTAACTTAACAATGTCCCTCGTTTTGTCTCATCTTTGTGTCAATTTGATGAAATGACGCAAAGCTTTAAAATGAGAGCCCGATGAGGCCAGCCCTTACCACTAACATTCCCCTCCTTTTCCAGTTTACACCAATATCTTCCAAATCCATGAAAAAAACAAAAGACTTAAGATTTCAGCAGACAGGAATCTGGTTTTTCCTGACCACACAAGTTGAAGATGGGGTCAAAGATATTTTTGATTTTGATAAAACTCCCAAGATGCATTGCTGACGATGACTGTGATACATGTGACGCTTGCCACTTCCAGTGCCGACATCTTGCCGCCACATGCACGCAAGAAATTTAAATGTGTGCTACATTTTCTTCAACCTTTTCATAGGGTTAACGGTTTCAGAGTCACGAAATTATTTCTTTGCCACATTTTTCGATTTAAGCTTTATATATCTAGCACTTCAGTGATTAAAATCTTATCATTTTTGCTATCGGACATTTATAAATTCTTGGTAAAAGGAAGACACTTTATCATGGTTTCTCAGCACATACTAGTAGTTGAAAGAAAGCAGACGCTTGATGGTCAGATGGTTAACTTAATGCGCTATATCTTTTTTCATACATTGTAGAAAATTAAGTAACAAATTTGTTTTTCCTATCTTTCTCATATTTTCTTAAATTCTAAATAACAAACTATTCAAAACACAAGTCAGTTGCACTTTACCCATTTTAACATTCTAAAGCAATATTTTCATTACTGATCTTCAAATTAATAGAACTGACATTTATATAAGATTGGGTTACTGGAATAAATAGTTATAAACATAAGGTGGAAATGTATCCCAAAACCTTCATTTTTTAATCTTACCATATTGAAATATGAAAGATTGACAAAACTGCAATTAAAAAAAAATCCAACAATTAATCACAGTATAAGAACTATTCAGTAGGAGTGTCATACCATAAGCTTGAGCATTGAAGCTCATTTATCACTAAAACACCCTCAAATTCTTATTTCCTCCACAAGTACAATGAGTGATGTATTATTCTTGAGGACAAAGAAAATATTATTGACAATTAAGAGTGTGAGTTAAAGTTGATCATGATCACTTGCCTAACTTCCAGGCTGTTTGGAATAACAATTTGAATTTCAAGAATCACACATACTTTCAGTTGTCTAACTAAACTGGTAACTTTGTTCTTATTTCTCCAAGTCCGATGTACAAGTGCAAAGAGAAGGAGAATAAGTAGAGAACAAATAGTCTTAATTCAGCCAGACTTATTTCTGTTTTTAGTGTTTGGGGGGTTTGGAGGGAGATGTGCGACAGCTTGGAATCAAGGCTAACGATCACTTCGATCCAATGTACATGTATAAACCAAGACACGTTGTGGTGCAGCATGCCTGCAACATGCATGAGCAAAACGATGACAATGTTGAATGAAATGAGGATCGCAGATTACAAAATGATCACTCCCCCTATCGATGGTCTTACCTTTTGAGGCCGACTTCAGCTGTACCCCTGTGATACCGTCAAGAAGGCCTCCTGCTGGCTTGCTGAATGCCGGGGGCGGGGGAGGAGGTGGTGCGTTGGGGGCCGGAGGGGCTGGAGGGACCATCGCCCCCATTCCCGATGGCGGTGGGGGAGGAGGGGGTGCGAATCCAGGCAGATTTGGAGGAGGTGGGGGTTGTGCGTAGGACTGAGCTGACATGACTGGGGTGGAGAGGTGTGCAGGCTTGGGCGCACTGGGAACGGGAGGGGGTTGAGGGGGAGGGGGAGGGGCTACGCAGGGGGGTGGCGGGACACTCTCCGGCACGAAGACCTGGCTGCGAGGACGCGAGTTGGCCCCGGGGATCTGCATGAAAATGTTGTTGGTGTTGTTGGTGTTCCCCGAGGGGTACGTGGGTGGAACGGGTGGGGGTGCATGTGCTGGTGGAGGGGGCACGGCCGGTCCCCCTGGTGCACTCATTGCAGATGAGTAGCTGGTGTCTGGTGGTGGTGGTGGTGGTGCCTGGAGGGGGGGTGGAGGTACATCCGGTATGACTCCATATGTGTGTTCCGCCATGGAATCCCGATACCGCACATTACCATAGTACGCATCAGGATCAGCCTTTAGAGTATCCTCGTACATTCCTGGCCTGCCATACTGGCTCTGGACACGGTATTCCTCGCTCCGAGTCCTGACCATTCGGATGTCCTGCACTCCGTTCCCGTAGGACATCCTCTGCACCGATGTGTTCTCGATCATGGTCAGGCGAGTGTTTGGGTCTCTGGCCGGGGCGGGTGGCCTGCGCTTCACCGAGGGGTCGTTGACTCCCCGATTCACATACTCATTCTCTATCGTCGGCATGACAGCACCAGCCATCAGCACAGCACCAGGTGGCCCCCTGGTGCTACCTCGGTCACTAGCCACTTCCTGCTCCTTCAGCTGAGCAATCCTTTCTGCGATGCGCGTCTTGGTGGGGGATGCCCCTACTTCCTGCCTGGGGCTGGTTTTTGCTGTGTCATCGCTGACGGACGGTAGTGAGATCAGCTTCTTCCGGGGCGGGGACGACGTTATCTGGGGGGGCTCGTCCATGCTCTTCTCTTCCTTCTGCTTAAACCGCGCCCGGATCGCCGCGATGCTATCCTTGGTGTCGCCAGCGATCTCGGCCATGGGCGGGGGAGGGGGGAAGTCGGCGTCGATGTCTCCTGGGCAAGCCGCGTGAGTCTCCATCGGGGGAGGAGGGGGTGGGAGTGAGTCTTCCCCCGCCCCCTCTCCCTGCTTTGTCGTGACCCCACCCTGCTTAAGGGATTTCTTCAGGCCTGGAGGCGCGTCCTTCATACTGACATACCCGCAGTCCGCCAGCTCGTCCTCCTCTTCGCCTCGCCCTTGACCTTTAACCCTGAGGGGGCTCTCCCCTATGACCAGGGGCGGGGGAGGCATTGGGGGCATGAACGACGCCCCGCTGTCGGTCTCGTGGAACACATCATCCTCCGTGGTGGAGGTGCTGATCTTACCAGGACTGGGGGGCTGGCTGGTGTCGTAAGCTGAATCTGCAGCCGAGTCTGACTTGTGGATGCCATTGGTAATGGGAGGGGGCGGGGGCAGGGGCACTTCAGGTACAGCGCTAAGGAGATAAAGACAAAAAAAAAGATATAATGCAGTCTCAAAAATGTTGAAAATAAGCAATTACACAATTGCTTCAAACAGAATGATCTAATAATAATTTGAACAAATTGGACAGATAAAGGGATACGAGAGGTATTCTATTATTGAGAAAAACACTGAGACAACTTGCCATAACTTGACAACCTCTGTAACTATGACATTGACACTTAGTACACATGTGAATGATAAACATTGACAACTGTGTTCCCATGACCGTGACCATGACCAGGACTTCCAGTCTTGTTTGATGTCAGGAGCACGTGAAGGAATCATCTCAAACTGGTATCGTCATGGAAATCAAACGAGACATGGGACTCGAGTAAACAGCAGACTTGTCATGCCATGATTATAGGGCCCTGTTTCATAAAGCTAGTTGTAAATTATTCACAATTTTACGCATGACTGGTGACCTGTCACATGTTGCATATAGGTTATCAATGATGTAACTTGCCATTAATGGTAACTTAAACTACCATGGCAACAGGTGCAATAATGAGTGCTCATTGGCTGGTGCCATGGTAAATAACATTGGTGGTTAGTAACAATAAATGAAAACCAGTCTGTAACATGGCCCTGTTCTGAAGTGCCAAGTCAGATTTCACAAGCAGTTTGATTCCCATCAGCTAAAGTTGACATTTTTGTAGATTTATCGGTAACTTCATGTTGTTAACAAGCACCTGAATACAAAGTTTATCAATTTGTACAATTTCATTAGGATTATAGGAAATTCACTGCCCCTATGTAATAAAACAGGAACAAATTGGGGAGTCTCATTAAGCACAAGAACAGGTCACCAGTCGTGCGTAACATCATGGGTAACTTATGAACAGCTTTATGGAACAGGGCCCAGGGGGGTGTTTCACCAAGCTGTTCATAAGTTATGAACAACTTTCCGAATGACTGGTGATCCCTTCTTGTGCGAAATGCGACTACACTTTGTTAATTGAGAATCTGATTTAGCACAAGAAGGGATCACCAGTCGTTTGTAAAGTCGTTCGTAACTTATGAACAGCTTTATGGAACAGGGCCCTGGTCCCATAATCATGAACATTATGATTATACTCCCCCATAGCATGCATACAAGTACCTGTCATGATTTAATTCCTTCAGTGCCATGTGCCTATGTTTTCACCAGTCACACACACTAATACCACAGAGCAACATATACAGTATGTCTCGCATAGAAAGAGTTCAATCAAAATAATCTCCAATCATCTTCTTCGGCACTTGTCCATGTCACACCTGCTAGGAGCTTGAAAATCTATCGCATAACGTCGGTAAAAAACTAGGAAATACCATTTTTACCCCCTTCCGATCGAAACACTAACTCAAGGAACATCATGTGATGAATGCAATTCTTATTTTCTGGATGAGGAGAACAGCGCAAGATATTTGCATGACAAGTAATTAAAACAGGAACACTGCAAACATTCGGTGCACTCATTATGGCCGTGACTAAGAAGGGGCGCCCTAAGAACAGGCAAGGTTATTAATCAGACATCACACTCTCACTTCCGTCTCTACCTGGCGATGCCACCCCCCTCCCCCCCCCCCCCCCTTAAAGGGATAGGTCATCCTGAAGTTAAGTTGGTTTGATAAATGTAGAAATATGAAAGAAACATATAACTGAAGGTTTGATGAAAATCCATCAAAGGATAAGAAAGTTATGATTCTGTTTAAATTTTGTGACGTCACATGTGATTTGCTCTCCCAATCCCATATGTTGTGTACTAATTTTTGTGAAAATGTATATTTTCTCAAAAGGATACACATTATTTAACCTGTGCATTTGATATGAGACTTGTCACATGCTTTTACACACATACCTCAATGAAAACAAATGATTCCTTCATCAAAAAAAGAGCAATTTATGGAATAGTACAGAACACTGTATGGAAGAGCATCTAACACATGACATCACATGATCAAAACGATCTTTTGATTTTAACTTTCTTATCCTATGAAGGATTCAATGTCAAACCTTCACTTATATGTTTCTGCTTTTATTGAAACCAAATCAACTTTAGGGGGATTTTTCCCTTAATCAAATTACAGCTAACAAGATATAGTTACACGGTTATGAAGCCCTTGTCAACATTTGAGTAGAAGTTTGAAAAAAATCAGACAAATTATAAAAGACATAGCGAATCTTTGAATATCATAATCACTAGAAATGAATTCTGATCATGAACGTTACATAATTGGCAACTACGTGAATCCGCAAAAATAAACTGTACATCATTTTCATTGTTCTCATGTACCATTCATTTACCTTGGGTTTACAGGGCATGCTTATGGCAACAGGGCTAGTTAGTTAGATTTTCAAACACTTATGCTATGTTTGGTTTGCATAAAACATTTTCAAATCTATTTCTCTGATTAGTCAGCTCAAATTTGATTTTACTTGTTATCAGAAGTGGAGGTCACCATGTCTTGCACCAAGAAGAGTACTCCACATGAGCCCCCCCCCCCCCCCCCCCGCCCCACTGTGAAGTTCATAAATGGAGATCAATTCTTTATTACCTTCTATCTATATTTTGCTGTATATGTATGTCAAAGTTCTTAAAGTTCAGTTGAGATGGAACCAAGCCCAGACACGACTGTAAGAATATTCCTCCTTTGAATAAATTCGGTTTCACAAAGGATGTCTAATTGCCCCTATATAGATATCATCAACACAACCTAAGGCCAGAACCATCATCTCATTTAGCCAAATTCATTGGCTGCTTATTGAGAGCAGGACAAGGTGTCTGTGAGGAAATAGGCTCGGGGTGAAGGATGCGGGACAGGGATGGGGTAAGGGATGGGGAAGCAACGCTACAACGAAGATGGATAAAGGAGTGTGGAGCAATACGCTTGGGAGGGTGAAAGTTTGGAAGGGTGTTTGAATATGGTGAGTGTGGATATATATATAAACGTGGGTACGTTAGGGCTCATGTGTGGACGTGTGTGAGAGGGAGGGGAGACCAGATAATGAAGTCGATGTGAGGAAAAGTGTAGAACATGCCAGAAAGAAGGGAAAATGAAGAGAAGAGAAAGGTATATGATAAAGGGGGTCTATATAATAGAGAAATAGAGATTTCCTGTAAACATAATATAGAGATAGAGATAAATAGAGAATAGAGAAAAAAAGAAAGAGAGAGAAGGAAAAGCAAATCTATCTTTGTTGTGGCTAACAATTAAAGCCATCTATTAATATCATCCAGGTATAAATATATGTATAGATCATATATATATATATGCATATATATATATAGCTTTGACGTAATCCCCCCAACCCCCCTTCCCGCCCCACCCCCAACCTCGGCTGTGATAGGAAATTGAATGCTCCGGTGTGGTCGGAAGGTCGGCCAGGGTCACGGCTACTGGCTGCTAATTTGGGCAGATCCCCAGAGGAAAAGATCTTAATGCCTTTTAATTAGCGGTCGGTTGGTGGCACTATGGCGGTCAGCCGTCGTCGGTTGGTTCTCTCACAACCAGCATGGCTTTTGTCAAGTGGTTTGTCCATGAGCGACATTCCAATACCATTGCCAGTGTGACAGACAGTTGTTTGTCTCTATCTCTATACCAATAGTCAAGCGCTATCATATGCATCCCACATGATCTATGTCAAACTGCACTGTCATACATGTATGTGGATGTGTTTTGCACGAGTTGACTTGAATTAAGTTGTTGTATGTCACCTGGGCTTTTTTCCGCACCAAGGCCCTGTTCCATAAAACTTACCATTACCATAACGTAACTTTGCTTCCCATGTCAACTTCTATGGAAATGTTGAATTTGATTGACTGCTGAGTGATGTTAACATGGTAGTTACCATTGATGACAGAGTTACCATTAATGGTAAGTTTTATGCAACGGGGCCAGATATATAAATACAAATCCCATTCTATCTCTTAGAGCCAGTTGCTAAAAGCGAACCTGTATTCATACTTTTTGTACATAGTCCTGTATTGTATCTCACATATTTACGAGGTATAACTTAAAACTATCAATCATATCATTTTTGCATGTGGAAGCATCAGTCCTCCTTCTTCTCTTGTGTATGACATCAGTTGATCTTTGTTGCCATTTTGGTTGACAAGTTATGTCATAAGCATTTGTTTGTGGAATCTTTGTTCATGTTGCTTTGTATTATTGTGTTATTTGTACACAGAGCCTCTAGGGAGAACAGTACAAGCTTGCTGATGGGGCTTCCCTGTTTAAAAAAAGACTAAATAAATAAATATATAAATTAAAGTTGTCTTGGCAATATGCTCAATACGCTCTGTAGGACCTGGGCTCGTTTGTGTCTCCTGACAATTCTATTGATTGACTTTCTTGATGTATGGAAATCATTTTATTTTGTATGTTCTGGTCAACTAACCTCATCTTTGTTTCTTCGCTCTCCGCCACGTCAAGAAACATCCGCTCCACATTCCGAGCCTCGTCGTGGTCGTTCAACGCATGCTGGAACTATGGAGGAGGCAAAAAACAAAGACAAAAGGGAGAGTACATCTTGATTAAGCAAGTGGTTGACAGCGTGTTATTAAGCTATGCCATTGCTTATTTGTTGACTCCTAGATGATCTAATTCCCACAAAAAGAATTGAGAAAACAGAAGAAACTGTAAAAGTAAAAAATATGAAAGAATTCCAGAGATTTTGGAATGTACTGTACAATATTAGCCGAAAACTGGAGACAATGAATGCATAATGTGGACGTATAGATGGAATAATGATAATAAAGAGTTAAGGAAGATTTTTTTTTCTTAATTAAATTATTAATGAAAAAGATACAAATCAAAACAAATGCTAGGAAAATAGTCAACAGAGGGCAAAGTGAATTGATATGCTCCACAATGTAAATCAAATTTAAATGAAGTAAATTGCTTGATGCATGGTGAAATGAAGAAGACACAAAGAATAAACTAAAAGCTATTGAAATGTGATTGTAAATGCAGTAGAAAGCTGTGAGAGGAAACCCCAAACCCCTAAATATAACTGACACGAACACAATAAAATAATATTAAATCAAATACAAATGAATGCTACCAACAAAATTGATTGAAAGTTAAAACAATATTCATGACCACTGGAAACAAAGCTTGATGGGTGCATAAGATTGGAAAGCAGTGGTAAGCAAACAGAACAAAGGAAAACATAACAAAAACTAAATATTCAGGTAAATTAGTGATTATATCTGAAGTTTAATGACAATTTCCTCAGATACCATCTGAGAGCAACGAAGACAAATTCAACGAACCAAAGAATAGAAATGAAAGAACTATTCCAACAGATCAGGTAGTCATGTCTGCGGTGTGGCAATAATTGGATCTGATACTTTAAGCCTCCATGAAGGGATTGGGTTTCAGAACTTCCTCCTTTTCACCGCAGATCATCACACACACATATGTGATGCATTATGGGAAGGAACACACTTTCACTGCAGCTGTACACTCACAGACATTTATTTTCAAAGTGAAGATGAGGCTGAATATCTTTTCTTTCTTTCTCCCAATATATTGAAAATAGTGATACATCGCCACAATAATGCAGTTACAAAGTACTGAATTGGCACAAGATCTTTTTTGTTTACAACAAAACTTGTTACTGAGGAAGGTGTACCAGAGAATTTTTAATCCTCAAACCTTAAATACAACTCAAAGTTAAAGACCTGCATCAAATTGGCTAACACAACAATATTATATCAGTTTAAGTAGCAAGAAAGACAAAACAAACAGATATAGGTTAAAAACATCTATGATTACAATGTGGTGATCTTCTTGTATCTCAGATAAAATTCTTATAGTTCACATGTGTTCAGATTTGAAATGTATCATAGTAATAACAACTCTCTGTGTGCCAGTAGTAATGCATATAAAGAAACTAAATCCTATAGAGCAACAAAAATTCTGACATAATAATTAAAAAAAGTGATATATTGCACTTACAAATACTGCATTGGCCCACAATAATCTGTTGCTGTTTTTTATTATCATCTTAGCACAATTTTGATGACAAGTACCCTCTTATGTTTAATACTTTAAGCTTGAATACCACCAATTGTTAATGACCAGCATTGAAAAGGTAGGATATAATAAGGCCATAAAACAACACAAAAAAACCCTGATATACCAGATACCAGCTTAGCAGTATGACGTGTAGAAGAAAAAGATATTGATTAAAACATCAATGATTATCATCAGGTTATCTGAAGAATGACAGATCAAGTTTTTTTTGTAGTTGATACCCATCATATCGTCACATCACAGGTTTTATTAAATGGTTTATAGACTTCTAAGAGCACATGTGTGTAGATTTTGAATGAATGATAGTGAAATCAACTCTTTGTGTGCTAGTAAGTGATGCATAAGTGAGACATACATATCATATCACATAAAGCAACATATAGTCTGGCACACAACTGGTTAAGCCCAAGGCAAGAATAATTCTTAACATATCCTCTGATTAATGGAAAGGAGAATGATTTCACATGAGAATGACCCACAATGCCACCATCGCAGACGAGCAGACGGCAGATCATATCTTGTACCACTGTCCCAACCTCCATACAACCCACTAATGGGATGACGGATGTCCAAAAGACGCACAAATCAACTGGCTTACGCAGCTCCAAGAAATAGCTTGATGTTCTACTACCTTACACAAAAGAAGAAGAAGGCTCAAAGAGATCACAAAAAAAACAGAACTTTGCTGATACAAAACCACCAGAAAATCTCGAGGGAAATACCACAAGCAGACAAAGGCACTGTGAGTTTCCTTGACAACTGAAATCTCTCCTAAAATAGAAGAGAAGAGATATATTTACGCTGGATTTCTTGAAGGGATTCCAGTATCCTGTATGAAAGTCCCAACAAAGCCGTTTCATCCTATAGTCTTGTCGTGAGACCCAGTCATGCAGAAATGCAATGCAAGTAGATTCCGTTGTATGATTCCACAAGGCAGGTTGAAGAATATATGCTACCCTCTCCTAAAACATTTCTTCGAGCTGTGCGCTCTCTCTCTCTCTCTCAAGCAAACATGAGCAGCAAAGCCCCCACAACTTGGCAAACGGAATCTAGTGAAAGGCCTCTGGCTGCTAAAAAAGGAACAAAGTAAAACATTGAACCTGCTTTAATTTCACCTCCTCAAGGAAAGAAATAAAGAAGGAGAAAGAATCTGGTTCAAGCCAAGATCGAATTTCCCCAAAATAAACGGCGGGGCGTGAGCCCGCCAGTTATTCTCAAATCCCAGTGATGAAATTCACCTGATTCTGTTTGGCCAAACGTGAGGCGACGACACTGCGGCCGGCTTTCCCCTGGTGGGTTCTCTTTGAACCTGATGAACCCATCCTAAACACTAAACGCTCTCCAGAGATGGTCCTAGAATCGGTGCTAGATCCGATATGTCACGCTCTCTCCCTCTCTCTCATCGCCCCGACAACACACATGGAAGAAACCTCTCTCCTAGTGAATGTTGCCTGTACGACTTCGCTTCGCTTCACTATCGTCGCCACTCACTAGTCACCAAGAGAGAAGTACAGTTCTTAACTCTCTCAGTACACTAATATGGTCGTCACATGTCAGTTATAACTCCTCACCTATGGAACTTTTTTCTAATAGGCTTAACTCTTTGTGCTCCATAATGTGCTTTCCATTTCAAATAATACACACAAATCCCATAGAGACAGTGACCAGACTTTATCTAAAGCACAAAGGCTTAACAGATGTGGGACAATGGGCTTGTAAGTGGAACCGATTTGATGAGAGCATTGCATGCAAACTGTTGACTAAAACAACAAGGCCGACCCCATCTAATAACATGTTCTCAGGAAATACTTATCACATCTGGTTGAACTAAAGGTGTGTTAACCCCTCGGCCGTAATAAGGCTAAAAAGCGTAACCCAACAATTTTTACTTTTTAGTAGAGAAAGTATTTTTTAATAAATGAGATGCGCTCTTTCCAATGGTGAAAGTCCCAAATCTCATCTATTCATAATTTTAGAGATAGAAGGACGTATCTGTCACATTTTGTAACAACTTTGTCATCTCTAACTTGGCAAAAGAGCGTAACTCGAGAAAAAAAATCTAAATTGCACAGAAAACATCCAAGTTGGCACAGGAAAAGAACCCATCTCTACATACACTGTTTTGCCATACTAGAACCGACAAATATATGATATGAAATAATATAGCAGAAGAAAGTATGCCAACATACATTGTTTTGCCATACGAATGCACTCTCCGGAGGAGCGGTTACAATTTGCCAAAAGAAAGTATCCCAACTTACGTCACACAAGTATTCTCCCACGGAGACATATCAATTTGGCAAAAGAACGTATCTTGACTTTAATATGTTCTTTTGCCGGATTGATATGTCTCCACAAGAGAATACTTGTGTATCTTAAGTGGGGCTATGTTCTTTTGACAAATTAGAACCGCTTTTTGGGAAAGTGCCTTCATATGGCAAAAAGCTGCATCTATATTAAAAATGTAATTTACTCTGAAACAACATATCCAATTTTATTGAAATTCTGTGAAAACATATTAAAGGAGTATTTTTAGAATTATACTGTTTTTAAAACGTCACAATCAAAAGACAAACAAATGGGTAAGGATTGAACTTTCAATCTCGTTTTTCTCAGAACATGATATTTCGGGTTACGTTCTTTTGCCTTATTTCGGCCGCACAGGGATGTTCTAGTCCTTATAAAAGGACATGGTAATTATTTAGTTCACACAAAATTAGAAAAGTCAGTGTAACAGATCAGGAAAAGTTTGGCAAAAATCATATGGATGCACTCTTTGTTATTTAAATACAAAGAAGAGAAATGATGCACTGGGCGTCAATCTTGTTTAAAAATGATACATAAGAGCAATGGCAGTCTGTTCAATGCCTTATCAGAAATCGATGTATAATTATGAGTTTTTAAACACAAATAACTAACAATACATTTCATATTTCTTACACCTGTGCCAATCTGTTTCTGTGATTTGTCCAGTTTTTATTCAATTTATCTAGTTATCCTTTGACTACACAAATCGTCTGGACAATCCATCACAAAACGGGTTAGACAGAGGAGCACGGTTGCCTTGATATCCTATAGAAAATGTAACCATTGCCATAGAAACAGCTTTATCACGACAGGAACAACAAAAGTATTAAAATAGGAAGGAAGGACAAGTCTAGCCTCTGCACCATACACATCAGCAAAGTACAAAGACATGCACGCAAAGGAGTGCTACAATTATGCACAATAGGTCATGTTCAATATGCTGTTCAAACAATTCATTTCTCATGATAACCCAAAAGGTATGTCTGAGGTTTGTTCACCTAGCAACGGCAAACAAATTTAAAGTGTATCCCACTCCCTTTGCAACTGCCTTACTAGGAACATGTGGATGTGATGTGTCTAGGTAATCAGAGGAAACTTTGCATTAATTTGAATATATTATGAAGACGGCTAATTGCAGTGAGGCTTTCTTGGTGAGCTGCCAAGTAGAAGCAGTGGTAGCCAAGACATCAGAAGGAATATAACAGAAAAAGTAAAACAAGCGGCAAGAGAAACTATCCACCAGACTACAGCTTGGCAAATGATGACATGATACTTAAAAATATTTTAAACTGTTATGTGAAGTACACAGCAGATCATGAATAAGACCTGGGGATGTTTCACCAAGCTGTTTTAAAGACAGCCCGTCCCTTTTTCAGATCACCACAAAACCATCGAAACATTGGCAAAACATAAAGAGAAGTGTTAGCAAGCTGTATATTCAAAATTTGAAACTGATACGTAGTGTAAAATTCAAATAATGCACGTAAACAACGTCTGATTAATAGTCTTCACCTCAGGCTCTTAGAAGTTTGTGTTGAAATATCTGCTTTATTGATTAATCTATTTATCAAATTATAAAACGCATTATGAAAAAAACTGTTCTAAAGAATGAATCATCTCCAAAGTTTGGTAATTTACTAATAAAATCAAGATTTCACACATGCATAATAACCACATAGATACTGTAACAAAGACTAATACTTTTTTCGTAGTACGAAAAAAGTCGGATTTAAATTTAACGGCTGAAATTTTTACATATACAGAAAGCTGCAACATGCTATATTCTTAGAAATGGTCTTGAATCACACTTTCTTCAATTTACGATGGTGATAGACGATTTCAAATTTGAAGCTTGCAAAAGGAACGAACAATCGTTAAGTTACCAGTAAAAATGACTTTACGCATGACTGGTGACCCTTTCTTGTGCTAAATGAGATACCCAATGTGTTCCTGTTAAAACATAGTGGGAGTTAATTTCCAACAATCCTAATCAAATTTGACAAATCATAAACTTTGTACGCTTGTAAAGATTTTAAATTAATTGAGATCAGATTTCAACTTAAGCTGATGGGAATCAAAATCATTAAGAATCTGAGAAACTGAAAAAGACGTGCTCACCAGTCGTGTGAAAAGTCGTTCTTAAAGAACAGCTTGGCGAAACACCCCACTGGGACCAAACAGAAGGATATCCACTTCTCAATCAAACCCAAGTAATTAGCTTGAAAAGTGAAAGTTTCCACCTGTTTCCCAATCAATCACGTGGGCACTAGACCGGAGAACCTTGCGGTTTTGCCCTGCGTATGTGGACGAGATGATATAAAGGTTACTTGGTGTCAACTCGTACCCAATTACCATGGTCCTTAACACCTGATTAGATGCCAAGTCTCCTACATAACTTGTACTTGTGTGGATCCAAATCAATAAACATGAAGTCTTCACATTGCTGTACACATTTTCTCAAACAAAAAGTATACCATTATCTTAAAAGGATTACCACATTGCTGTTAATTTCTTAGTATTTTTGCTTCCTACCATCAGGGTGGCTATAAGACCATCTTTTATATGATGCTCAAGAGGGCAGATAGCCAGTGTCTTTCAGATATCTGTTTAAAGGGCATATATATTACTGGGAAGGCAAAAAAGCCTTCAAAAGGTAATTGTTAGCAATATTCTTGCCAATGGTCTTAAATTTATGTATTGTCCATTTTAGAAGCTTGCTGAAAGTTATTTGATCTCAAATGATCCACATTTGGAGTAATTAATGACTAATTATTAAATCCTCAACATGTTTGGGCCGAACATTTTGAGGATTTGTGGTTTAATCACTCATTACTCCACATGTAGATCATTTGAGGGCACATAACTTTCAGCAAGCTTCTAACAAGGACAATACATGCATTTAAGACCATTGGCAAGAAGATTGCTAATACTTACCTTTTGAAGGCTTTTTTTGTCTTCCCAGTACTGTATATTGTGGTGGACAACTAGTTTATAAGGTTCTGACAACTTCTCCACTTCAAGTATTCCCATTAACTCTTCCTCTGCCAGACTTCACACTGCCCTATGAGAATTGTGCATTATCTGTGCAGCAATGGCACATAGAGGACTAACTGACTTACAGAAAAATCTACTTTCCAAAGCCTCATAGGCAACGTGCTTTAGGATAGTGTACAGTACTGTACATTATCAGCCTACTACAATCCAGTTAAGTTTCAATTGGTAGTGGAAGTATTTGCATAGTGGTATTTAGATCATACTTGTGACAAAACTAGTGATATTATGGTTTGGAAATGGAAAGCACGCAGCTGCTGTTAAACAGCAATTCTCCATGTTGTCAGAGCGTAAGGCATAATGATCAGTAAATACCTAACTTCTATATGAAGTCACTTAATGTTGTTCTTTCGATGAAATACGCTGCTATATTCATTAATGCTGTGTTTTAAGATTCACAAATCCGTCACATGCATGCTGGGGGACTCATATCTCCATGAGGGCTATGCAATGAATCATATTGATACAAAAAGACATCAAGCAAAGCACAGGAAAACATCATTAAAGGGCACCACCACCCTGTGCTTTATTTGCCTCCCTGATCAGAACGAGATGGGATGGTGGAGAGGGAAAGGGGCCCCACTAACAAGTCACCTCTGATCACAAGAACCCATCTGGAAACACCCTCTGAATGTATTGATTGGTGAGAAAACTAGCCTGACAAAAATATAAATCCCCCTCCCTCCTCCCGCTACCCCCCAGCTGATTTATATTCTTTGTTCTAAGGGGGCGGGAGGAGCTTTTCTCAAGTCTTGAGAGAACTAGCCCCCATAAATAAATATTAAGTTCCCTCCACCCCAGCTGCCTAATCTTAGTACCATAAAGGAGGAGGGGGAGGAGGTGGGGGTAGGGGTGAGAAAAGGGGGGCCCCTTATAACGAGGATCGCGTGAGTCTTTGAGGGAACACCCTCTGAGCGGTCGGTGAATGGTACGGTGCGTCAGCGGGCTGGCCGTGCCTCACCTTGAGAGGAGATAGCCCTGATCATCCTTGACTGCTTGCAAATTAATGACTAATATAAGCTTGCCTTCTTCCTCCTCTGGCTGCAAGGATAAAGGAGTTTATTCAGTTTCCTTAAGGAAAAGTCCACCCTGAAGATAAGTTTGGTTTTGATGATGGCAACAACATGAAAGAAGCACGTTAGTGAAGGGTCGATGAAAATCCGTCAAAGGATAAGAAAGTTATGATTTGTTCAAGTTTTTATTCTTATTTATGATAATCTGTGTAACGCTAATCTATTGTTTATAATATATTTTCGATATTATACATGTATATAATGGTGCTATAATGTTTTTTGACAGAATGTAAATTGAAGTAGCTCAATTTCGTACAGCATATAAAGGTAACACATAACCATGGAGCCCCCCCCCCCCCCCCCCAAAAAAAAAAAAAAAAAAAAAAGCGGGTTAGCATAAGGCCTGCAAGGGAACTCAAGACTGCTAATTTGTAGCAAGTCATGCCATGACAACAAGCGATACTGTTTGGGGATCAAGTCACAATTTATCTAATACGCCTACTTCCTCCCATACCCTTGATAAAAATCCATGTAACAGACTTTAAACAAACAACCCAACACAATAATTCACATTAGCAAATGTCATGCCCTATATTACTTCCACAATTTGTGATACCCCAGAAACAGCATTGCCAAGCCTTTTGAAAAACCACAGACCTCATCTTTATACAATCAGGAACTTACTGTAACCACACTTTTGCTATATTTAACTCGTATGTGCTACTGATGTACTTTGCATAAGAACATATCTCAAAGAACAAAAATTTGTCTTCCACATAAAAGGTTACATATACAACAGAGAAATCAAACATCTTATCTCTTCCAAATTTGTAATTTTACTCTTTAAAATGTTGATTAAATATCTGATTGTAATTTAACAAGGCAAATATTTTTTATTGGGAATTGCTTTAAACAATGCAATGTAAAAGAGCAATGTGATCAACTTGAAAAGAACATTAATTATAAGACTTCATATATGAAGATATGAACCAGCATAAAAATCAACCATCTATAGTACTTGTTGCTATGCCAGGCACACTGGTAAATTTCAGACTTCCGCACATGCATGCAAAACATTTACTGTTGTAAACACATGCACATATACATTTACAATAACAAGATGCATGATGATAGGGTGTCGTCTTATTAATTTTCACCCTGATATTAAGTTACATGTGGTGCACAGAGTATTTCCAGTCTTATGACTGCTGCCAAAACATGGATGAGAAAATAAGATTGCCTCAGCCGCAGAGGTTCCGTCTATCATCACGGGGTTTCTGTGGGAAGGTCTATTCCCTCGGGGCACTGAATTGTGGGACAAACGCACTCCGATGCTACGCTGGCCCGCATATGCCAGAGCCGCAGGCGATCAGTGGAGGAAACAGCGCAAACGAACATCAACGGAAACACACGCATCCTGCTCCCAACCCCGCTATACCGATGGGAGGCCGCAAGCCATCTTCACGAGATGTGGGCAGGGCATGTTCTTCATCTACATGGCATCAGTTCACACTGCAGGGGTACTTCTCTGCTTTGAAGATTGCCAAAAGGAACACACCAGTTATTAAAAAAATAATACTGACTCCAACTGGTTTTCTTACTTGTTGCTTAGATGTTGTTTGATTGCACTGTTTCAACCTAGGATCTCTGCTTCTTTTAGAACTTATTTTATGTTATTTAAGGCTGGTTTGTACTGCCTAAAAAGTTCCCTGATTGAAATGCTGACAGACTTGGCTTGAAGGTTAACAAAAAAACAGGAAGAACACACTAGTTGACAATACTGGCTCCAACTGTTTTTCTTACTAATTGCTCAGATGTTTTTCTTGATTGTTCCAGTTTAAACTAGAATGTGTGTTCCTTCCAGTAGTTACATGAGTTATTTGGGGCTGGTTAGTTCTGCCTTAATAGATCCCAGAATGGCTCCACCTGGTTTTTACCAGAATCCTTCAGATTTTTTTCTTCACTGCTCTGGTTTGGATCTACAATAATTTCCAGCGGAACGAGGAATGTTCCCATTCTGAATCTCTCCCACTTTCTTTGAAGTGTACCATGTGATCTAGATGAGGGTGATTCACACTGTGCAAAAATAATTCTCTGATTGAAATGGCCACAGGAAACAAGAGTGGGAACGAGCTGTCAATATGGGCTCCTACCAAATTGCTCCATAGTTACTATCTTTCTTGAAGGTTTTCTTGAATGCATCTTCCTTTATCAGCTCTCAGTTCACAGGCAAGTCAAAATTTATCAGTTGTAGAGATCAAATGAAGCTGCTAACAAGACTCAAAATATGCTTTATACAGCTTCTTTGTCCTTAACATATTTCCAATATTTTTAATTAACTTAAGATTGAAGTTTGAGAGACTGCAGAGACAGTATTTTTAAAAACTTTTTATACATTTCTACATTAAAAAGGAAGTGTAAATGTTTCCATTTATGTCATAAGAGAAAAGTAACACAGTAATAATAATAAATACTACTACTACTACTACTACTACTACTACTACTACTACTACTACTACTACTACTACTACTACTACTACTACTACTACTACTACTACTACTACTATACATTTATAAAGCACAGAAACTATTCCATGAAGTATATATTCTACTGCGCTTTATACTCCTACAATGCTTGTTATTAATTAAATAGATGTGTTTTGAGTTTGATTTAAAGTTGTTTAAATGACTTACTCTGAAGTCAACTGGAGAGAGCAGGTGTTCTTTTGAGCATCATATGAGAAGGTATTGCCATGTTTTAGGTAAAGGAAATTATTTTCACCTATGTATTGTTCCTTGGTGATCTCACAACTTCAATGCCATTTCCTATTGTCTTCCATTTCCCCTCATCCTCTCTTTCATCTTTCTTCTTCCCAACCACCTCCTCCACCCCACACCCACCCACACCCCTACCCCATGCTCTCTCTCTCCCTCTCTCTCTTTTCTCTTTCTCTCTCTCTCTCTCTCTCTCTCTCTCTCTGCCTGTCTGTCTGTCTGTCTGTCTGTCTGTCTGTCTGTCTGTCTGTCTGTCTGTCTGTCTGTCTGTCTGTCTGTCTGTCTGTCTGTCTCTCTCTCTCTCTCTCTCTCTCTCTCTCCCTCTCTCTCTTTTCTCTCTCTCTCTCTCTCTCTCTCTCTCTCTCTCTCTCTCTCTCTCTCTCTCTCTCTCTCTCTCTCTCTCTCTCCGGAACAAGGGGTGCATAAACCAATACAGGAACTTATTGGCGCAGATTAGGACTTGTGCCTGACTAACACATACTACTCTTGTACAAACATGCCACGATATGATCTAGAACAAAGTTAGAGCTCACCGGAACAGAAACTTGGCAAGGTAAAGCCGTTTAAAAAGTTCAGATACTTATATGAAGGTCTTTGTATGGTAAAAACTTCCAGTTTAATGCCATACAAGGTCAAAACTGAGAGAAGGTGGCATTTGGGAATCCAGACAGTCTATTTTCTGAACAGGCTTGAAAGACTTTGCCAAAAATACAGGAAGGCATGTAGAGAAAGGAAAAGAAATTTCCCTTGTGCTTCATTTCCAGTTGGTAGAGATTGCCATGAGGGTGTAGAGTGCATTCTAAACTTGGTTCTTCATGTCCAATTCAAGAAACAATTTTCCAATGGCAGCTAGGAACTTTATCTTTCTCTTTACCAAACAATGAGATCCATGTCAATTATAACACAATTTATCACAAATTTAGCACAAAAATAACACAATTTATCACTTAGAGGCTTGAGAACACATTTCATTATCCTCTATTGTGTCAAGGATTCAAATTACATATTTTCCCTTTTATCTCTGGTGGTAAACAAAGCTGAAAACTGAAGCATTTTCATTGCTCTTTGTGAACCACATATACCGTAAGACAATATGTCAACAAATGATATGAACTTGCAACATTATACAATATATTATATTGTAGTATATTGTAGTATTGTTTGCATAGATTCTGCAGTTGTTGCCATAGTCATTGCCATTGCTATAGGATGAAATGAACATAAAATTAAATGAGAAGGTAGTCCCCTGAGGTACTTTCTCTGTTATTAAGGGAGCCATTGTCAAAGAGAAAATCAAAGTGAAGTTAAAAAGATTCCCCTAGGTGAGAAACAAACATAAAGGCCTGCCAAGTTTCTTTGACACCTCTCACTAATCATCGCATGTAATTCAATTATCTCATCAGGATGAGCTAATAGCTCGGCCTTGAATCAGCACAAAAACCTTGCCGCTAAGCAATTACAGGCCTGTAATCGCGTTACGCTGACCTGAAAACATGCGTAAATCAAACAAAAGTGACGCCCCGATCTTAACCCTCGTGGTGCCAGCAAACTACTGTTTTAAGGGATTTTATGGTAATTCTGGTGCAAGAAATATATAAATAACACATAGCCAAAAATCTTGTGACAAAGTGATTTGCAAGGCAGCAGAAAAATCAGGGAGATCAGACAAATCATGAATGTCAACTTCTTAGGGATTTATTCCCAGTTAAAGGAATTCCACTGGGAATAAATCACTAAGATGACAAGTTGATTTGAAGGAAATATGGAAAATATCAAAGTTTGAGAGGGAATATACAAGGAACATATCTCATGAAAAATATATCATAATCATTAGAAATGAACCCATCATAAATGGGCAAAATCATTTGGTCCCACGCTATACATTCTACAAGCATAAATTCATAAACCTAAATTATCAGAAATGTTTAGGATTTAGACATCTTTTAGTTTCACACTGTCTGAACTATTTTCCATGAATGTTTGTTTCCTTCTGCAACTTGTTACATACCCGTTTTGTGAAGAAGCTAGACTCTTGGCAATGAACGGCCACCTTGATACTCGCAAAGGGTTTGCCTGACATGGGGGACGGTGGAGAAGGGGGTCGCGGCTGGGGTGCAAGGTTCCGGTGATGGGGGTGCTCCTGCTGCTGTTCATGGTGGTGGTGCTGGTGGTGGGGCGCGGGGTAGCCCCCCTGGTTGGGGTACGGTTGCTGGTGGTGTTGGTGTTGGTTTGGGTGGTAGTTTTGCGAGTGGGGGTGGTACCCGCGGGATGGGGGTTGGGGGTCGTACCCCGTATGGTACGAGTGATACTCTGGACCACCTCTAGAGGGAGTGGGGGAGGGTGGGCCGGGGCAGTAGCGTGGAGAGGGGGGCTGTGGGGGTACCCCTCCACAGAACGCCCCATAGGCGAAGGGGCGACCGTAGTTGTACTGGGGTGTGTGGTAGGGGTGTAGGTGGTACTCTGGGTGGTAGTGGGGCGGGGTCACAATCCCCGGTCCCCCACACCCATGTGCCATGGGGAGGGGGCTAACCATAGGTGCGCAGTACATCTTGATGTCTCCAGTAATCACACTGAACTCCCTCGATGCCACTTAGGATGTTGTCTCATACAATTGTACAAAAAGTCACTGAACAAAAAAAGTGTGGCACATGAGCAGTTCAGATGTGTTAGAACCAGTTTTACTTCAAATAGTTCTTGCAGTCAATTATAACCACCCAAGTTATGTTCCAATCACTCCTAGCACCAATTCACACCGCGTGGAAATTCGTCTTTTGAAGTCATCTCTGTCACAGAGCCAAGATTGATTATTCCTTTCTTCCTGTTGAGGCATGCACAATGCACTGACATCCCGGACAATCGGAGCAGGTTAATTACACATTGATATCACAGAGGCTATCTAATCTTGATATGAACACACTATGAATAAACCACAGGAAAGAAATTCCACAATTGTTAAGGCATCGCAGGTACAAGAAAATTGGGTCTGCCAGTGATGCCAATGCTTTTTTCAGTCATTACACACAGTATTGCGAAACAGGTGTATTCCAAAACAAGTACTTGTAGAATAGTATATCAAAGGTGTTTAGTTGTTTCAAAGCTGTCAACACCACATGTAACAAAGTTCAAAAATTCACACTGGTTGAAATGATGATGTAGACCGACAAGAGACGAAGCAATATAGAAATTTCAAAGTAAACCAAATGTCACATACTGTATATCAAGTAATCCACTATGAAGTCATAAAGACAATTTATTGTTGGATGCAAGTTAATTAGTGAGAGCTCAGGACTTTGTTGCAATCAGCGTTGAAATTCTTGAACTTAAACTTGGGCCAATACTCGATTAAGCTGGATTCCGTAAATGATCGCGATACCGCGCTGTAAATGTCACAAGTACGCTCGTCATCCTTAATAGCTCACGACAGCGGGGATCACATGGGCTGTCCGTTGCACAATCCAAGTCGCAATGTGCCAGGATTGGAGTCAGCTGCCTGCGAGAGTTTTCAAAGCCTGGTATGGGCACTGCAGAAGAGGCATGGCAGTAGGGGAGAGCTGCTTGATTGCTAGTTGCTGATTACCAGGCTTAAGATTAGTCCAGGGAAATCTTATCCATGGGGGTATGAGTTGCTGCGGCAGCTGTGTGCAGCAGAGAAACTGATGAGCGAGGGAATAACGGCATGAAACGAGAATCCCCCTTCCCTGATCAAGCAAACTCTCTCTCTCTGAAGCTCTGGGCACCGTACAGCTCACGCAGAGGGTAAACGCATCTCTGCCCGCAGCAGCTACAGCAGAAAAATGAACCCAAGGGTGAACTGGTGTTTTTCCCCCCTCTCTCTCTCTCCCTCTCTCTCTCTCTCTCTTTCTCGCTCTCTCGCCTTTATTCGCAAAGCGACACTTGTTGTTCACGGGACGTTTAGATATCCTTATCGGTCCGTGGCAGCAGACGCTCCCCAATAAAAAGTGAAAACAGGATTGCGCGGTCGAGATACAGGCCACTGGAGAGTGAGGGGGAGTCGGCGACTTTTTCACCGGACTCTTCAAATCATGCTTTATTAGTTAACACAACGCTGCCTCGGCATCCTTTTCCCCCTCTTCCTGACAAGCTCTGCATGGGGGAAGGGCGTCTAACTTGAAAGGGGTGGGGGGGGGGGGGGTCAGGAGGAAGCATGAAGAGAAGGAAGAGCTTTACAGGGGGGGGGGGGGGCGAATCCGCAGTGGTGTTGCGTTTCTGATGCCAAAGACCCCTGTCAACAAAGTGTCCTGTTGTCGTAAGTTTCTGATGATTGAGGTGAAGAAGGGGCTTGGAAGGAGTGGGGAAGATCTGGGTGAAGGTAGGATGGTACCTATATCCAGCCAATGGATTAACGGAGAGGATGTCTGCTTAATTTTCCTTTCCAGTTAGCGGGCTATTCCTCTGCCATGGCTTGACCTTTGCAGCTAGGAAAGGAGAAGGGAGAGGAGACGAGAGAGAGAGCGAACCACTACAATCCCCCTTCTCTCAAACTTTCCATACTACAGCAAACTCTTCTTTGGCAAGGTTTCTAATTCTAAACGACGAGGAACAAAGAATGAAGAGAGAGAGAGAGAGTTGTTTTGTGATATTAGACGCATATCTCAATCAAATTTTGATTTTATTTTGTGAGTGCGCGAAAAGTCATCACACTACTTCGCGTGGTTGGACTGAGAGCGAATTTCTCAAAGCAGTCTGAAATTCATGGAATTTCTGCTTTAAACCTCCACCTTCAAGCAAAATTTTTGATGTTAGTTTAGCTGTCTCACCGTTCTGAACATTTTGAGTTCTGAACATGTCCTCTATCTGAGTTCATCAAAAGGCACATTGACAGCAAAGTCCCCCCTCTCTTCGCCCAACTGCAAGAAACATTTTCTTTAAGGAGAGAATTAGAAAAAGCTGAGCCCACTTCTTCAAAATGATTGTACTGGCAGTGTCTTCCATTTAAAGTATAAGATATATTTCATTGGCATGATATCAACCTTATTTCTAAAATGGCAGACTTAACAGAGGAGAGAGAATAGATAATTAGTGCCCCTCCCCATTCTAAAAAAAAAAAACAAGTATGTATTTTCCATCATCCATCTATGACAAGAAACACTTTCCTTGGCAATATTGACTTTATTCATAAAGGAGACAAAACTAAGAAATAAGAAAAGGACAGCGAACTAATAACTCCTGCCTCATTCTACAAAAATAGTTTATTGGCATTTATCATTTTTTCTTGTATTACAAGAAATATTTCATTGGCATGGTTTCCACCTTGTGTCCACAGGAGATGGATATACAGGTACATAGAAGTGAGAGGAGAGATAACTAGTGCCCCCTGCAACGTTACAAAAAAACATTTTCTTGGCAACGCACCCATTCCGCAATGCCACCAAACTGACTGCATCCAGTGCAGGGAAGATTCTCATTAGAGGTGTTTTGATATTGGTCCTGGGAGGTAATTAATGACCACTCCCTAGAGGAAAGGGTGGAATCCAACAACACGCGGCTCAAATTTCCCCTAATCAGGACGAGATGGGTACTAACTAGTCCTAATGCCCAACATTCCGTAAGAAAATCAATCTGAAATTGGAAAAATATGCACCACATTTGCAGCGTGAAGGACGCTCTTTTCCTTTTTGTCAAGGGTATTGCAATATCATGCCTAATTACGCAACCTGATACATTGTACTTGTAGTTCAGAGGCAATCAACGACGTAACAAAGGATGTGCAAGCGCATCATTAAATCTTTATACATCGCTGTCACATTTGGGCACCTGTACTGCACATAGCTATGACAGAGAAGCATTTTGTCCGGTCCTGAACAAGTTAATCTTAAAGTATCACTTATACTGCACAACTATTCCATATCATTCCAAAAAGCAGCTTTTTAACTGACACACGAAGGGTTCATATTCACTTATATTGTTGATTTATTCAAAATATACCATTCAATCATTGTCATATTAGTTATTTATTATTATTATCAAAAGTAAGAAATGAAAGTCTTCTATAATCATAAAATTGGGAAAAACTATATATTGCAGTCATAAAATATCAGCTGACAGCTGCTTACATGTATTTAAATATAAATCACAAAATGAAACTAAAACTAGTTTGAATTATCCATGCGAGGGCTACAAAGTTTCGCCTGTTTGTGTAGATTATACGTCCATGTCCACTGCTAGATGTGCTGGATGATGTTGACCTTTACTCTGAAACACGGAAGGGAATATAATCTCTTGACCACATCCTATATCACTCAACTTTTTTTCGCTCTCTCTCTCTCTTTGTGGTCAAGCGGAACAACATGAAGGTCAAAAGCCTCTTGTTTATTTTTTTTTAATTATAGCTAAGCTCCCTCACAATAGAGATAATTAATCCATAGGATGGAGCATGCTATCCTTACTACTAGGTGTATGCCCAAAATTTCTAATGAAATATACATATTGTTTACATATAACTTTATACATCAATATATCAATCAAACAAAGGTAACAAATGATTACTCAAGACATGATTCAAAAGGTTAAATTTGCATCTGGGTTAAACTCATTATCAGTGATTAAAGCTTGAAGAGCAATAATATCAGGATAACTTCTTTGCATTTGTCACAGTTTCAGTGGATCTCTCGCCTACATGCATAGTATGTCCATGGATGCATGCATTTAAACTATGCATCAGGAATCCCCGACATGAACATGCAGAGTTAGACAATACCCATACAACATGTAACACAGGCCTTCCCAACAACAATTTTTTACAGGCGATATAGCCATGGGAAATCATATTTTCTTCCACGTGCTGACACCCCAATCTGTTGACATCCTACCACTTTCATGATGTATAGAGTCTTTTTGATATAAAATTTGTAAAAAATACCATGAAATGATAACTCGTGCGAATGCCTTGCAAGATGCTTTGATTATCATATAATAGTCCATTCTTATATAAGCGCAATTTTACAGTTAAGTCTCAATGCACATAGAAAAGAAATAGAGAAAGAAGTAGAACCTTATTTAAGCAAAGATAAAGTGATTAAAATCTACAATTCACTAAGAAACAAAAATGTCTTCAATTTGGCGCAAAATTGATCCTCAGTTTTAGATTCTCGAATAAAGTCTGGAAGTTTATTCCACAGCATAGACCAACAAATATCTGCAGCAGTTGATTATTGAAAGGACATGCTACCAGTTGTGTGTCATAACTTAGCTGTGCTATTTGATTTATAGAGGAATCGTAACCAAAACCTGCTGGCTATTGCACAAATATTGGGTTAGTTTATTACTGGAAATATTAACCTATTGCTCACGGTTAGACTTTTGGGCTTTGTGAACTTTGGTCCAATCAGGATGTTAAAATTTGCCATGGAATTGCTGTAAACAAAGGGCTGTTCCTTTAGTTGCAACCTATGAGGAGTTGTGAGTCTATTCATAGCCTGTTGTCTATTGTCCGTATTAAGCATTACGCTGCTCAGTATTTGAGTGGCGAAAAGCTAGCCTGCATATACGCAGGCTCAGTAAGGAATGGGTTTAAGGGGGATCCCCCATGACTTAAGCAATGTTATCACTTGTGCAATAAAAAGGGTTAAGGTTAGTATTAGGGTAAGGGCTCAGTAAGGAATACATTTAAGGGCTCAGTAAGGAATGCGTTTAAGGGGGATCCCCAACAACTTATGCAATGTTATCAGTTGTGCAATAAAAAAACGTGGAGAAAATAACAAATAAACATTTGTATGAAATGAATCCATTGAGTCATACTGTGCACCGAATATGCCCTATAAAATAATCCAGTTCTTCAGAGGGGCATTTTGTTAATTATGGGGGGGGGGGGGGGCTAAATCTCCCTGAGCCCCCATGTATGTTTGTACATGAAGTAACGTCTGATACTAGTACTTACCGTAAACAAACAGATTAACGATAGCCAGTGCCATTTTGGTTTCACTTCCTCTAAACAAGCAGCAGAACTATGCTATACTGCTGGACTGATAGAATATACCTTACACTATTCATGATTTAGCGTAGGTACTAGGCTGTGAGGTGCATGGACATGGTTTATTGCCATTTGGTCCAATCCCAGTTGGTCCACTCACCATTTCGTCTACAAGGAACCCCTTAAAAATACTTTTGAGATTAAAATACTGGATTAACTTATCAACAACTCTAATCTACACCATAACCTCAACCATTAACCCTTATCCAGACCCCTACCCTAACCCTAACCCATACATATCACCATGTGATGGTAGACGAACTGGTGAGTGGACCAACTGGGATTGGACCAAATGGCAAATCACAACACAGTTGTGATTCGACACAACCCAGTCTGTTAACAACTGTTTGGTAACACAGACTATGCCCTAATGACGTCATAGCTCCTCTGGCTTCTTCTCTCCTACTGTAGGATGGGATTGGGGCATAGCCTGTATTACCAGACCCAATTGTTACCAGACTGGGTTGTGTCCATGCACCTCACAGCCTTGTACCTCGGCTATTTGCAATCCAGCGCTACAAAAATAGTCGGGTGATAATACAGATGGAAGTCACAGTCATAGTCACAGTCATAAACGTCTAAGTACCTTCTTAGTGAGGCATTCAATATGGGTGATTATGTCATGATGGTTGTTAATACTTTGTAAAGGAATGAGATGTTCGTTGTGTGGGTGTGGCAAGCCATGGGGGGGGGGGGGGGGAGGACTGAGTTCTTTTTCATGCACATTCTTCCCAGCTATGGGCATTTCTAGCTACTGGAAGGATGAATGGAAAACTAATTTGATACCGGACTCTATCTTGTTAAGATTTCCATGATAACGGATACAGTCAAACAAACAACAACAACAACAACAGCAAATAAACAAACAATTTTCCATACTTCATGTAAGGAAAACTCATCCCATAATCCCGTCATTCCCCCTTCCGGTCTCATACACTAGTACGCTAGACCGAAAGCGGACATGACCGTAAACAAACCTCCGAATGAGGCTGCACGTTGCATCATGGGATGGCTTTTCTTTATGGGAAGGAGAAACGCCAACCACAAAAAATCCCTCCCACAAATCCATTCTCATTGTCTTTTGATTATAGGTGGCAGAAGACGTCATACTCCTGCTGATGTAGATTATGGTTGCCCTTCAAACAAAGGCAGCGAATATAACCCTACTTGATCCTCACATGATTACAGCCCACGTGTCACCAACGGAAACAACACAACAACAACAACAACAACTTTCCTGACGTCAGACACTCTAATCGCTGAGCTAAATTGGAACAAATCCCAGGATGTTTCCTTGACCCGGTGACTGTGAGTTTTCATACATCTTTTGGCTATCAGGTCTAGTTTTCTGGTTAATCTCAAAAAGAAAGAAACTTACTGTCTCAATAAAGGTGTCTCCAGTACTCCAGTACTGTAAACGATTTATAAAACTTACAACTTGGCACGAAACATCGGTAGTACTTTCCTTCAATTGGCTTAAAGCCCAGGAAAACTCCTTGACTTTATCATTGGATGTTCTGTTTTTTTTGTCCTGTGTCTGACTGGCAAATTGTTAGTTCAATATTGGCACTTGGTCAAGGATGTGAATCTTTATCTCTCTTTATCTGTTGTTTTGATAAAAGCTCATTGTAGCCAGGTCTTCCCATAGTGCAGCACTATAATGCTGTCAACATTAATTTCTAGAGATTTCCATGGGTGCTGGAAATATCTCTGAGAAGCACAGGTGGGGGGGGGGGGGGGGCAGGCAGGCAGGGAGAGTGGATAAGGGTCTTCTATGGGGGAGGGGGGAATGGGGAGGGGGGGTACACTGGAAATCAGCTTGATTAGCTTCATATTTCAATAGTCCCATTCATATACCATAATCATGATTATACCGCTATTATTACTGATGCACGCCGGGAAGAAAGTTTCCAGCGAGTTCCTAAAATAAAAAATATACGTAAAAAGCCATAATATAGAGGAGCTAGAGCTAACACGTGATGTAGACACGTTAAGCTAAGCCATACAAGTGTTAATGAATCACATGCCAGAGCACGCGATGCAACATATACGGCTATTTTGTGGATGCAAGTATAAGATTTGTTATTATTACCAGGCATCGATCCACAAAATAGCCGCAAAATGGGTGGAAAAAAAGAGGAAGCAAACACCCATTATTTGAATGTTTACCATTTACGCAGCTCTATTGGTAATGCATCAGCAAAACTGCACTTATTTTGCAGACAGGCCGTGGTGTATATGAATGGGGTTAGGGTCACTACACACACCAATGATCCACTGAATATATTTCAATGCCAGCATTTGTATCAGTTGGACAGGAATACCTTCAACTTTTCGATAAAATATGCAAAGTTAACAAGAACAAATCTTCAAATTAAAATATAAATCTTTATATGAGGAAGCCAAACCCAGTAACCAACTCATGGACTCTAGTTGACCTATGAACGTAGATTGAGAAGCAATATATCACTATCAAAGATCAGAGTATATCAAAATGAGCATATCTTCACCTAAATGCCTGATAAAAATCAACTGAATGATTGCGCAGGCTAAAAATACTACCTGGAAGTGAGCGATACGATCAAAACAACTTTTTTTTCAGGATTCTTTTTCGATCACAGGACCAAAATGTGACACAACGAACCCCCCCCCCCCACCCCCTGTATGAGACACATCCGAGCGCATGAGTGGCATTACCAACGAACCTCGGGTTGCCATGGTAACTAATAACCACTGTCTGCCATGAGTCACAGCTTCCAAGACCCTGAATAGCTCGCACAGATTACCGGTGTGAGCCATATCCTTTTTCGCCTGATGTGCGCTAATCACGGGCAAAATAACCACGGGGTCGTGTGAGTTTACGCAGATAGACAGAAATACACCATTTAGTTATCATAGATTTGCGCTTAACACTGAGTAATCTTCTGCTATTGGTTGTTCTGAAATGGACCGTCTATCTCCAGTCTAGACTGGTTGTAACTGTTTCATATAGTGTGCTCTTTTCGTTGTCAAGACGACGTAGGTTTAAGGATATTTGACACATTCTTTTTTTCCTTGATGAAAACTTAAGACTTAAGTGAGGAAAGAGATGGAGAACATTCTCAGGAATCCAAAGTGCTGGTTATAATACATTTCCGCAGATTGAAAAATGTAAACATATACCTCTGCAGAAAAAGCAAGACAATGAAATAACCATTGTTTATTTATATGGTAAAACTACCACAACTATTAATTTCCAACAAATTATTTGACTTCTTGAAATATGCACTTACTCCAAAAGAAAGGTAACCTATAAAATGAAGACCACCCAATCTTCTCTACTACAAGGCTTTTAAATACAAAATGACGAATAGAGAATATAAGGTGCAGTTCCATAAAGTACATGCACTTTGGGCCTTTCTTGGATAGCTTTTAATGTTTGTCTTTTTCACTCACCAACATCCAATGACGCAGTTCACAGGTTGAATTAAATCCATGCAATATTTGAAATCAAAATTCTTCATTCCAGAGCTCAAGTTACACTGCTTCAGCTTAAAAGACTGACTCCTGTAGTTGCCAACCTGTCTGCAACGTGTGTAGATATGGGGTGGTCTGGTAAGGGTGGTGACTCAGAGCTGAACAAGGATGGGCAGTACAAACTTCATTTATCTCATTCTGAGGGTCGTAGTCGTCGTTAATGATGTGCACTAAACCTGTGCTGTCTGCCTGATGGAGAGACAGACTTGGTGGGACACTTCACATGAACAATAGCCCAGCTGTGCGACACACCTACACTCCACGAAGGTGCAATTAGTCGTGATGGACGACGGCAATCACCGAGAACTGAAAGTTGTCAGGTATTTTTCTGCCGTGGCCACCAGCGACCCGATCGACAGCTTCAAATTTCAGAAACAAAAGATCTTCCACTGGTAGCAGAAAGGGGGAATCTGAGCCTGATCCGATATGGTGTCACCACGTTCAGGCAATGTGCGACGAAAATATAGAAGACAGATTGTTTTCAGAGAAAACGAGAAGATGTCACATCAATGTTCTTTCAGCTGCCAGCTTGCATACTCCTCAACGAGAGTCGCTCTTTAACCTGTTCAGTCCCATATAAGCAAGCTAGAAAATGTAGTTCTTATTCATATGTCATTGTCAGTGCATACTGAGAGGGTTTGATACTGAAACCCAGTTGTCACAAATTCATAAATGTGATGTTTTCTTCCAAGTAAGATGCAGCCGCGCAGCTAGGAAAGCAGCGCACACCCAATACCAGCAGACCCAATCTCTCTCAATCTCTATTTTAAAGATGCATAGAAAGTACATGTATGTCATTTTCTGATAATTCAGTTTATATATGATACAGGTTCATGCTAAACGATACATTAGACAGAATAGATGCTGGTACAGATATATATGGATGGAGGTAAAGGAGACGTAAACTCACCAAAGATGAAGGATTTTATTCCACAATGACTCAAGCACAGGTGGAGTTTGGTTGCTGGTATACCCTCTGCACTTTACAGAAGCCTGTATAGACACCACGGAAAGCTCTGAAAGGATGTACTATCGAATCACCAGCAGACTACAATGAACTTGAGTCCAGCTATATAGTCTCGGGACACAGACTCAATCCTGACATACACCGACTCAAGATCTGTGCCTGGAGGTTAAGACTACAGCCAGACTTGTCAGCTGCATTTGAAAGCATCCAGTATGAATGCATGAGAGCGATTAGTCTCGACTCCCAGCAGCTTTGCACCCACTGTCTGAAAATGGAGCATCTTTTCTTGTAGGTCCATGGCCTAACTGATTTTGGAGGTTCCTTGCATGCAGACTAATATATACACACAGAACACATGCATGCATGTAGACCAGCCAGGTTCACACAACAGCAAATAGGAAATACAGTGGGAATGTTCGCACTGTGATGAAAATAGAATGCCCTTTAGCAGGATGGTATAAACACCCCCTTAGCTACCAAAGGATTTAACAGAAAAAACTTCAACAATCCTTACTTCAGAATAATTCAGCTTATCAAATTTAAGTAGGGGCTGATATATATGACTCATAATGATGATATGACTCTTCATGAATGCAGGGTTTTCCCGGAATTAAATGAATGTTTTTCACTGGATTAATTAAATGTGCAAGGTATGAACAGGCCCTTGTGTTTGTTTTGCTGCTCTTTCCTTTCCTACAGGATATAGGGAAGCGATATCTGGTAGTGGTAATGATGGGGATGATGGTGTTAACGGCAGTGGCAGTGGCTAGCCAATCAGCAACGAGCGGGAGAACAAAGGAAGTGTTGTGGCGGCAGTGGCAAGGATCTTCAGGAAATATCATCAAGTGGGCTCAGTCTGAGAGCTCTTGACCACTTGTGGAAGAGTGTGTGTGTGAATAGGTGTCTTCATGTGTGGGGAGGGGTAGAGGGTTATATGTATGGGCATGGTTGTGTGTGGGTGTGTGTTTGTGTTTGTAAAATATGTCTGGGTAAGGGTTTATATTGGTGTGGGTGTGGGTGTGTATGAATAGGTGTACAATAAATGTGGGTAGGGGTAGGGGTTTATATTATGAGTGTGTGTGTGTGTGTGGGGGGGGGGGTAGGTGTGTGTGTGTGTGTTTGTATGAATGTGTAAAATATGTGTGGGGTTGAGTGTGGGTGTGGGTAGGTGTGTGTGTGTGGATGTGTGTTTGTATGAATGTGTACAATATGTGTGTGTATGTGTGTTTGTATAAATATGTGTACAATATGTGTGGGGTTGAGTGTGGGTGTGGGTAGGTATGTGTGTGTAGGGGGGGGGGGTGAATGGAGATTAGTAGGGATGCTTCAGCTATAGGGGGTAAGGAAACAGAAAGAATATTTAGAACTCTATTTTTTTTATTATTATAACCTCCTTTATGTTTATTTCATGGAGTCAGTTAAATGAATATACAATTGATTTTTAATTGTTCATGTATGTAAAAAGTTACTTATCCTCACCCCTGTAAAAATGTACCCCTTTAGGAGATAATATACACCATTATTTCATGTGTTTGTTTCATCATGTCAGACTGGAATAGCATTTTTACACTTGAACTCCTCATCGAGGATGCAATGTGGGTTTCAGTTGAATCACTAGGCAAAACAGGATACATCAAAACGGATTGGATGGCTTTGTTTTCAACATTATCACCAATGTCAGCAAAAACAAACAAGATTGAACAGTGAGTTAATGCGCCAAAAAAAGGGTCATGAAATAAATGATGAGACTTTAAAGGTAGAGAAGCGCTTATCCTGGTAAAAATATCATACTTTGTACATACCATGCAACACAGAAGAAATCACTTATTTATGACTCCTCTCACAATATCAAAACTGGAAACAGACTTTAAGCAGAATTATTTTGATACCTAGACCTGGATGAAACAAATGTGAAGTAGCAATGGTAGAAGTATAGCAACTAGTTGTCATATTTGTAGTTGTTGTAGAAGTTGAAGTAGTAGTAATGGTGAAGTAGTAGAACTTACTAGTGGTTGTAGTACTAGTAGTAGTAGTAGTAGTAGCAGTAACAGAAGTAGTATAGTAGTAGAAGTAGTAGTAGAAGTAGTAGTAGTAGTAGTAGTAGTAGTAGTAGTAGTAGTAGTAGTAGTAGAAGAAGTAGTAGTAGTAGTAGTAGTAGTAGTAGTAGTTGTAGTAGTAGAAGTAGTAGTAGTAGTAGTAGTAGTAGTAGTAGTAGTAGTAGTAGTAGTAGTAGTAGTAGTAGTAGTAGTAGAAGTAGTTAGTAGTAGTAGAAGTAGTAGTAGTAGTAGTAGTAGTAGTAGTAGTAGTAGTAGTAGTAGTAGTAGTAGTAGTAGTAGTAGTAGTGGTAGTAGAAGTAGTAATTATACATGAACTGTGACCACAGTTCTGTTGTTCTGCTTCTAGCACGTGTCACAAAGATGTGCAATGTTTGTAATGTATCAACAGAACAATATTTTCCCCAGTATGTCAATAGTAGGCTGGTTCTATTGCATATATCCTCAAACAAAAAGCTGATAGTTATATATTAAGAAATATGTCTTGTTTGTGCATCTTCTTTATTCATGTTCACCTCTTAGTCTAGTTAGCATCTGTGGGAACACATCTGCAATCTTAAAAACACACAATTAGAACAGCAAACAGCAAAAATGCATGGTGTGAACAAACCAATCTAAATAGTGGCAAAACAAATAGACATCAATCACTTGTTCACACGTGCATCCTCCTATCGTACCAGCGTTTGAAGAAGCGCTTCAATTTAGGAAGTGACAGAGCCAATCTCCCAGCCTGATTGGGTGCAGTGAGAAGGTGTCAAACCCTGCGAGAGCAATACCACCAAGACGTCTTCAAGACAACCCTTAAGACGTTTAATAATAAAACAGGAACAAGAGAATAATGTCACCACAACGGGATGCCTGTCTAGTTTCTTCTTTCACTAAAAATATCCCAGAAGTCAAAGGTAAAAGAAACAAGTGGGAAGGAATTTGAACTTATCCCCCAAGTGTGCCCAGTGAGTATCTATATGAGGTGGATTATGGATACCGGTTTTGGCATTTCCAAGTGAAAGCCAAAAGAGGCTTGGTAATTACAGAGATCAGTTGGTTATTGTAATCCATTATGTTCTGAATTGCACATTGCAGTGTGCATAAACATATAGCTGCGCCACGATCTAGTGCCATCTGTCGGTAATTTTGTTTTAAAGATGAATGACATCAAACACTCTAAAGCTAAAGCGAATCATAATAATAACAATAATAATAATAATACCAATAATAATCATGATGATTATTATCATCATCATTATCATCACAACCATTGATGTAGTAGACTGGTCCAAATTGTATCGCAATGTTTCCAACACAGCTCACCTACTCATATTCAAAACACATTTGTCATATTAGCAGAGAAAAATTTGAAATATTGAAAGTGTAACTTTTCAAATAGACTGCTCTAATATCTTTCTCCGCTCTAACTTTCAGATATGCTAATTCTAAATATGATAAGTCATTCTCACAATAAAACATGCCCCCTAGTAGAACAGTGTTCAACCACTGACGAGGCTACCCGGGGTAAATAATACATAAATAACTAAAAATATGAAATGAGTACGTAAATAGAGCCAGTCTGAGCTATTTCCAATCCTGCATCACACCAACCAAAAACCCATGATGTCCTTTGCAATTCTCTAGCTAACACGTGTGCATCATCAAATAACAAGTCTGTGCCCTCTCCACAATTACTATAGATTTGGCAGGGGTTGGAGGGGGGCATACCCCCTCCACTCCCCCTTAATGGTATCGTTAAGTAGAGGATATCTGACCTCCAATCTGTGTATTTTTGCTCAGAGTCCCTAAAAATAGTGAGTGATTATTTTTTCACATATTTCTGGCGTAACTTAGATGCTAAATTTGTCTGGATCAGTTTTGCTGACAAGGCATGAGAATTAAGGGCACATATGATAAGAGAGTTTAAGAGAGTTAACCCTTATATTACAGGGTTTTGCAAACCCCATTAGCTTACTACAAATCTTCATGCCAATGGTAATGAGAGAGTTAACCCTTACATTGCCAGACCTTGAAAACCTCATTGGAATACTACACATCTTCATGCCAATGGTGATGAGAGGGTTAACCCTTTCATTACAAGACATTGAAAACCCAATTGGCTTACTACACATATTCATGCCAGTGGTAATGAGAGCATTAAATCCAATAGTGAATAGGTTAGGGAGTTACAGACAAAAGAATGACGGAAGGAGAAGGGAAAATACATGGGGGCTGGAGGTGATTTTTGCCCCCAAAATGCTTAAAATAACCCGAGAAAATGTTAAAAGAGCCCCCAAAATTCCCATAGACACAATGTAAAATTGTAGCCAAATATGCCAATATGCTCAAAAAGTAGCCCCTAAAAGTTTGAATGAATTTTTCCAGGGACAGAAGTACAGTAAGACAGATATAAAGATATGTGACAAGAAAGGTTGGAGGAGAACTAAAGAACAACAACAAACAAAGAAGGGTAGACTAAGATAATTAAAGCAAAGAAGTAAGAAGCAAGCTCACAAGAGACTGACAGGGAAGCAGATGGACAGATAGAGGTGTATGTGTGAGTGAGAGATAGAGACAGTGTCATATATATTTAGATAGTGATTGAGATAAAAAGGGGGAGTATGAGTGTGCATTTAGAGAGATATAGAGATGAAGAGAGAAATGGGAGATAGATACAAAGTGAGAGAGGTATACCAGAAAGAGAGAGAGAGACGGAGACAGACAGACAGACAGATACATAGTGTTTGTGTGTGTGTGTGTGAGAGAGAGAAAGAGAGAGAGAGAGAGAGAGAGAGAGAGAGAGAGGGGGGGGGGGAGGGAGGGAGAGTGATAGAGAAACAAAAATAAATGGTGATGTAAAAGAGAGAGAATGAGAGAGAGAGAGAGAGAGAATGAGGTAGAGTGGAAGAAAGATGGTGAAAGAGAAAGGAAGAATGATAGAAGCAGATAGATAGATACTGGAATAAAGAGAAACAGACAGTCTGGTGGACACAGGGAGAGAGAGAGATAGAGAGGAGAGAGGAGAGAGTTCAGTCCCCTAAATACTAAAAACCTACCTTTTGCATCGCAAGCAGAGGTTGATAAACTAGCTTGTATGCCATCCTTAATGAACTTAGCCCTACCCATCGTATCATATTGCCTTTCCCCTTCCTACAAAATTAGGTTAATGAGCATTACTCATAAAGGTGGATAGGGATGGAGATGGGGGGGGGGGGGGGGGGGGGTCATAAGGTATACGTATTAGCTACATCCTAATCATTTGGGATAAACACTATATCATTTCAAGAAGCTCTTACATACCCTACTCAGCCAGCAATTAACTTTTAAAAAAAAGACATATTTGAAATATTGACCTTCTCAATACCAAGTCATGAGAGAAATAACTCATGTAATTAACTGATAGTACTGAGAGGTTTTATTTCAAGGAGCTTTTACATACTTTGCTTAGCCATCAATTACCTTTAAGCCAAGAAAGAACATTAAGATATATTACCCCTCTCAATACCAAGCCATGAATAGCCTAGTGAGTTATAACTCATTTGAATAACCCATGGTACTGAAAGATTTAACCTTCATTCACTGATGTACAACTTGTCCATGGGTAACACACTGAAGAGTCTGTAAACACTACTTGATATAAAGGCTCTTGCTTCCTTCTATAAATATTAAACAAAATAAGCAAAATAGGCAGAAACACATATCAAAACATTGTAGTACTACACAAAACACAGTGCACATCAGCTTGAATCATACTCAAGACATATGTAATTCACTTTGCGGTGAACATTCACATTGGCCAAACCACATTCCTAGAGCTTAAAACGATTACACGAAATGAATACAATCTATTTATTACCTGGGAGGGAAAGCAGAAATAGCCAACGGCAGCCATTTGCCAGTTATAATCACTGGCACGTGCCGCTTCTCGCGAGATTAATCCGTGACCACGCTGCGTTGATCAGCACTCCGCACAGACTCTCACGCTAAATACAGATCTCCCACAAGCATCTGAACATACGGCACTGATTTCCTCTCCCGATTAAAGCACACAACATTCGTCCATGTGCACACATTCAGCTCTCGTAGCAGCGATCGATTAATACACTGAACAAGGCAAACCTGGGATCGAGCGGCGGAGTACAGTGACGACTCAACGGGGGATAAATTGCGTATTTCCCGCTGGCAGGAAACGCGGTGTCTGAGGAATCGGCAGAGAGAGGTGCGAGGACGGGACCGGTGCAAGATCGCGAAACTAATTCACTAATTCTCGGTGCTGCTCGGCTCTGCTTGACAGTGGCTTGATTTGATGAGATGGTGATGACAATAGGTATTAGGGAGAGAGTGGCTGGAGTTATCAGTCACTCACACACACACAACGATGACCCATGCTCGTGTCTTCAACGTCAAGGATGCTGATGATACCACACTGTCACTGCCCAGTCACACATGTTTGCACAATAATAGAGTGAAAGATGGTCTTAAAGTAGAGGATACTCTAATACAGGTGTTAACCCTTACATTACCAGGCCTTGAAAACTCCATAGGCTTGATACACATCTTCAGTGAGAGAGTTAACCCTTACATTACCAGGCCTTTAAAACCCCATTGGCTTACTACACATATTCCTGCCAATGGTAATGAGAGAGTTAACCCTTACATTACCAGGCCTTGAAAACCCTATTGGCTTACTACATATATTCCTGCCGATGGTAATGAGAGAGTTAACCCTTACATTACCAGGCCTTGAAAACCCCACTGGCTTACTACACATATTCATGCCAAAGGTATTGAGAGAGTTAACCATTACATTACCAGGCTTTGAAAATCCCATTGGCTTACTACACATCTTAATGTGCTAAGTGCGAATTTTTCATCATCAAAGCACATAACTCCCACAGAGCGTCAGTCTGGTCCAGGAAGGATTGATGAGAAACATTCTTGAAGGGCAAACCAACAATGTGGTCTTTATCTGCAGCTGGTCTTTCTATACAGGTGGTCTTTAGAGTAGCTTTCAATGCACAAACAAATCACCAGTGAAAAAAATACATCGGGGCTCAGGCGATTTTGCCACCCAAAATGCTTAAAAGAGCCCTGGAAAATGTTAAAAGAGCCCCCCAAATTCCCATAGACACAATGTAAAATTGTAGACAAATGGCCAATGTTCTCAAGAAGAAGCCCCCCAAAATGTTGAATCATATTTTCCCCTGCAAATCACATAGAGCAGCAGTAAGTCTGGGATACAAACAGTTGATGCATTGTTTTTATGCAGAGATATGAGTCAATTTCTCCATTTTGGAATTGTGGTTAACTTGTTGACCAGAAAATGAAATCATAGGCACAAAAAGATATATATATTCACAGCCTAAGGCAGATAAGGAAAATACATTAAAAGGGGGCTTTGAGTTAAGCTTGATATCATGAATACACTGATCTCCATTTTTTTAACCTATTCAAGATTCAAGATTCAATTTTAACCCTGACATTACCAAGTAACATTATCAGAAAAATAGTCTTTATAGTAGGTTCTTCTGATATTTATGGGCATCTTTGTTTAGGGACTAAATTGGCCCGCTCCCCCCTCCCCCCCCCCTCCCCCACCCCCTCACCATTTTTCTCCACATGTCAAAACAACTTCTTGAATCCATGACACATTTTGTGCCTACAAGTTACAACTAATTACAATCTGGAATCCTATTTGCAACCTACATTACTCAAATGAACAATTTGTCAACTTCCTGAAATAATTGCTTTATGACACAAACCCCAAATCAACAAACTTTGTTTTGTATTCAGTTAATTTAGAAATGCGTCAGACTGACTAATGTAGTTATGTGCTTCTTTCTGTTTTTATCAACAGTATGAAAAGCTTCTCCATCTCTCAGGGGGCAATGAACCAACTGACTGTTTTTCTTTTAAATGCCATGTTTATTTTTCTGCATTTGCATTCAAAAGGAGCTTACATTGCTTGTGTTAATAAACTTACCCTCACTTACCCAACAGATCAGGCTCTGAATGTATGATTTTGTGTCTTGTTAAAGTGAAATTAATTATGGTATTTTTTATGATGTCATAAACAAAGTTATTTATGAATGAAATGCAATTCAAGAGCAGAGTTTGGTAAAGATATCAAAGTGTAATGGCTACACACACCAACAGCAGCTAGTATATTTGTATAGGGTGGTACACTTGTATGTTTGTATGAATATATGTTTGTGAGTATATACAAATTCTAACATAATTATGTTTGTATATCAAGGTATACACTTGTGTTTGTGTGCAACGTTTGATGATGAAAATTTGATGATAAATACTTTTTCTCACTTCCATAATCAAAGCCTGAGTTCATCCAAATGTGCTCATTATATGCAAGATATATCAAGATTTAGGTCAGTGAACAATTCTAGTGCATCACAAATACTGTTGACTCAAAGCTATATAGCCTTTAACATATAATAAGGAATGTTTACTCATGTACTTTTATATAGGAAATATTTTCACTTGTGCATATGTTACAAGTTTCCTTTTATTTATTCATTCATTTTTGTTTCACTTTCATGTCTGATGAGTGAGCTTATCCAAACCTGCCCATTTTGTAGAATTCGTAGAATTGAATTACTCTAAAGAACTGCCTCTCGCCCATGACGTCTGCTTCAAGACATATTAAGGCCAGTGAACGATTCTAGATCACTCCTAACTACTGGTGACTCAAAGCTAATGTGAAGTTGTGCTGTCCAGAAACGGATGGTGCAAATATAAAGTACATCTATCTTGAAATGCTGCGTGAAAAATATTAGACAAGTTGTAATACATAATTACTCCACAGGGAAAGACTGCAATTGCTCATAACCGGATACAGGTCGACAAACAAGAGTTTAAAAACAGTGAATTTGTGATTAGTAGCTCCGCACAAACCGATGATAAACACAACAAAACAACACTGACAGCACAGGAAGTGAGCGGCGTAAATTTGTGATGTAACCATGGCAACAACACTTACTTCCTCGTCACCCTCCCCCTCCTCTTTTTGCTCTTCTATTTCTTTTTCTTCTCCTTCTTCTCCCTCCTGTTTTTCCTCCTCGGCTGGGGGTGGGGAACCAAACTCACATTTGGTAAGGGTCTTAGTAAGGGGGAAAAACAAATAAAATAACATGCTTGAGGACTGCCTGACCAAGCAACACTGCAGTCCTCCACATACCATACACATTCACTCCATATACAAAAATAATATATTAAAAAAAATGCATTAATGAGATGATGTCTTCAAATAAATTGCAACTAACAGGGACAGGGGAACTACATGAATTTACATACTGTGGATATAACACAGTTACCACAGTGGGGAACATGAAGATATAAATGGTGGGCAAAACAAATCTTTTGTAAGGACTACCTTCTCATTAGCAATGTGGTGGACATGAGTAAAATGATAAATCAAAATAATTTTGAAAGTCACATTGTCCGCAAAGAAAAGCAAAGGAATGCTTTTATGGCTTGAAATTTGAGCCGAGATCAAATAAGTAGAATCACCTGACAGGAAATAAATAGATTTCCTCTCTTTCACACAACTTGAGCAAGAGGAAACTGCAGCCCCCCCCCCCCCCACCGCCCCCTTCCCCCCATATCCCCTAACGACTTTTCTCGTGACAATATCTAGCCAGAATCTAAAAACACAATAGGAGTGATTTAACATAATGGTAGCACCATGAATACAGTGATATCACTTTGGTTAAAACAAGACTGTTATCATGTTATTGATATGAAATAAACATGATTCACAATATGACAGCAATGCCATGCAATTAATTTATCATGGAACACTGCAATATCAAATCTTGCTTCATCCTTTAAGCAGTCACACCTGTATAGAAAGGCCACTCAGGGTACACAAGGACTGCGGTATGAGCAGGTGGTCTTTATTTACAGGTTACTTTCATACAGGTGTCAATGAAAAACAGTACTGCCATGCTCATTGGGCTTAAAAAATCGCGATATTAGAAAAATCGCGAAGTTTGGGTGAAAGTTGCCTAGCAACCATACCAAAAGCCGAAAGGTCCTATTGTCCCTGTCGCGTAACTTCGCAATTTTGCTAACTTCGCAATTTTTTAAGCCCAGTGAGAATGGCACTATTGTTGCAACAAAACCAAATAGGGGTTGTATTTAAATGCAGGTGGTCTTTTTTTTATACAGGTGGTTGCAAAAGCAGGTTTGACTGTAATACAGGTTTGTTTATTGGCTGAAGGATGGTGTTGTTTGATTGGCCATTGGCTGAGGGGTAACCGCCAATCACTGAGCAGGGCATGCATGAAGTTTTGCACATGGTAGTCTGCAAAGACAGACTCACTTGAAACATTGTATCAAAATATGTATCTGATATTAAAAGACTACATGAAACTGCCTATGACCATATCTAGCTTATATTCAGACTCATTCCAGTCAAATAAGGGCTTGTGCACACAACCATAGCCACTCCTTAGGAAAAAGTGTGTAGTGTAGTGGTTTCCAGTCTCTATACTATAGGTTTTAGATGACCAACCCCAAACCTCCTCAAAATCTTCTGATCGCTGTAATTTTACTTAAAGTCAGCTTCCTGTTTTAAAATTGGGAGGGAAGTTCTTACACAGTACCTTCTTCCATTTTCCATGTTGACGTACAAAAGGGACACCCTATCTTGATCCCTTGCCAGCTGGTCAGTCACTCTGAATCTGAGTCTGAATCAGCATAGACTAGCACTCATATTACACGAGACACAATATGCAAGTCCCATGTTAGTCTTATCTTGCAGACACATGTTATGAGAAACAGTGTGACCAGTCAGTCTGTGTGTGCAATCTGCATGGAAACATGCACCATGCATGCATGGATGTAGGCAGACTTACTTGCATCAATGTCTCCCCCTTGTGTTCAATGTCGGACAGGAAGCTGGCGATGTACTTGCGCTGGCTCTCCACGATCTCCCATTGGTGCTTCATCTGTCGCCGCACTAAGAAGCCACGGATCACTGCAGGAATCAACCGAAATAAATAAACAAAAACATGGAAATATTAATTACTCATCCTTCATAAGCAAAAAGTAGAATGACTGATTCATACATTGCTTGATCAAAACAGCTCCACACCACATCTAGCATCACTGCGGGGGAATCAAGCAAACATAAATAAACAAAAACATGTAAATATCCATTACCCATCTAATGATAATATATTTTATATAGCAGTCTCCTAGTTCAAAGTACAAACCCAAAGTGCTTAATTATTACAGTGGCTTTAGCTAAGCAGCCAAGTGTGAAGTGCTAGAAGCTAGTTGATCGTATTAGACCAGGAGTACTATATTCCTGCCAGGTACCCATTTACTACACCTGGGCCCTGTTGCATAAAACTTACCATTGCTGGTAACTTTGCTACCAATGGCAATTTCTATGCCAACTTTGAATTTGATTGGCTGTTGAGCAGTGTTACCATGGTAGTTACCATTGATAATGGGGTTACTATCAATGGTAACTTTTATGCGATGGGGCCCTGGGTTGAGAGGGTCACACATACACGTCCAATTTAGAGTCAACAGAGGAGAGATGATTTACATAAATCACAACATCTTCTAAGGGTCTTGCAAGAGTCAAGAGCTCTCACCACTATACCACAGTGCCCTCATCTGTCCATCATGAACAACAAATATCTGAGCAAATCAATGCATTGGCTGCTGAAACACAGCTTCACAGCACATCTATATGACTGAAACACGGAAAATAAGATTATATTCAGTAAAAGTTGGAAAAAATCACAGAAACAGATTGGGAAAATTGGGAAAAATCAAGCCCCGTCTTATAAAATATTGTGATTAATATGAATCTAATGAGGTACGGTTGATGTCAATCTAAAGTAAGATATGATGAAAACAGACAATACACAAATTCGCTGAAATAATTTACAATCATACCCTGACCCCTCTCTCTCTCTCTCTCTTTCACTTATGATTTATTTCATTTGAATACTTTTACATGGTGCAGTTTTAATATAGATTTACTAATCTTTATAATAACTTGTCTACTTTCTTCAATCCTGAATATTTGCCCTTGTCAGTGCCTCACTTGGCTGGTTTAATGGTTCTTACACATGGTCAAGATGCTGAGCAACTCTCATCAAAACCACAGAGAGTTGGAAGGGGGTAAAAATGGGGGTGGGGGTGGTATACAGGATGAGGGGAGTCTAAATCAGGCAAGCGTTGGTCGTTTCTTGGGCATGTGGACAGGAGATTAGTGTGGGGGTGAAATATCGCCCCCGTTAATCTACCACCGCATGCTGTTCTTCCCACGCATGGCACAAGAAATCAGTCTGTGATTAATACACCAACTGAGACTCCTGAGATTACACAAGGTTTGTAATCAAGATCTTTAACTCAAAACTGATGACATATTTATGCAAGGTTAAAGAGATGGATTCAAATAATTTGTTTTTCCAGTTGAAATCTTAAGACACTCAAGAAAAGTGGTATGATTGACTTAATTTACATCAACCAATCGCCGACACATTGGGATGAAGTCATCACTCATCAGTCATGTATTTAATGGAAATCCATCCTTCTTTCACTAAATCCTTAGTCTTCAGCAATTCTTGGATTGCTCTTGGAACATTGGATTCTTTATATATACCATATGTGTATTTTTTCACTATTAATGCACACAAATACCTTACAGAACAGCACACATCTCCAACCTTTTCTTGTTCTTCCAATTTTTTTGTGACTAGCTGTTATCTTACCTTATCGCCACCCTTCTTCTCCTATGTTTAGTTCATCTTACATTGATTGTTTGCTTTAAAAAAAGTTAAAATCAGTCTTGTAAAAGTATCAATGAAACAAAAAAGGTACCCCCATCTCTTTAATTCCATCCTTATCTGTTCTGTTCCTCTATTTTGAATCAAAAGTGGGTAAATTATCACAAAATACTGCATCAACATGGTGTTACCGAGAATGTTGACTACTTGCCATCTTTCTCATTTGTATCTATTAGCATCACAGTCATGTAGTTGCTTTTAAGAAGTAGTCGCTTTTAAGAACGAAAATGAACATTTTTACCGAAATTATCATGTTAATTTTCCGTACCTTTGGCCTTTAAGTCACATATGGGCAACCTATACCTTGCAAGCTATGCTTTTTTAGGTTTCCCTCCATAATAATTTGTACAATTCATTTTGTTTACCAGTTCAAGATGAACTCTCCTGATATAAATTTGTTTATACTTTGTTAATTCCTTGTATTCAATTGTATATTATTGTTGAAGATTAATATGGCAAAATAAATCAAATCAAATCAAATCATTCTCCCTCGCCTAGCTTCCAGAATGTTAGGTATTAATAATCCAAACCTTACTTTAGATGGGTCTGGCAGCAGTAGACTAATCATTCCCTTTGTTTTCTCCAGCTTGCTCAGACGCAGGTTAGAGGAAAAGGGAAAGTGACTAGTCTTATAGAAACCAGACCTTATTGTGTAGCTTGAAAAAGAAATATCTAACAGCCTGGATGACAGGCTACAATCTTCCTGCCACACTACCCTATCATGCTTCTACAGACCAGTGTAGGGCATCCTGTATTGTTGGAAAACATGCAACACTGTAACCACAAACATCACATTTTTACACTCCGATACCCCTTACAAACCAAAGACTTCCCAGGTGAAGTTCCATCGTGTACTGTTCCCATTTCAACATTGGAGTGCTCGATTACGATAACAAAATCATTTTTTTTTTTAAATTACCCCAGAAAGCCCTTTCACTAAAATCTAGCAAAATTATGTTTTGTTGTGTATGCAAGCATTGTGCTTATCATTCAAACAATACGTTACTAATGGTAACCCCAAAGCTTGTCCGAGGTTTGTCCAACAAAGTAACATGAATTAATTCATGAACTGTAATGTTCTATAGATGTGATGTATAATGAAACACGAGAATCATATTCATGTACCATATGAAGCAAACTGAAGGTGTAGATAACATAATACCTTATATTATTACTAAGTAATTAAGTATGTTACATTTACAATGAAACATATACAGTAGTGTATCGTAATATACATGTACACTGTAAATGTAATAATCTGGTGTAATGTATATATATATGACACTACACTTAACATGTAATCTAGCATAACATATACACAATAAACAATGTATACACACTTTACATGTCATCTAGTGTAATGTAATTACACTATAGAAGAAGACTAGTGTAATGTAATATACACCAAACATGCAATCTAGTGTCATGTAACTTATCCACCAAACAAGCAATCTAGTGTAGTAAAATATACATTATGCATATAATCTTGTGTCATGTCATCAAAATTACTCTGCAAGTTATTAGCGTCAATTACCTGGGAAGTTAATGGTTGCGCTCCTTTTCCGCAGCATGGTTACTGTCAGCGAACACTCGGCCACAAGGGGTAACAATCCAACTTAAAACCGTAAAGTCATCACATACAGAGTCTCTATAGACGCCGAATAGCATATGTACTGTACGCTATTGCACGATTGCTTCATGTCACCGCACATGGAATCGGCCTTACGATACTGCTTCCTCGCACAAGGTATTAATCACATGACAGTATGTTGTGGTTGCTGATTGCAGCTACAGAGTCACCAAAGATTACATGTCTTAACCGGCCATGCCCTGCAATATCCATATGTAGAATGACGTGTATACCTATATAACCAAGAATCCCCTATCGCTTTTTTGTTTGTGTATGCATACAACATACAACCTTTTTGGGTTCAAATGAAGCAAAATGAAAATTGGCACTTCCTGGCCAATTTTGAACAGAGCCATTGAAGCCAAAGGCAGGATACAGATTCATCTAACTTGCCGTGGAAACCCACTCTGTGAAATACGGCACCATGAAATATACGTAGGAGATGAATTATCCCATCTGACAACACTGCCAAATTGGAAGATGCGCTACGCGCTTTGGAAACCTTAATCCCACTATCAGACAAAACAACATTGAGACAGAGAAAAAGGGAGAAAGAGGAAGAGGAAGAATGAGAGAGAGGGGGCGAGAAAGAAAGAGAAGAAAAGAGGGTGAGAGTAAGGGAAGGAGAGAGTATATAAAGAGAGATAAAGTGAGAGCGATAGTGAGAGAATGAGAGTGACAGAGAGAGGTAGGGGGGGAAAGCAGAAAGAGGGAGAGAAAGAGAAAATGAGAGAGAGAAAATGAGAGAGAGAAAATGAGAGAGAGAAAATGAGAGAGTCTAGAGAAAATGAGAGAGAGAAAATGAGAAGGCGAAAGAGAAAGAGAGGAAGAAAGAAAGAGAGAGAGAGAGAGAGAGAGAGAGAGAGAGAGAGAGGGAGAGAGAGAGAGAGAGAGAGAGGGAGAGAGAGGGAGAGAGAGAGAGAGAGAGAGAGAGAGAGAGGGAGAGAGAGAGAGAGAGAGAGAGAGAGAAAGAAAGAGTGTGCAAAAGAGAGAGAGATAGTGACATGGATAAAGACATGTACCAAGATAGTGAGAGAATGAGAGAGGAAGGAAAGGAATGAAGAGCAACATACACAGAGAAAGAAAAATATGAGATCTTCAAAGTTAACCATTCAAAATCAAAAGTACATAATGATAGCTTGTTGAGACAAACAGCAGCAATTGATAAAATTTGCTGCATATTCAAAACTCTGAATGGAATACCCTTTGCTAAACAGTATAAATCATGAGTTTTTCCCCCTTTCTTTGCAGCTTTCATAGACCTCAGCTTTCTCTACTAAAGTGGACTAAACCATCCCTATACTTTTGTTTAAAGGGAATATACTGTACTGGAAAGACAAAGAAGCCTTCAAAAAGATGATTAAATTAAATTTGTGATTTAATCACTAATTACTCCAAATGTGGATCATTTGAGGACAAATAACTTTCAGCAAGTTTATAAATGGACAATACATGAATTTAAGACCATTGGCATGAAGATTGCTCACAATCACTCTTTTGAAGGGTTTTTTGTCTTCCCAGTACAGTATATTCCCTTCAAATTTCCTCATTATCAGTCATCAATTTTCATTCTCTTCTTTGGGGGGAAGTAATTTGATTACAAGATGAATTGGATCGAAATCAATATCCACTCCTGTACTATGATTTCTTCCCAGAAGTTCTCCTCTAACATGCTGTGAAGTGTCAGGGATTTTTCTCTCAGTACAACCCGCAATAAGCAAGCAAGGGTCAACCTGACCGGACCTGGCCAAATTGGTCTGTTCTGCATAATTTCCTTCATCAAGGTTTAGGTATATACTTGCCAAAGCAGTAAACAACTGTCCACGCTATACATGTGGAACAGAACTGACAAAGATAAAAGAGTCAAGGATCATTCACAATAATAAAAATTACTTTCAGAAAACAAATAAAAATAATCTCATCATTAAGATATCTGACAGCATTAGACAGTTTATTTTAAGCTCCATAAAGCTGGTCTATGTTTAGTATGCGGTTGAGGTTAAACCACTGTTGGGAATATGGGCCAATATGATTACTGGTAGATTAGAATTCGGAGGAATGAACATATTACTAAAGTTATGGTCCCCCCTCCCCTCCCCCCCCCCCCCATAGGCAAGAAACTGAGTTGGTATTGATATGGGGCTGTTAGTGCTTGGTACTGAGAGGGTTAACCCACCCAGTCCTATAGACAAGGATCCGAGTAGTTATTCGGGGTGTAAGTGCTTGGTACTGAGAGGGTTAACCTACTCGCTCCCATAGACAAGACACTAAGTTGATATTGAAGGTGTCGGTGCTTGGTGCTGAAAGGGTTAACCCACTCAGTCCCATAGGAGAGAAACTGAGTCGGGACTGGGGGTGTTAGTGCTTGGTCCTCAGGGGGTTAATTCTTCAATGAGAAATAGAACAATCAGCAGAGAAAACATTTGAGAAAATGGTTATTAGAACAACTTTCCGCAGGCAATGGGACTAGGACTGGGGTAATGAGGAGTAATCAGAGAGATATTCAAAGATCAAATTTATCACCAATTTCCTGCGTGCCTGGGGGAGAGATATCAGTTGCTACGGCAACTTGGCAAGGCTAAATGTTTTCAAACATGAGGATGGAACATGGCTTCTTTGTCCCATAGAATACTTCACTTCTCTTCAATACTTCATATACAAAAACAACATCTTGTCCAGGATCACAACAAATTATTTGAAAGTGAACATAAAATGATCCTGTATGCATGTTTTGTTTTACTTTAATGTTTTCATTCACACTTTTAAAATGTGGAATGAGAAAAGACTAGAAAAAATGAAAACTTGAGCAGTGATACAGAAATTGAAGACAACTCATATCTTGTGAGATGAATAGTAGCAGAGAAGAATGAGAGAAAGAAAACAATAACTCAGTGATAAAGAAAGCAAAGAAAAATAGAGAGAGGGGGAGGGAGAGATAAAGGGAGAGCGATGCTAAGAGAAGACAAGATACGTAGACAGACAGATATAGAGAGAGAGGCAGAGAGAAGAGAGGAAAGAGAACAGGGATGTTAAAATGGGAGACATACATAAAAGAGAAGGAAAACAAAATAGAAAGAAAAACAACAAAGTGATGGTAGTAAAAAAGAGAAAGTAGAAAATATACAAGGTAGAAAAAATACAAGAAGTATTGGGAGATGGAGCAAGAAAGCGAAAAAAAAGTGAGGAGAGAGACACAGTGGAACAGATCTAGGTATAGAATATCACAACAAAACACTTTGCCAGAGGGGAGTCACTCATCACACATAAGCATATTCGATCACTAGTCCTTGAAGTTGAGGGGAAAAATGAACGTATCAGATATGTGTTGGTAAAACACTTGATCCTGTAGGCTTGTAATTAAACATGCACCAGCGCCATATGGCATGTGATGAGGAGGTCCTTTTCATATTGTGCTAGTACCCATACACTTTCTATCCCGGTGAACTTCTAATGACCCGTAACAACTTTGGTCGTTAGTATATTCTCCACATCAGACCATGTCAAGTTATATACCTACTTATGGCGCGATAATTTCAAAGGCTTACTAGTTATTGAAAGCTGAATTTAGCCTGTGATCTCAAGAGGACACCAACTGAATAAAGTCAAGATTTGCCACATTATTATTGAATTGTTGATGTGCTAACAGCATTTTATACAATATCATTGCTGAGCTAAAAGAGAGCGAAAAGACTACAAACTCGGAATCCAATTATTTAATTTTTTTCTTGCACAAAAAACACTTTAAAGAAACACAAGTCCATTCCAGTGGGCTGTATATGATTACTTACTGTATGCCAGATACCATAATCACCACCAACCTCTCTCCCTCCCCCTCCCCCCTCCCCACCCCTCCTTAAATCATGTGGTGCTAAAAAAAAATGCTAAAGACAAATAGACACAAACATGTGTATATATCATACAATATTAATATACAATTTCCTCTCATTTGAATGCAAGGAATGATTCATGAGTAGGTGTTTTCCCCCTTCACTGAGTGCACATAGAGATATGTGCCCTGTTGCATAAAACTTACTATTGATGTTAACTTTGCTACCAATGGCAATTTATATGGAAACCTTGCATTTCATTGGTTGATGAGCAATGTTACCATGGTAGTTACCATTGATGGCAGAGTTACCATTAATGGTGTGTGTTATGCAACAGGGCCATGATGATATGAATGTAAAAATCATGGCTTTCATTAGAATTCAACAGCAAGAGAAAGAAGAATTGGACGGAAGACACACTCCAAATCCAAAACCGAATCGAAACACGGGTGGACAAATCAACTCCCTCAGTGCCAGGTGATGCATTACTCCAAGAGATTCAAGTGTATTCCTGGTGGAGAAACTAAACCTCTGTCACGTTCAGAGATAACATCAATCGTAACATCCCCAAAGAGCTCCATCCAAATCACAACAGAAAACAAACTGCGCTCCAATCAATGCATGAAATAGTATATGCCTCATCCTCATAAACAATGCAAAGTGCTGTACACAGTCTGAAAGCTATAAATAAGACATCTGATCGCCGCAATGATGCTATAAACATTCACACATAACATTATATGCCTCTTAGTGATCAAACAGGAGATAGTCTCACGGTACAGTAGATTCAAAACAACATGAATCACAGCAAGAATCAGCAAACCACTTTATAGACTATCACGCAAAAACATAAGAAATTATACTGAATAACTACAGAAAATCAGATTATCCTGCGCCCTTTTGTGTCCCTCTAGATGACTATATCACGCTATTCACTCGTTAGACTTGGCCATCGGACGAGAAATCTCAGAGAGAATCCTAGACGAGTAAGACAAGTGTGTCGGTAGTGACTAGCTGTCTTAAGTTAAGGGGGGCACCTAACTATCTAGTCTAGCAAATCAGACTCATTACTCAGTTAGTCCTGATGATCAATCTAAGGCCAAGTCTGCAAAAGATTGCAGGAAATGCTTGTAACGTGGCTAATACACATCATTTTCGACTGCGACCCTGCGAAACCATTGTATTTTTCCTTTTTGCGAATTATATTCACAAACAGTAAGGGTCCCTTCATGAAACTAGTCTAGAAGAATAGACTACAGTCTAACTGTGAAGGGGGAAGTTGTGAGGTCGGTGTTGTGAAAAGCTACCTCTTTTACGAACTGTTCCCCCCTCCTCTCTCTCTCTCTCTCTCTCGCTCCCCCCTCTCTCTCTCTGTCTCTCTTTCTCTCTTACTCACTCTCTCTCTCACTCTCACTCTCTGTCTCTCTCTTTCTCTCTCTCTCTCTTACTCACTCTCTCTCACTCTCTCTCTCTCCCTCCCTCTCTCTCTCTCTCTCTCTCTCTCTTACTCACTCACTCTCTCTCACTCTCTCTCTCTGTCTCCCTCTCTTTCAACCTTCTACAACATCATCTGTTCCTCTGCATATCACAACCTACATAAACTGTTAACTGTGGCTTGTCCGTTATTCTACATTTATGCTACTTCTTGGTTAATGTAAGCTACATAAGTGGACCATGTTGAGTGATTTAGTGACTAAAAACCACTTAATGCCTTTTTGTTGACATTTTATCGTTATTTTCCTCCAGCAGGAATCGGTACGTTGCTCCATTTGTCTCTCTATACATCGATCACAACCTAAACATATTGTTAACTGTGGGCTTGTCAATTATTCTACATGTCTGTTATTTTTATGTAGCTACATAAGTGGACCACTTTATGTGATTTAGTGATTTAAAGCCTTAAATGGTGACCACTCAACGCCATTGTGTTGACAACTTATCATTATTTTCCTGGTACAGGAATCCGTACGTTGCTCCTGTGTGAAGATGTCCGTGACCAGTGTGTGGGAGGCCTCATGTAATCAAGCATCTGTTCAGACTATTGATTGCTGCGTTAAGGCTTATTTCAAGAGATTACTTCCAAAAGGTACTATGTCCTTTTCACTCATTGAAAACAAATATATTTTTCTGAATTTCTAATACACAGGCACCTATGGAAAATATAGCATTTAGCATGAACAAACAGTCCATGCCTGCTAGCCTAATTGTTTGGATATATTTGATAACTTAGGGTAGAGGTACAGTTGT